>CM076580.1:1362726176-1363214714 GCA_034641835.2 Pinus albicaulis
ACAAATGGAAATACCTCCTTTCTATATATAGGAGTCAAAGGGGTCACAATATAAGGATAGCCTACATAAAAATAATAATGTAAGGGCACAACACACTACAAGAAAAAAGGACATTGGTGAGGGTCATGCTTGTGATAGACCTTTAATGTTTGTCACCAATGTCACATATGGTGATGGTCCTTAAAAAAGCATCATTGTAAGTGTATATAGTGATGGTCCTTTAAGGTCCATCACCAAAGCCATTTCAATGACACTTTTGGTGAGGGTCATTAAAGGCCCATCACTAATTCTCTCTTTGGTGACACTTCTAGTGATGAAATTTTGATGACCCTCACCGATGCTCTTTTTTTTTTACTTTTGGTGACGGTCAAAAAATGTCTGTGATCATTGATCATTCCAATGAGTTTTGTATGACGTTATGTGCTTGTTAATATATTTTTGTCAAAAGATAATGATTTAATATCATTATTGTGGAGTCTTTTTTATAATATGTACAAGGCCATAGTGGTTAGAGTTAGTCAATTTTTTAAGAAGTAATTAGTGTATATCATTTCCCTCAAGTAATGACTAGTCGAATAGAGTCTTCCTATGAGTCATCACATGATTCATATCTATTAATTTTATTATCTTGAAAATTCCCTTTAGATAAAGTCCCACTAGTGTGCGTAGGAAATATATTATTTAATACAAACCAATCTCTGTCAATTTTATTAATGAGAAAGACGTAAAACACTTCAACAATCCGGGCACACCTTAAATTAATGCTTTGGCACACAATAAAATTTCTTAGCACTTCACATGTCTTGGAACATCTTGTCATGAAAATGACGCCCAATCACATGGTGGCATGTGCATCATCTGTTGGCATGCATGTAGTCCCTAGCATGCCCTCGAACACCTTGGTTGAATGCATTGACATACATTAGAACTTGGCACACAATGCCACTTGGCATGTATTGGGACCTATTATTAGTGTGGCTAGCATGCCCCTTTTGAAAATTCCCGACTTATTAACCCTTTTTTGGTTCTTCCTTTTGTTTCCTTGAACTTCTTGACACATATTGACATACCCTAGAACCCTGCACATCCTTAGCACCTGGCATGTATTGGCATATCTTGGCTCTATTTGGCACATATAATTAGCACACCTTGGAACTCATAAGCACAATTTGAGACTTCTGGGCATGCCTTGATATTCTCTAGCATGCCTTACCAATCCTTAGCATACCTTATCACTCCCTCCTTGGCATCACAACCAGCACTCATTAACACTAGTCCCTGGCACAGGTTCCTCATATTCATTAAATTCCATGAATTTTGACCTAGTGCTCCCTTAATGTTTTGTCCTATTACGCCTTAACACTCCTCAACATGCATTAACACTCTCTAGAACACCTTAGCACTCTTCAACATGCCCTTCCACTTCATAGCATGCATAACACTCTGTGACACATATTGGCACTTGGAACGTGTTGGCATTTAGAAAGTCTTAGCATGTATGGAATAAATTGACATGCCTTGGTATGATTTGGCATGGTTTAATATTAAATTTATTTGATATCAACTATTGGAAAGTAGATGAGAAGCAACAAATTAGGAATACTTGGCACTTAGAATGCACTAATACTTTTCACTTGGAACCTATTGGTACCTAGTGTTGGTGTGCCTAGCATGCCCCTCTTGGAAAAGGTAAATTGATGAATTATTAACCCTCTTATGTTTTCATTTCCTTGTATTTTAACTTGTTTTTCCCTTTTGTTTCCTTGATAGTCCCTGGCACGCATTGAAACACCCTTGTACATATTGGCATACCTTATCACTTGGCACATATTAGCATGTTTGACATGCCTTCGCACTATCTGACACATCTTAGCATTCCCTAGCATACCTTGGCACTCATGTCCTCACAACCAGCCTTTACATTTTTTCACGACTTGAAAACCCAATCAATTGCTTCGCTATTGCAGTTCATGTGACAATGTTGACTTGCTTCAATCGAGACAACATCACCCATTGCACCTACTACAATTAGATTGTGACTTGTTCACCTTATAACTGCCTATAACTCATCTTCTACCACTCATGTCCAAGCTCAGATTGTCCCACTTAACTAGTTACCAAGACAAGGATCACATGATCTAACCGTGGCCATAAAACAACTAATAAACATAACTTACATAGGAAATATTTCACATGTATGTTCATTTCATATAAACAGTAGAACATTTACTGGGAGTTTTCAAGAACCACAAGATACACAAGGCACACAAGATATAAGCCGACACAAATTGAGTGCCCCAAAAATTATACACAAAAATGTACAATATGAAATTATATAGAATAGTTTAAAACATGAGCATGTATCCAAAGTGTGCAACATCTCATATAAAAAAATAGCTAAAGGCAAAACAATGTGGAGCCTAGCACAAAGTGATCTCCCTTTGTCTAAACCTTCTTTGTCGAGCCCCATATAAAAATTATAGGCTTGCCTCCTGTAAATCCTATTTTGAACTTCTCCTAACACACTTCATCCTTAGCACACTTGAATTCATCGACACTCTCTCGCACACACTTTTATTCGTTCCTTTACATGCATTTTTACCAAGTTATCCCTTGATATGCCCCGCCACTCCCTAGCACTCTTCAACTGCATGCATTGACATTGTCTGACATGTGTTAGCATGCCTTTTCATTCCTACTGTGCATGCCCTCACCATCCCTATCTATGATGCCCTCACAACTACCCTTACTTAATTTTCAACTTGGGTACCCAACAAAGCCCTCACTTGACTACAAGACCTTGACCAATTTACAGTTACTACAACTAGACTATGTTGTTGAATTGTGTATCTTGGGAGGTACTCCACAAGCCTAGTGATATGGGTTTGTCTGAGTTTATTCACAAAAGGCTATGTCGGAAAAGAAGCAAAGAAAAGGGATTTTGGACCCAAGATGGGGTTTAAAATATAAAATAAAATTAAAAAGGAAAATTAATATTTCCTAAGGTCTAAGTGGATAAAACCTGTAAGTTCTATAGGGTTCCTAAGAGGTCTAGGAAAAAATATTTAAGGAGGCCTTAGGATGAAGGAAATAACAACAAGTGAGAAGGATCTCATTTGATCAAGGTGGCGAAGAGAGATGTAGTCCTAAAGTAGGTCGAGTAAGGGCTAATAAAGGGAGGCCATGATAATCCTCCAAGAGCAAGATCATCATGTGAGGGTTCACAAGAATTTTGCATACCTTAATGGTCAGTTCGAGCTAGGAAATAGGATGGCATATTGTTGGTTCTCTTATGGAAAATCGAGCTTAAGAGAGGTTTCTCATGAGAATCCCGCATGTGATTTCAATGGTGTCTTTATGTGAAGGCCACAGCAAATTCTGAAATGTTGAAATTTGCAACAAGAAACATTGAAATTGGAAACCAGAAAGGACAAAAAAAAATACACCCACACTGGTGAGGAATTTTGGTGCACCAGGAACGAGGAATGTGGGGCGTCTAATTTATTTTTTCCTTAAATAAATTGGACAATAAATTGTAATTTCATCTCATAACAACTTGTGTCAGTTAACAAAGTCATGGTGACTGAGTTAGCTCAAGAAATTCGAGTTGAGGGTCTAAGATGAGGCATGTAGAGGGACTAATCTAATATTTTTTGGGTCTAGTTGTAGTTGATGCATTAGTGGGTGCATGTGTGAATTAGTTAAATCAATTAAATGATTTAAAATCAGTTTAAATAGTTCTAACTAAGTGATGAGCTAGTGAGAGGTTGGCTAGTGAATTGAATTAGATCTAATTCACAATGAGTGATCAATCATAAAACTAATAATTCATTATTCATAGCTGCATGCATGTCATTTCCGAGGAATACCCAGTTGAGACAGAGGTTAAAGGGAACATAAATATCAATTTTATTTATACAAAAATTCCCATGTGCAATTATAAATTCATTGGGATGCCATGATGGATTGAGAAATCAAGGATGTCTAATTTTCCTAATTAATAGGGAGCTAATTCCCTAGGAATTGCATGAGAAAGTCAGGCTAAAGGAAGGGTGAGAATTGGCTAAGTACTAGATCGAGTTTGCCTAGATCAATGGGAGCAATTGGTAGAGTGTTGGAGAATCTCATGAGAGATTACGCATTGTATTGTTTCATGATTCCTTGACTTAATACATAATAGAGATAGAGCAGTTTTGAGCAGTTGATTTCCCCAGATACATCTTTTGTTGTGCGATTAATGATAATTTATTTCTCTTACTTATATGTGATTGTGCAATTTTGTTTCATTTCCAAAAATTGTAGGAAGGATTCAATATCGTGTTTTAGTACATTACAAGGTTAGATTGAATCTCGTTGGTTATATTTTCTACATGGTATCAAAGCAGGATTTTTTTGGGCGGAGAGTTTGCAGAGAATATCTGAAGATTTTAGTGTAAAATTTTCAAAAAAAAATAGCATATTTGGATTCATTGCGAAAAACCACCCAAATTGAAAATCAATTCGAAGATGAGGGATATATCGTCAATTTAGAATCAACTTTTTTTTAGAAAATTTTGTAACAGCGGGACAATTACAATGTTCCTAAGTCAACAACCTATATGAACTTGAGGTACCAGATGAATCGAAAGCTTTGAGGAGCAAAGCAAAGGTTAGAGACTGGGTTGTTGAGAGGGAGTACAAATTACCTCTCAACATGCAGCCTTAGAATCAACCTTAGAAGGTTGTGGAGCAGCCACAATTGGAGAAGCAGAGAGGAGACCAAGTGGAAGAATCCACTCAAGCAGAGACCTCCATGAGGGGTAAATTTCAAGCTAGATGGGTAGAGGGAGCAGATGCAACTGTACCTCCAAGTGAAAGGTGGGGTGATGTGTAGACATAATCCGAAGATAACAAATTTGGGCAGGTTCCACTGAGACGTTGTGTCTCATGGATCGGACCTAGCTATGAGGAGTCCATAGTACAACAGTAGCAGGAAGGATCAGTTATATGGATGCAGTCAGATGTCAGGAAGACATAAATGAGAGTGACAAATGCTAGATACTAGAGCGCAGATCAGAGTTGAAAATAATGAAAATGACATAGATGCATATGTCAACAGTAGAGTAGAGAGTTCTGTAGACAGGTGCAGTAGCTAGCAGCAGTCATAAGACTCTGATGACATGTATTATACTAATTCAGTTGTTCGGAGGCTATTCAGTTTCAGGATTTGCAGGTGCAAACAATACTAGAGAAGTATTGCATGCAGAATTCCAAAGGTATTGGATTGGGATAGATTGAATTCCTTTCTTGTTCAGAGGGAGTGTTGAAATTTGGAACAAGAAATAGTGAATTAGCAACTAGAAAGGACCAAAAAAAATGCACCCACACTAGTGAGGAATTTTGATGTACCAGGAGTGAGGAATGTGAGGTGTCTGATTTATTTTTCCATTAAATAAATTGGACAATAAATTGTAAGTTCATCTCATAACAACTTGGGTTAGTTAACTAAGTCATGATGACTAAGTTAGCTCAATAAATTTGAGTTGAGATGATCAAGGTGGATATTGGTGGCCACCCGCCTATTCCACTTGGGCCATCGCCATTGTCTCTCTTCATTTTTCAGTTTTCTTAATTATAGCACAATTTACTATTTTTGTCAGTTTTTCAAGACCTGAACTTCTAGATCTGTTTTTAGAGAGATATTTATAATGAGGTATCGTATGTGTCAAAGTGAGATCATATGACCAAGTTACGACCCTGGGAAGTTGGCTGCCCAACTACCCCCAACGGGGCCCATAAACTCTTGGTGTTACATCTCTTCAAGTTAGGGTTTTGTCTTATTTTTCAATAATAAAAATGCCCTTGAGACTTTTTGTAACACAGTTCAGAGGCATGTAGCTGTCACATCTCTTTTCAAATATAAGCTACCATCACCCGAGCTAGTTTGTTTTCCATTCTGTCTATAAGAATTTTTCAGTGTTTGATATTACTGAAATGAAGTGTTATTCCTATTGCATATCTATGTTTATGTTTATTTATGTATTTTATTGTGTTCCTCCATATGTTCGGATCATGAGGGTCTAAGATGAGGCATGTAGAGGGATTCTGATGTTTTGGGGGTCTAGTTGCAGTTGATGCATTAGTGGGGTCTAGGTGTGAAGTAGTTAACTCAATTAATTGAGTTAAAATTAGTTTAAATGGTTCAACTTGAGTGATGAGCTAGTGATAGGTCCACTGAATTAAATTAGTTTTAATTTAAAATGAGTAATCAATCAGATAACTAATAATTCACTACTAATAGTTGCATGCATGTTAGTTTTGAGGAAGACCCAGTTGAGACAGAGGTTAAAGGGAACATAACTATCAATTGTATTTATACAAAATTGCCCATGTGAAATTATAAAATCATTGGGATGCCATGATGTATTGCACAATCAAGGAAGGTTCATTTTCCTAATTAATATGGATCTAATTCCCTAGGAATTGCATGAGGAAGACAGACTGAAGGAAGGTTGAGAATTGGCCAAGTACTAGACCGATTTTGCCTAGATTAGTAGGAGACAATTGACAGAGTGTTGGAGAATCTCATGAGAGATTAATAATTGTATTGTTTCATGATTCCTTGACTTAATACACAATAGAGATAGAGGGGTTTTGAGAAGTTTCTTTCCCCAGATACAACTTGTGTTGTGCGACTGATAATTTCTTTCTTTTACTTATATGTGATTGTACGACCATGTTTTGTTTCCAAAAATTGTAGGAAGGATTCAGTGTCTTGTTTTAGTACATTAAAAGATTAGAATTAATCCCGTTGGTTAGATTTTCTACATGAAATAGAAGCGATGGTTCATATGATCTTGTCCTATGGTGATTAGTAGGCCCCAAGGTCTGTGATGAATACCAACATAAATGGAGGAGGATTTGCACTGTAATTTAGAGCCAGAACAGAAGTAGACACAGGTGTAATATTGACTAAGGTAACCCGTGTTTGAGGGTCAACATTGAGATCAGAAGTTCATGTCAATATTCAGTCAAAGAAATGCCCATAATCTATGGATCCATATGAACTAGGTAAAGTCTCTTGTGGAGGAAATATTCGTGGTTTTTTCTATGGGTGGATAGGGTTTTTTCTACAACAATTAGAATTTTTTAAGTATGGTTCCCTAGTTAGGAAAATTTCTTAGGATTTTTAGTTCATAAGGTATGCCGTTAAGACTGTGACCAATTTGCATAGAAGAAGAGTAGTTGTGACCCTTAGATCGAGGTTTATTTCTGAAATATAGACCATAGATCTGGAAGATGGTTTGTAGATTCAACATGTGTGGAGATAGCATATCCAAATGAGGGCGGAAGCTAAGCAGAAGATTCAACATGCAGAAGAAATGTGCCATATGAAGAATGGATTGATATGCAAAGAAGTTGATTTTGGTGGAAAATCCATAGGGTTCTAGACAAATATCTGAAGCAACTATAAAAAATTATTCAATGGACTATTAGTAGCTGATTTGTGACCCTAGTTGAGTCATCTACAAATTATTAAAAGGATGATAAGAGGAATAGTTCATATTTTTTCATATATTGGACAACAAAGATCAAATTGTTGATACACAAGAAAAATGATTTTGAGAGGACTCAAACCATTGTTAGGTGGAAGATTTGAAGAGCCATATATGAAGATAATATTGTGGGCCCTAGATCAGTAAAAATAATTGACTGTGGTTGGGAATATTGATGGTAGTCCAAGTACAGTTGGAGGGTTGTTAGGTGACTATCAAAGAAGATCCCTAACTCTTCGACTTGTGAAGGACAACAAGATTGGTAGAAGGGAATGTGTATAGGGTGCAAGGATGTGTGGACTTTGAAGCACTAAAGTAGCAGTCAAGTGCACCAACCAACTAGCCCTAGTTCACTATATTGTAGAGGATTAATTCAATGAGAATAAGGGAAACCTCCATAGCCCTAGACTTCTCATCTTGGAGTCATAGTATGGAAAAAGTGGGCATACCAAATATTTTTTCACAAATGGAGTTGTGAACAACTTATTAGCACTCAAAATAGTAGTGGACCTAAAAGGGGTTCCTAAGAGGGAAACTGCTAGGACAAGGGCAACAATGGAGGTTTAGCCCATTGTCACCACAACTAGGGCTCCTATCTCTTCACGAAATTTCACTGATAGGAGGACTCTCGGTAGTTTAGGAAGTCACTTGTAGAGAATTGGTCAATGAATAGGTGGGAAGTGACCCTAGAAACCATTTCCTTAATATAGAATAAAGAGTTGTGCTTTCTTTCCTTTTAAGCAAGGGACTTGATCTTCTAGGGATAGAGGAGGGGGACTGAAGGATTGAGGGAGAATAATAAGTCTTATGAAGGAAGTTCTAAATCCCTAAAATCCCTCCTTAGCACACCTAGAACACGTTGATATTCACTGTCACACACTCTTATTCATTCATTTCCATGCAGTTGAGACTAGTGCTCCCTTGTTTCTCCTTGGCACTCCCAAACACTCGAGGCTGGAATGCATTGGCACACCCTAGTGCTTGGAACATCTTAGAATTTTTCCCTAGCCTCTATCATTCCTTAACACTTCCTATCATGCCTTGACAACACTCCCTCCTTAGCACACCCGAAACTCACTAACACTTCCTGTCACAAACTCTTATTCATTCATTTCTAAATATAGTTTTATCTGGTTTGTTATGATGAACTTTCTAGTGGAATATCCATGATAACTTACGAATCACCCCAACATATATCATTTATGCAAGTCATATGATGCTATTTATTCACACTTATTTATCTCTAGTTGACCCAACACAGTGCAAGTCATCACCACCACCCTTGCAAAATTGAGTATGATAGGCTTGTGGTCCTATCTAAGCTTGGAAGAAAATTTCAAAACTTAGTTACACAACATGATGGAAGATTATTATAAAGGTTTCCCATGCATTCTAATCAAAAATATCTAATGGGATAGGAACAACAACACATTTTTTTGACGAGAAATATCCATGATAGTTTACGAGTCACCCCAACATCTATCCTTTATGCAAGTCATATGATGATATTTCTTCACGCTTATTTATCTCTTGTCCCAACACAGGGTAGTTCATCACCAACACCCTTGAAAATTTGAACATGATAGGCTAGTGGTCATATCTAAGCATGGAAGATAATTTCAAAACTTAGTTACACAACATCATGGAAGATTATTATAAAAGTTTCCCATGCATTCTAATCAGCAATATTTGGTGGGATTGGAACAACAACACGTTTTTTTTCACGAGAAATATCCATGATATTTTATGAATCACCCCAACATATATCCTTTATGCAAGTCATATGATGATATTTATTCACACTTATTTATCTCTTGTGCCAACACAATGCTGGTCATCACCACCACCCCTGAAAATTTGAACATGATAGGCGCGTGGTCCTATCTAAGCTTGGAAGAAAATTTCAAAACTTAGTTACAATAGATCAAGGAAGATTATTATAAAGGCTTCCCATGCATTGTAATCAATAAATCAGGTGTGATTGGAGCACCAACACATTTTGTTCACAAGAAATGTCCATGATAGTTTATGACTCACCCCAACATCTATCCTTTATGCAAGTCATATAATGATATTTCTTCACACTTATTTATCTCTTCTCCCAACACAGTGCAGGTCATCACCACCACCCTTGAAAATTTTAACATGATAGGCTTCTGGTCCTATCTAAGCTTGGAAGAAAATTTGAAAACTTAGTTACACAACATCATATGGAATATTATTATAAAGGTTTCCCATGCACTCTAATCAGAGATTTCTGGTCGTATTGGAAGAACAACGGATTTTTTTCATGATAAATATCCATGATATTTTATGAATCACCCAACCATCTATCCTTTATGCAAGTCATATGATAATATTTCTTCACACTTATTTATCTCTTGTCTAAACACAGTGCATATCATCACCACCACCCTTGAAAAATTGAACATTTTAGGCTCGTGGTCCTATCTAAGCTTGGAAGAAAATTTCAAAACTTAGTTACTCAACATCATGGAAGATTATTATAAAGGTTTCCCATGCATTATAATCAGCAATATCTGGTGGGATTGGAACAAAAACACATTTTTTTCACAAGAAATAACCATGATAGTTTACAAATCACCCCAACATGTATCCTTTATGCAATTCATATGATGATATTTATTCACACTTATTTATATCTTGTCCCAACACAGTGCAAGTCATCACCACCACCCTTGAAAAATTGAACATGATAGGCTTGTGGTCCTATCTAAGCTTGGAAGAAAATTTGAAAACTTAGTTACACAACATCATGGAAGATTATTAAAAAGGTTTCCCATGCATTCTAATCAGCAATATCTAGTGGGATTGAAATAGCAACACATTTTTTTCACAAGAAATATCCATGATATTTTACGAATCACCACAACAGCTATCCTTTATGCAAGTCAATGATGATATTTCTTTACACTTATTTATCTCTAGTCCCAACACAGTGTAGGTCATCACCACCACCCTTGCAACCTTGAACATGATAGGATCGAGGTCCTATCTAATCTTGGAAGAAAATTTTAAAACTTAGTTACTCAACATCATGGAAGATTATTAAAAAGGTTTCCCATGCATTCTAATCAACAATATCTGGTGGGATCAGAACAAAAACACATTTTTTTCACGAGAAATATCCATGATATTTTGCGAATCACCCCAACATCTATCCTTTATGCAAGTCATATGATGATATTTCTTCACACTTATTCATCTCTTCTCCTTACATAGTGTAGAGGTCATCACCACCACCCTTGAAAAATTTAACATGATAGGCTCGTGGTCCTATCTAAGCTTGGAAGAAAATTTAAAACTTAGTAACTCAACATCATGGAAGGTTATTATAAAGGTTTCCCATGCATTCTAATCGGCAATGTCTGGTGGGATTGGAACAAAAATGAATTTTGTTCACGATAAATTCTAATAAAGATCACAATTGAATTGATATTAAACAGTGTTTGGAAGACAAGATTCATCCTAAACCACAAAAATGATGGATTCTGGTAATTCCTCCACTCCCACTTGGATGCCCCTTTGACTTCTTTGATGGTGTTGCACAAGTTATCCCACCTAGATACAAAGTGGTTGTGGTACTCTTCCTCTCCCAGTCTTATAGCGAGAAAGTAAGATATACACAAAGTTAAGGCTCCAACAACTGAGTTGATTTCATTGCTCTTTGTACCCTTCTGGAAATTTCATCCATAAAAAGAGTCAAAACCCAATAGATCATGGGGGATTCAAAAATCATGATCAATTGGGTCAATAATTCATGATATAAAACATCTACCTACATCCCATCCGAATGGATATCATAGATTCCCCAAACTCTTTAGACTAGTTATCTTTCAGACACATTCTCAAGGAGCTAAATACCACAACACACAAGATTTAAAAAGAATCTCTAAAACTTCACATTGATACATTTGTAATATTAGACTCCATCGATAGGATGGAGTATGACCAAATTATTATTCATGTCTAAGCCCAAAAAACAAGCCAATGTAGATTGATGCGTGCACATTCCAATCATAACAATCAATTTCTACATCTTCTCAATAGAAAAACAAGTAATATTTTTTTGCGTTCACTTTATAGCATAAACACCAATTTCACCCATAATGTGAGGATAATTTTAATGATATGATCGAAAAGGTGGGAAGAGTATTTTGTGGTGTATTGAAATGGACTAGGGGACACGCATGTAGCATGGATGGGTAGAAGTGGGATGTCCAAGCATGGTTTACTAAGATCTATAATCCACACATTAGAGAATGAGAAGGCGGATTAATATCTAATGTCATAGGGGCTATGGGGCCTAGAGGGATGGTAACAAGAGAAATTGAAAGGGAACCCCCGATATTCGTGATAAGGGGATTAGGGGCCCCATTGTCACAACCAGTAAGCCAATAACCCATAACCACTAAATTCCCTATCCCTTGATCCTGAATCAATACTCCCTTAACGCCTACACTCATAACTCATAAGCCATCAACCCATTAATGCATTAAACCTTAAGCCACTAACTCCTAACCTAGAATCCATGGACCCCCTAAGCACTAATCCCTTATTCTATTAACTTGTGACCCTTAAACCTTAATCCATAACCCTAAACACATTAAAACCTAACCCCTTAACCCCTAACACCTAAATCCCTTAATTATTAATCCCTTGACCCCTAAATCCCTTCCCCCACAAGCCCTTGGCCCTTAACTCTTAACTCTTGAAGCCCTTAACCAACTAGTATCAAAGGAAAAAAAAAACACCTCAAACCAACAAAATAACTTGTTAGGAGAATCCTTCACCTCTAACTAATAATATTGGTACCATTTGAGTTTTATAGAAATAGGTATTAGTCTCAAGGGTGTGCGTTTGTGGGTAATGCCCTTATTAACATGTATACCAAATGTAGAACAACTGGATAACTTGAAAAACCTCAATAAGAATTGCTTATAATATCTACACTTCATGTTGACATGGAGCTTGTAGTGCTCTCCCACATAAGGAGTTGGAAATGAATAGATCACTCACAATGACGCAACCTCTTCAAACCTAATGAACAAGGTGCTAATCCTTGATACAAATATTTTCTTTTCCAAAAAAAATGCATTTATGTCAATGTAGAATACTATGCATAAGAGAATATAAAATCATATTATCATTATCAATGCTTGAAATAGCCTCACATTTTCCATGAGTGGTGAGACAAGGGGTGAATGTAGGGAACTATTAAGGTTACATCATGTTTAAATCTCTTTTACATCACAAGATTGTTATCCATTAGGGTTGATGCATCATCACAAGGGATCATGACACATTTTTGTGGGGGAGCGGTTAAAGTTGTAACACGATTCAAGTGACATACACCTCCAATGTAAATGAAATCATTATATGTTTGTGTCAATTTGTTAAAGACGTTATTTATAAAAAATAAATTTAGTAATTGGACTTCATTTTTTCATGGCCTTGACTCTAAGATAGTTTTGTACTAGGAACACTTCATGCAAATAAGAGGGGGGCTTATTTTTTAATCGTCGTACACACAAGAGCACTAGATGTTTCCCTTAAGATTCCCCTTGGTGGTTTCAAAGTGGGTTTACATTAGTGTCTAGTTGAGACTAATGACATCATGATATTCCTCTTCTCAGTAACATATTATCGATTTTCCATATACACAACATTGAGTTAGAGGATCACCTCATCTGTAGATGATCCATTTATTATGGGATTCAAGGGATGTTATATTTTCCTTTATCAATATTTAGATGGTCGTTATCTACTTTCTTTCAATACAAGTCTAACTATTTTTATGAGGGAGGTCCTTTGATTTATATCTTTATATAAGACCTTATGTGGTCTTCCCGTTTTGAACTTTTCCAAGGGGGTCACCTCCTTCCATGTTGCCTTGCCTTCTTGGGAAAAAATTGACAAGCCAATATTCAAAATTATTCAACTATCAAATTGTTGGGGCCTCATACCTCTTATTGAACCCCTTAATGGGACATTATTTCTCCAAAGAGACTGTTGAGGATTTCCCATTGCAAATCACACGTTGGATGTCATAGGACATGTTACCCCACTTTCTATATGAGTTTTAAGTGGATCCTTTTAAATTTTGGTTGACATCTAAACCCTTGTGATTCTTGTGACATTAATCATTTTCCAACTGAGATATATGAATGGTTGTATAATTGGTTTGATGACACCTTGCCTTGCCCATCTAGGAAACTAGGTGACGTAGGAAGATGTTGCTTTAGCGATCACTTTAGCTTGATATATATGATCCATGTATATATCTATATTGTGTATTATTTTTATTTTGATCACTTAAAGACTTTATTCTAACTCTTAAATGTTTTTGCCATAAATTCTATGATGAATTGTTCCATGGTGTTTCATAATTTTACTCATAAAAATGTGTCATCTTGATCATTTAAATATATAAATGGTGGTTTGTTTCATAATTCTAACAAGCCAATGTAGATTGATGCATGAACATTCCAATCATGACAATCAATTTCTATATCTTCTCAATAGAAAAAAAAACAAGTAATATTTTTTCTCTTTACAACATAAACACCAATTTCACCCATATTATTAGGATAAGTTTAATGATAAATATTAAAAATACTTTTAATTGGAAAAAATAAATTAAAATGATTTTTAATTGATTAAATATTTTATTTTTTTAATATAAAAAATAAATTAATAATAAAAAATGTAAATATTAAAAAAAAATAAAAACTAAATTCTTGCGCAATAGCTTTTAACTAAACCCAACCCAAAACAAAAAAAAAACAAAAATATTGTTGCCCAACTAGATTTTGGTGCCACTTAACAAATATTTAAGCCTGCCTGAGGAGTTTATAGAAACCCTTTTTTTATTTATGTTTAGGGCTTTTGATGTTTAGTTCTTTTGGAACAGGTGGGAGGAGGAGCATCTTTGCGTCAAGGGATTGGATCTTTCCAATAATTTGAAGTGTGTTTTTGGATATACTCAGACAAGAAATATTGGGCAAACAACACTAACCTTTCCAAGTCTTAGGTGTTAGTACATGGTTGTGTTCTCTTCGTTTTCGTGCATGCCAATTACAATATATTAAAAGGTAAGTTGAATTAGTTTATGGATATGGTAATTTTAGTAGGTTCTGGTAGCTGGTTATGTTATACTGAAATCTAGATGTTTATGGTTGCTATTGAGTGCTCTGCATCTAATACATATTTATTTCAATCTGCAGTGCAGTTTGTAATGGTAATTTATATGCTAATTTCTATATTGAGCCAAAATAATTACTCTTATTAGCTCCCTTTGAAAAACAAATTAAAGGGTGTTGTTAATTCGGAGGAAAGACCACTCCTCCACTCTTCTTCGCCCTTGGATTTCTAGGTTTATTGCAGTGGAAGTTGAAATATTCTCTCCGCTCCGGTTTTAAGTTCATTGCATTTATTATAAATTAAACGTGGAGTTTTCCCTCTATATCAGTTTACAGAGCATGTCATATTCCAGTAGTTTGGGAAGACTTGAGACTGATTTAATTTAATTTCCGATCATTGTAGTTCGTTTTTGTTTCTTTGACTATGGATTGGGGAGGAAAATTTGGTAGAATAGGAATAGGTAGAGGTGGAAATGGAAGCCGAGGCCAAGGCAAAGGTCTGGGTCAATGCGAGGGACAGGGTCAGGGAAGAAGCATAGGTAAGGGTTTAGCGGATCAACTCCGAGGTCCTCCGCTTCAAGAAAATATTTCTAATATTTGTGCAACTATCCTGGCTTCCAAAATGAGGGATCTTAATATCAGTAGTCAAGAGACTTCTAGGGTACCTTCCATCCCTACGCAAGTTCCTCCACCTGTAGCTGAAGCCAGCTGCTCGACATCGATGGCTTCTGCGAAGGAGTGTGCCGAGGGATTTAGCAGTGTCTAGATGTCTTTGAACTCTGTTTCATTTGGATCCATTATAGTAGAAAGCAATTTGGAGAGTGGACAGAGATTTAAGGCCACTCGTGTTCCCATTAATCGACTAGATGGAGGAGGCAAGAGAGCCATTGGGCCTATCATGCTTTATGCCAATCATTTCCGTGTTAACTTTAATCTGAGAGTGAGAATTTTCCACTATGACTTCTATATACAGAGAGTCAGTAAAACATCATTCACATCATCATTGTTGATAATTAATTGCAGCATGTCATTACAGTTTCCTACAACCTTGACCGCAGGGCCATCAACTTTCGTCTCTTTAGCTCAGGGTTCATTAACACGCTCTCTAGTGCCCATGACAAGCTCTTCCCATAACTAGGTTTATTTAAACACGACCATGTAACTATTAGCTTCTCTGTGGCCTATCCACAGACACGATAAAACATAAACATATAAATAAAATGCAATATAGGATTTTAGCACTGAAAGTTGTACATCAAGGCATTGCATTCACTATAGCGGGCAATTGCGATGTCCATCAAATTCATACGATCAAAATTTTCACGTGCCTAATCTTGTCCTTTGGATTTTTCTTCATGGCTCATTTATTTACTACCAATGAAGTTATTTTATGATAAGTTCACTTTTCCCATTTGCCTTGGTAGAGAAAGGTAAATTCTGGAATTTCATGAAGTTAATTTTAACATATTTCAAATCTACAAAGAAATTAAAGAGGGCAAGCAATATTTATTCTACTATACATTTTTTAATAAGTTCATGTACCTGATAGCCTTAAGCAATATTTACTTTTTACAACTCTACACGTCATTTAATACACCGTAAGGAGAAGGATTCTCACAACTGGTTTAATTGTCGACAATGTGCATAATTTTGCTAGCAAACATTTTCCTTTTAAATGGTAATGGATTAACATTCATTATCTATGAAAATTTTCCACTATGACTTAGATATACAGAGAGTCAGTAATGGATTTGGGAAGAAGGAAAAGGAGAAGAAACTTGGCAAAGCAAAAAAGGAAGTTAAATTAGGTAGGGTTTCCAAAGAAGATAGAATGGAGGTTAAAATTAAGTTGCTGATAGAAAATTGTGCATCCATTGGTAATGCTAAAATTGTTTTTGATGGGAAAAAAACATATACAGTAAGTAGCATTTTCCTAAAGGCAAATATAATGTTAAACCACTGAAAGATGAAGAGGCCACAACCAAAGGTCATGAGGGAGCATTTGAATGAGACTCAAATTCTAGTGGGAAGAAGTCTTTATCTAAAGAAATTTGAACAAGATGGATATATTTGTGGTGTGGTGGTGGATTCAAGGGGATATTATCAAATTCTGAGGCCCACGACTAAGGGATTGGTGTTGGACATGGACCTGTCTACAATATTTTTTCACAAGAGCATTCGTGTGCTTGAGTATTTATGGGAAAGTAGTAAAATTCACTGCAAAGACAACCAAGCTCTCTCTTTGTTATCCAAAGGTGGTGTTATGTTCTTATTTATTTCTCTTTGTTTTCAAAATAAGGAAAGTGAAGTGAGTCATTGGGGTCATTGGAGAAAAATATAAAAAAACTGTGAGAAAATATTTTGGGATTCCTGTATTTGAGGAAAGGACGGATAAAGGGCCTTTTTTCATGTGCCTTCCACTTTGCAAAAACAATATTTTGTCTTGCACCTACAAAAAACCCTCTTTTCATTGTTTTCATGTGCCTTTAAGTTAATAGTGAGAAAGAAAAAGCTTTCTTATATGGGTTACAATAAATTTGAGTCAATCCATTTTATGAATGTGAGATAGACTGAAACACACACTAAAGTGAAATAAGACATCAAACACATAAAATAAACTAAATTCCATCTGACTTTATTAGTGCCTAAATCTAGTACCTAACTGACCATTATTGAACATTGAACTACTATTTACTTTAATACCCTCCCTTAATGGTCAATCTAATAACTACACCAAGCTTATCCCAAAATTTTACATATTTTCAAGACCCAAACCCTTGGTGAGAATGTCCGCAGTTTGATTATTTATAAGACAATACTACAATTCAATAGACCCATCTTCTGCAAGCTATGTGATGAAGTGGTAATATACCTCAACATGTTTGGTATGCTCGTGAAAGACCAGATGCTTGGCAAGTCTCATCAAGCCTCGGTTCTCACATCACAGGGGTGTTGGCTATGTTTGTTGCATTTCAATGCATCCTATTGAGCCAAGCTGCCTAGCATGCTTCTTTCACTACTCCTTAATATTTTTATTTTATTGACAAAAAGGCTCCCGGCTTGTGGATGCTACTTGTTGCTGGTCCATGTGACTGCACCTATGCCAACGCTAACAACATATCGAGAAGTTGATTTTCTATCATCAAGAGAACCTTCCAAATCTAAATATGTATACCCACACAGGCTAGGGTCTTTGCTTCTATTGTAGAAAATGCCAAAGTCAAGTGTCCCTTTCACATATCTCCGCACTCACTTTGTTGTTGGCTAGTGCTCTACCTTTGGCATTATCATGAATTTGGAAATGAAGCTCACAACGAAGCTCAAATCAGGTCTAGGGACTCTAAGATATTTCAAGCTACCAACTACTGCCTATACATTGACTCATTGACTGCCTTAGAGTCAGTTTTGGTTGAAAGTTTCAAACCCTTTCTCCATAGGTGTAGACGAGACTTTGCAATCTGTCATTCTAAACTTGTCTAGAAAACTCCTGGCATATTTTTTTTATGAGACAAAAATGTTGTTACCTACTTTCCAAACTTCCACAACCAGAAAGTACTGTGGGAGACCTAGATCTATCAAGTCAAAAAAAATTCTCATATTGGATTTGATGTGTTATTGAAGTTGCCTCACTATGTATGATAATGATATCATCTAAATGTATGAAAAGAAAGATGATATCATTACCAACTCTTTGCACATACATGTTGGAATATGAAGCACTCCATTGCAACCCCTGTTCATCCAAATACCTATCAATATTGATATACCATGCCCTAGGTGCCTATTTCAAACCATACAGAGCCTTCTTCTGTCTGCAGACCAGATGCTCCTTCCCTGAAACCTGAAAATAGTATGGTTGATACATGTAGACTTATTCCCACAAATCTCCATTAAGAAAGACACTTTTCACATCCATACAATGGGCCTTCCAGCCAAATTGTGCTAGCGTGGCTAGAACTAGTTGTATGGTGCTCATATTTGTTGTAGGAGAAAAGGTATCCTCATATTCAATGCCCTATTGCTAAGAAAAACCTTATGCAACCAACCGTACTTTGTAATTTTCAAATGTATCATTTTCCTTGTACTTGATATTGTACATCCCTTTGCAGCCAATAGTTTTCTTCCCTAATGGAAGTGATGTTAGACTACAAGTCTGATTTTTCATCAAACCCTCATATCTGACTACCATGGTCTTTCCCAATTCAGTCTTCCTTATGATTCCTCAAACACCTTGACTCATAGATTTCCTTAATATTGGCCATGAGAGAAAAGTTGACTATGTTCTCTATTTTCTCTTTCCAGTCAATAATCATCCCTTTATCATTTAGCTTACTCACAAATATGTAATGGTGTTGTGCCATTACTTGGGTTTCTTCTTGTGATCATCATCATCCAAGTCCGTATTGTCACCATGATTGGACCACCTATATCTAGATCATAAATTACTAGTCTAGGAGACTCATCATGCAAAAAATATTCCACCTCCCTTCAAGTGTAGCTACCTCAAGCTTGACACCTGAATCCTCAATCCCTTCCAGCCTCTAAGTAATAAGTTTGGAAAGGTACAACCTCCTCATCAACAACAACTTCACTATTGAAGCTTACCCTATTACTGTCAATATCAATCAACCTATAAACCTTATAGTGTTGTTGTACCCTATAATCATTAGCTTTTCTCTTTGGATCTAATTTGGTTATCTTCTTAGCTAGAATCCAAGTGTAGGAAATACAGCCAAAAACTTTAAGATGACTTACTTGGACTTTCTTCCAAACCATGGTTCTTTGTGACCTTCTACTTCATCGCCATCGTGGGAGATATATTCAATAGGTATACTATTGTGAACATTGACTCAACTCGAAAATTATTTGGAATAGACTTCCTCTGAAACTTACACCTAGCCATCTTTGTGCTAGTACATTTTTGCCTCTGAACCAATACATTTTGTTGTGGAGTGTAAGGTGTAGCATATTGTCTTTGGATCCCAGGTTTAGCACAAAATTTATTGAAATATTTTAAGTATAATTCCCCACCAGTATCATATCTAAGAGAGGCAATATGAAAACCTAACTGTTTCTCCATTAATGCTTTGAAATTTTGAAATTCATTAAACACATCATATTTTAATTATAGAAAATATACCCACAATTTTCTACTAAAATAATCAACAAACGGAAGGAAGTACCTAGCACCAGTGGTTGATGTCATGTTCATTGGTCCACATATGTCTGAAAGTACCAACTGAAGGACCCTCTACACTCTCCAAGCTTGTCCTTCATAAAATGGTATTCAATGTAGCTTCCCTGTTTGACAAGCTCTGCAAACTCTGTGGATCTTCTACAGAATGTTCAAAAGTCCATCTACTAGTTTCTCTCATGCCAACTGAGAGAGATAGTTCAAGTTGAGGTGCCCATACCTATGATGCCATAGGGGTGCTATATTTTTCATTAACAATTACCTTTAACTTACAATTTCTAATAAGATCAATATTCAAAAATCTTAAGACAGTGAAAGCTAAGAGATTCATCTAAAATGGATCATTGTAATCGTGGACATAGAAAGCACTCATCATTGCATAGTTTCCCAAAAGGTCAAACAACCTCAAGTATATGTTGAACCTACCACTTAATTTGAGGTTCAAATCCTAAGCCATCAAATTCTCAAGAGAAAAGGTGAAATAAGAAAGGTATGAGTCGCTATAGGAGATCAATGTTTCTTTTCAAATTTCTTCTTCCTTCAACTAGAGGGAATGATGAGATCCTAGGAGTTTAAACTTTAGTGTTTTCAAACCTTGGGAAAATATGACATGAATCATATGAACTATTTATTTCCATTAAGCATGAGGGTAGAATGATTAACTTAAATGGTATTTAACACAATCCCTCTAGATTTGTATCTTGAAATGTGAGGGCACCCACTCTCATAAAGGACATGTTGGGAGTTTAAAATTTAGTGTTTTCAAACCTTGGGCACATATGACATGAATCATATGAAATTTTTATTTCCATTAAGCATGAGAGTAGAATGATTAACTTAAAATTTCTTTAACACAATCCCTCTAGACTTGTCTCTTTAAATGTGAGGGCAGCCACTCTCATGTTCGCATTTATTGATATTAGCCTTTAGGAAAAGATAAGAAAATATAAATTGGACTAATGTATCAATCCATGTGAACATGATACCCATTCTCTCTCTCACACACTCAATGTGCATACTTTGTCTCCTAAAGGACATGATCTGGGCAGTATATCAGTTGCCTCAAAAACTTAGGTTCTAGTCAATTCTTCTTGCAACATGATACTAAGATGTTGCTAAGTTGTCTCCTACTAATATGCTAAACTGGTCAGCATCAGTTCAGCAATTCTAGATGACTCTCATGGTGTTGCAATGTTATTTAATCTTACAATTTGGCATACTTTCTTAGTCCCACAGTGCTGAAAAAATTTCCTCAACTATTAATCCTAAAGAAGCCCAATAATGGGTGAACATGGATAGGCCATCTTGAATTTTCTCACATGTCTTCCATCTCACTTAGAAACTTATTTTGGAACTCTTATACATTTACTATGTCAGTTTTCTAAGGCCTAAGATAGGAAAAATAAATAACAAGTGTGTGCAAGCAGCAACACACTTGACTAGATTGAACTCGGCCTAGTCTTATGATGGATGTACATTTTAAGAGTTTCTTTCCTAATACAAAATTGTTGAAGACATAAACTAACTATTTAATTTGTCCTACAATTCTAATAGTGCAAATGGAAAGCTTCTCTACAAATATCTTTTGTTGCATATGGTAGGCCTCTAAATAGACTAAGCTTGTACTAGCATAATGCAAACATGACATGCAAGTCACCACTATGTTTTGGTTTCTAAAGGCTGCTGCATTATTGAATGACTAGTGAAGTATCAACCAATGAATAAGTTTCAAGCTTTGAAGAAATCACAATATATATTATAACTTTTTCTTGCAGATTAGCCTCTTGACCAATTTTTTCTAGGAATGTCTCTTATGAAAAAATAAGTTCTTTCCTAATAGGTTATGACCCTCTTGAAAATAACAGGTTCACTAGAACATTGGAAACAAATATCTAATGCACACATCATGCTACCACTACAAGCCATTTCAAAAAATAGAAACCAAGGTGAAAAAGGATCTACAACTACCTTGTAGACGTGTTACAGTGACAATACTTTCTTGAATGTCTATTCTCCAACATCCATAGAATTACCACAAATAATCATAGTTTGTATTTAACTCAAAATAATATACATTCCAATAAGAAGTTGTCAATCATAGTTTTACCTTGTGGCAATGATTTTCCTTATGCACTGCTCTCATTTTTAGTCAAAAACTAGATTTCCTATATTGATGACGTTCCTACTGCAAGATGACCAACTATCGAACAAATATCTCACTGTAATTATAAATAAAATGAGCAGTGTACCCAAATAATAAAGAAACTGAAAATGATAGTAGATATTGCATGGTAAGCAACTAAATAGCTAGTATGCATGATATGTTATTCCATAATTCACTACCTTTCCCATTTATAAAATACTTTCTACAACAATTTCGTTGCATATTAGTTCTTTATGTTGCTATTTATTGAGATTTTGGCTTACACGGGGATTACAATCAACCTTTCCACAGGAGATACATATGGCTTATGCAATTGGCATACCATTGCTGTTACTATAACTAACATTTCCTGATAAGAAGTTATAGTTGAAACATTGCACTTACTTGTTTTGGCTTCCTAATTGTTATGTATCGCATATATAATACCAGATGTCCATTGGGATTCATACATGACCAAATGAAAAAGGATTTAACTGTTGCTAAATCCAAAAATGTGACAGGATAGGATTGGAGGGATTTTGTGCAAATTATAATGAAAAATAAAAAAGTGAAGGCCTACAGCTCCAGTACAGTGATAGTAGGGTTTCTTAATTATAATATTCCAGAGTTATTATTATTATTATTTGTTCGTTTCTTTCTGACCTTTTCTCCCTAGTCAAGGTGTTTCTCAAGTTTGTCAGCTCTGAATGCTAAACACACTACTTGATGTCTTGCAGTGAAACACCTCACATCTTAGCATAGGTCGAAGATCTAGTTCTCGTACAATAGCGCAAATTGTGGAAGATTTGGTAAGTGCCTGCTATTGAAAGGCTTGCCACTGTGACCCAACTAATATTTGGCCAAAACTAGAAGGTTAGTGCATTGGGAAAAACAGAATTTTGTGTGCGTTGATGCTGCACACAGGGCATATTTTTGCAAGCCTTTTTCCCATCATGTGCAACAGCAGTTTGCATCTACAAGATACACATAGCATTATATTTGCATAGTAAGATAAACTTCTAGTGTTGCATGAGCTTCTATCCTCTTTAGACTAAGGAACTGTCCAGAACTTTGTCACTCTTCATTCGTAGTTATCCTGTGATTTTAGTCTGATTGCAAGACTTTTGCCTTCACATTCCTTCTCAATGTTTTTTCCATAACCTTAGAGCTACTCAGGTTTGGGGTTGTTCCATAGATATCTCTTGGGTTCTGGACCAACCTCCTGATCTCCTAGCAATATTTCTATACCTCCAGGAGGTATATCACTTATCATAGGAATTTTTGTTTCTCCAAAATTACGTTACTCGCAAAATGGTCCATTCTAATTTAAGATTATTTTTCCCACAACTCAACATGTTGTGTGCAATGTGGTGCCCGTTGGGTGATTTCAATGGCTTCTACAAATTATTTATTAGAAAATGTTTCTAACCTCTTAGGAAGGAGCTACTTAGCGGTGGCTGCCTCCCTGAAAATTGCTGGTATTGATTGTTCATTAGTATATTGAAAAATTCATCGTTAGGGATTAATGTTTCAATTTTATCAAGTGTCTCTTGTTTCATATTCAACACAAGATCAACTTTGCATGCACTCAATTCATTGGAGAAAGGCTTTCTGGCTTGCCTTGAATATTGAAGTCAAGTTACAGAAGCGATCCCTAAATATGGAGCATCATTCGCAACAATTCAAGCTCCTCTCATTGGATGTTTTCTAATCCCTCTTCTATTGCTCCTTCCCCTTGTCATCTTCATTTTTTTACAAGGCATGACAAAGATACCCATAAGTCTAAATTTTAGCCCAAAATAAATTGTAATGATAGTGGAAATGTTACAAGAATATTGTTATTATCACTAATGGTCTGCCCATTCTCGTGAGGGATATCTTAAGCAAAGAGTTCTCAACACATATTTCAGTGGCTGAGAAAAATGAAGGAGAAGGTTAAAATGATTATAGTCAACAGTCCCAATTACATAAGTGGTTGTTGTGGACTTCCCAATCCATGGTGGGAATGCCTTTGCTACTAAGTACAGTAATTCTAACAATTCAAAAAAAATGGAAAAACAATTCTAGGCCCACAATTGGTCTTAATCATCACTGACTACTTCGCTTTAGACAAGGATGCTTTGTTTGTGTAACACTGTTGCATTATAGTTAATGGTAGTGATAAAAATATTATTTCACAAGATCATGTGACTTTTCTTAATTTTCCTTCAAAATGTTAACCTTGGTCTAAAATTTTAGGGTTGGATGAAGGATAAGGAACCAATGCAAGCTATGAAGGTCCGTCAGTTCACTTTTTCTATTGACCACTCTTTGGTAGTATTAGGTATGATGGCACTCCTGTTGACTAATGTGGTCTTATTCCTTGGAAGTTTTTATCAACAAGATTTCCATGCAAGCTATTATACATTGTCTTGAAACTTCCCTAATTTATCAAAGAAGTTACCATCATGCTAGTGATTAATTTGAAACTGCATTTTTGTGGAAAAATTCATTGTTTTTTGGTGGAATAGTTCATAATTTATTCTGATCTTTTTTTGTAAGTGTACTAGTCACGATGATAAATGTGTGGTTTACTTCAGAGGGTTCTCAGTTATTTCTAAATACACTTTTCATCATTTTCTTTGAATAATTCTCTATTACTTTACCTTCACATTTTATCCCCTGCACAATTTCTCCTAAGGTCCATGTTTTTATGTTTATTGGCTGTTTTTGTGGAAACTTTTTCCTGAGGTTATGCAAGGTAAATCCAAATGCAAAAAATACTATTTTACATATTGATATTTGGTCAGTACATTCTTGTGTGATACTTGAATTTCATAAATCTAGATTTCTATTTCGTTATCTATATCAATATATAAGAACATGCCCATGGATTGTTCATATTTCTCAAACTGTGGAGTTGTTCCTTTCCTGTTACATGTTATTTTTTATTGTTATGTTGTGGTTCAAATTTCTAGTTGTGCTTTCCAGTTATTCTCCTACGTAGTACATGATTTGTTAGATTATATAAAAAGTTATTCTTATTGTCTTTTTAATATGTATATTAAACATATTATTTCTGGCGACTTTTTATCTTCCTATATTTTATATTCCTTTGGTGTATATTTGCACCTTTAGGGGCAATTGCTAGTTTAAAGTCTAATTCTTTAAAGGGTGCTAGCTCAATGGAAGAGCACCTACTTTATAAGAAGGAGATTGGTGGTTCGATTCCATCATGCCCTCTTATTCATAGGGAATGACGATGATTAGTTTTTGGTGGCAGATGCTCTTTTGACCATCACCAATGAGCTTATGGTGACATTTTTCGACCCTCACCAAAATATGAAATGGTGATGGTAAATGAATGCCACCATATATACGCATCAATAGTGACAACCATTAAAGGTCCATTATCATAAATATTTGTTGTCGATATGAAATGGTGAGGGTCACTGTTTGTCATTATAGTCATTATTCGTGACGGACCTTGATGTCAACAATGAGTTTATGGTGATGGTCAATGAACGTCGCCATATATATGCACCAATAGTGACAGCCATGAAAGGTCCATCACAAAAAATCATTGTTGTTCATATGAAATGGTGACGATCACTATCCGTCATTATAATCAATATTCGTGATGGACCTTGAATGTCACCACAACACATACTTTCGGCGACGCCACCTTTGGTGACATTGATTTTTTTGGTGATGGCGGCTATTTTCCGTCACCATTGCTCATATGAAATGGTGACGGTCACTATCTATCACTATAAATCATTATTGGTGACGGACCTTGAATGTCACCACAACACCTATACTTTCAGTGATGCCACCTTTGGTGATGAAGGCTCTTTTGAACCTCACCAATGAGCTTATGGTGACCTTTTTCACCCCTCACCAATGTCCTTTTTCTTGTAGTGTCTCTTGCTGCCCTCATGGATATTTATCACACATTATCCTTCCCACAGAGAGCTCAGATATTCAACATATTTCTACCCGGGGATGCAGATTTACCAATGAGAAATCCCCCATATTCATCCTCCATCTTCCCCATTGCTTCCAAACATTGTATCTCCCTCCTTTCTTATCTGTTAGGTTACCCCAATGATGAAACCATTGAGGAACCCATCCTAGGTTTCTTATCTATCTTCAGGCTTGAAAAATCACCATTGTTTATGTACAATTACAACCAGTTCTTGGCTGATATTATACATGAGAAATTCATGAATTTCACCACTCAAGGAGCCTTTACTTATTCTTCTATGATTATTCATATGATTTTGTTTCAAGAGGCATATATATTGCCCATTCACTTCAACAAGAAGGACGCACAAGGAGTGAATCAATTAGTGATTCACTGGACATAATTGGTCTGAGCTTCATCAACAACTACTTCTTTTTCAAAATTCATAGAATTATTCATTCATCCAGTCACATAGTTCCTTACCAGTTCACCAAAGCCTAGAATTGGAGAAGACATTAAGAGAATTTTGTAGCTCAGTGAACAATAAAAGACAGGTGATTGGTATCTGTACAAGAATTACACAGAGATCAAGGTGTATGGCTACGAGCTTCCACCATACAATTTTCCAAAATATGCACCTATGAGAATTTTCTCCTTAGAATGCATAAGACAAATGTTAAATATCAATGAATTGCATTTTGTTTCAGGAAAGAGGAAAACTCAGGTTAAAATCAAGGCGAATATTGGATCATTCATTTGTAATACCAGAGCAACTGGTGTTGATGCAGATGCACTATTAAAGAATATGGGTTTTCAGTCAAGTTTTACTTGTTCATATGACCCTCCTGGCATTATTTATTCTCTTAGGGTTGAATCCAGGACAACTTCTTACACTGACACCTCTAGAGTAGAAATAGAAAAGAACATGAATCCGGATGAATGGGTAGAAGGTAGTTTACAAGAAGTAGATGAAAAGGTCATTTCTACTTCAAATGTACAAACATCAGTCCCTGACAGTAAACAAAAAAAGAGGGTCAGAGAAGAGACACCACATTCCAAGGAAATTATGAAAGAATTCATCTGACAACATAAGAAACCAAGGCTTGATTCTTTCTTGTTTTCAAAAAATAAAAAACCAGAGATTATAGATTTGGGAGAAAAAGAAGTCTCCAAATCTACAAATATTCCTCAGAATTCTTCATCAACATCACCTGCAAGAGAGCCCCTAGAGATCATCCAACATGTAGATGACAACCCTTAATAAGAGTGGAATATTTTCTCCAAATTTATAGAAATAAAAAAAAATAATGAAGCACTGAAGTCAGACATTTACAACCAATTTTGGAAACAGACATCTACATCACAACACAGGCTTCTCACCACTTTTGACAGTGAGAAGGTTAAGATGTAGATGGCCTTCCTGCAAACAACAATTCCATTTCTGAAAACCCATGCTGACTATAAGAATATTGTCCTCTCATTTGATGCAAGACACATACATCCAATTCACCAGATGGATATGCACAAGCAGTCAGGAGAAATGTTATTTTCAACCATGACTACAACAACTATGTCTCTTTCAAATTAAAAAGTAGCACTATAAAATATGCAATCCCAGTTGGAGATTGAGAAACTTTCTTGTTTGGTTAAAGACAACAAGATAAATACATTGGAAGAAATGGTAGTAAAAGTAGGATATGATCCTACTAATTGAAAAGCACCTGAAGAAATCATTAAGAAGAAAAATGCAGACATTGCTGCTTTGTGAAAACAACTTAAGCTACCCTCAATTGAAGAACCACAGTCTAAAGAAATGACACAAAATTAATCTGATAAGGAGGAAATGATTCAGTTAATTATTGACCAAAATTTGCAGATCTAGAAAAATGGAAGAACTGCTGAAAGAGAAATCAACACTCTAGGTGAATTATGATCCTACTTTACCAACTCAAACATCTTCTGAAGGTGCAAAAGCCTCAACAACCTTGAACATTACTGATTCAGTAGAACTTGCTCAAGAATTAGCCACTCAGAAGAAAGCACATGAAAAGATAAATTAGAAGTTTCAACTTCTTGAGTCACAAAATATTAGAAATGATACTTTGTATCTAGGGGAAATGCAAAAGACTCATCAATTGGAACCTAGAATCAAAGAATTGGAAAGTGAGACTATGATGTCATCAACTTTAGCAGAAGCTAAGAAAAGTATTTGGGAAAATATCAGTGAGTCCATTGCTGCAATGTGGCCATTTATTTGGATCAACTTCAAACATCATGAACTCATCAACTAATACAGAACAACAATTCAAGAAGGGAAGGATCAACTCCAAGAGAAACCAAGTGAAGCTTCTAATATGACTAAGGTTCTTAATTAAAAGAACAAGGAGGAGTTGGAAGCAATCAATATCTCAGACAAGAATGCAACTATTTTAGAAATAAAGAAGTTTTACAGAAAAGCAACTTGATCAACCAGTTGCAGACTAGGTGTTAAGTCTTAAATGTTATTGTAAAAAATTTTCATACTAAATTTAATATTTTAAATCATAAAGGTCTGCCAGGTCTAGTTGTACTAGATGATAAGTTGGTCAAGTTAGAGTATTATTGCAAAAAGATGTATACAATTGCAAAAGACAAAACAAATTTTGTAGGTATCAAAGGTCACATTATAGGCAGAGATCTTCTTTAAGCTGTACATTTTGACTTGATTATTCAAAATCAAATCAAATAGTTGTTCATCCAAAAACCAACTTTTGACAGATTTATTGAAGTGGATGAAGTCTTCAGGAAAATGATAAATTGTGAAATTCCAAGTGAAGATCAGTGGGATAAGTTTTGTGAAAGAATTGAGTAAAGAGATTAATTTTATAGCATGCCAACACATCTGATGTTGAAGAGCTAGGTCAACAACAGCCTCCAACAAAAAAAGGACAAGTCAGCAACAACTTTCACTAAAAGAGGCCGAATCATAAACAGTCTATAGAAAAAATAGAAACACTCTATCTATTCATCTCCTTCTTTTATTCTTATTATCCTATTATTGTAAATCAGTTAAGATATTTCTAAAGTTTTGTTAGTTAGTATAAATAACTCTCAGCGTGAGTTATGAAGGGTTGCACCCTTGGATGAGCATATTTTGTAAAACAGAAATTGTACTAAGTCTTTTTGATCATCAATAATACAAGCAGGATTCTGAACTCATCTTGTACAACTCTCTCTTCTTTGTGAGTTTTCCAGTTTTTCGTCATTATGTTTCTTCATATGTTTAACTATCATCAAAATAACTAAGTGAGGTTGACTGTGTTTCAAAAAACTTATAATTTCTCCTGAAGTTATAATTATTATAAATATGATTTACTTGAAAATCTATTAATGCAAGTCCCTTTTATCAATAAATTGGCAATATTTTGGTGATGTTAAATATATTTTGTTGAACTTTTGAACATTGTTTAAAGGCTTTCCAGCTTATGGTTTATTGAATAGTTCAATCTGAATGTTTAATAATTATTATTCTACTTAATCGAAATCATGAAAGCCTAATTAATGTATGAGATGAACAAGCAACCCTTACTTTAAATTATTGATAATATCAGTGAGATTTAAAAACCTTAATTGTTTGATTAAAATATATCTTATGCATTGGTCCTCCAAATATTTTAAAACAAAAAAAAAAATTTTAGATGCTTTGGAATTATTATTGACCAAAATCATCTCAAAGGACAACATGAAGTAAGAAGAAGGTTATGGGAAATGATTTATTTGGTAAATTTCTTCTCAAAGTGGTGTTCATGTCCCTTGGGAAAAATTCATGGTTTTTCAAGGTTTTTATTTTTTCCATGTATTTAGAGTTAGTTTATACATCAAGGATTTAAACATGAATTAATAAGCTCCTCAAAAAAATCAAATTCAAATTTTATAGATATATAAGATAAAAAAAATGTCAATGCCTTTGTTTTATTGTTACTTGACTCCGGTATGGGCATGTTACAGGAAACGTGATTGGAAAAACGATGGGAAGACATGTAGAACATGTCTTGGTTATGATTCATTTGATGTTGGAGATCCTTCAGGCACCTGAGCCATCGACTTTAGAAATGTTTCTATTAGGGATTCTTGTGGTTTCTAATGTTTTGATTCTGTTATCTCTTGGTTATTTTATGAAAGAAAATGTTTAGGAATTCTAGACAAGACATCGGTGGATAGGTATTTTTTTTTAATAATGCAATGTACATTCCATGATATCATCTCTTTATTATTTGATTGTATTTTGAACATTTATTTTGATTTTGTTTTTTATTTTAACTATGAAATTGAAAATACATGGTATCATGTCCATTTAAACAACAATGAAAGCTTGAAGACGAAACTAGTATTACATGATATTGATTAAAATCCTTTTAGTTGTTTTGTGTTAAAATATTTTCAAGACTATTAGAAAATATTACTATCATATTTTTATTTGAGAACATGTTGTTTATATAATTGACCAATTTCATGTGTTAGAGAATGAAATGTTTTTGTGAATAAAACAACACGGATTAGACACCACACCTCATATTATTTGTTTTCACAAGTTATCTACAATTTGAACTTTTTAGCATGTAACCTAGTTGGCATGATTGTGCCTAAGATTTCCCTAGAGGTTGAATACTAAATTACTAAGGTGTTCCTTTCTATGGGGACGTTTTATTTTCTTTGTTTATATAGGTCATCTTGCCATATAGTGGCCACTATCACCCGACTGAAGAAAACTTGTTAGCTTTTCTTGGTTTTATGGGGAAAATGGTTTTAACATTGTTGACGTTGAGGTATATGTCATATAAATCCATGATAGTCTACTTTTGATTATATTCTAGTTCTAATCGTATTTTATGTCTTACACTCAAAATTATAACTTTTTTTTTTTTTTCAGAAATTGAACTCAATATTAATGATAAAAAGAAGGAATTGAAGAAAGAGGAGAACAATAACATTGGAGTGACAAATACAAAAAGAGAGAGATAAGAGAATTGGTCTAGTCATACCATTAGAGCCAATATCGTGCATAATAAACACACATAGAGACTAATGATCAAGTATTCATAGTTGGTGAATTCACCTGTAATGCCTTGACAACACAATGACAATGTTTTAAAGTGATGAAACAACATTTCATGTGTAAATTCTAGTCCAACAAATATTAAGTTGGAAACTCATTGTAATACTTGACATTTCATATAATATAATTTATGTGGTTGAAATTATTTATAGTTTCACTTGATGTTATTTAGTATTGTAATTAACATATGTAACTTTGCGTTTTCATATTAGATTAACATGCATATTATCTCGCTTTTTTTTTAGTTTAGTCGCAAAATCATACTAATTAATTTATCTTGATTAATAATGAACACATAAAATCAATTTAAAACTACTAAATTAGTCATTTATATAATGAATATGCAACTACCAAAAAAAGATAAATGACCACTGCAAATGAGAAATTTGTGTTTACAAATGACAACTAAATTTTGCATATATACGACTATTAGCAGTTAATTTACATTATCTTATAACAAGACCAAAAATTATTCATATTTCTTTGGTAATTAATTGGTTTCAAACGATGACTAAAATTTACATATATGTGACTATTAGTGGCTAATATATAGTATCGTATAACATGACCAACATTTTGGTCATTAATTGGTTTTCTCAAGTGATCATATAGTAATATATTTTGTTGTATATTTGGTCATTAAATGTGGCAATTAATGAATAAATTTATGACCAAATTTTTGACTAAATATACTACTAGATGATAAAATTGAGACAAATAATTAATGAATAAACTAAAAGTGACTAAACGTTGGTTTCATTATAAGATACTGTAAATTAACTACTACTCATCACCGACTAGAAAATAGAATTTATATGCAAATTTTACTCATTTTTTAGTAACTAATTAGCCATTTTGTATTAGTGTACTCTATTAACCTGTGAGTAATTTGTTTGAAGTTTTTTCTCCATTATAGTTGCAAAACTTAGTTATGTTTTAACCTTCACCACTCTATTTGTCAAGGAAGACTCATTTGATTTAATTTTCGTGACTGTATTTTCTCGATTAAGATCTCTCTGAAAATCCGTGTGTTTAAATTTTTAACATGGTATCAGAGCGGGTTTAAAATTTTATTAAGAGATAGTGTTTTTACTGAGGAGTTAAAATTTTTTATGAGGAACACATTTACCAGTAAGGAGAAAATTTTTGTACATAGTCAAAATGGTAGCAACAAGCATAACCTTGACTAATCCACAAATACCGCAGTTTAATGGAAAAAATTATGATTACTCGGTTTAATGGAAAATTTTACGATTATTGGGCTATTATAATAAAGGCTTTCTTTTCTTCTCAATACATTTGGGAATTGGTGGAGAATGGTTTCCAAAAACTAGCAGATTCAACAGCATACAATGCTTTGACAAAAACAAAGAAGGATTTTTTGAGGGAGAATATGAAAAAGGACTTAAAATCCCTCTTCTATATTTTTCAAGAAGTTCATAAAAGTATCTTCCCAAGGATTGCACAAGAAATGAATTCCAAGAAAGCATGGGATACCCTCTAGAAAACCTACCAAGGCATGGCAAAGGTGAAGACAACACAACTACAAATGTTGAGAAGATATTTTAAGAAAATTTGTATGAAAGAGTCTAATAATGTAGAATCATTTTTTACACATGTAATTGGGATGGTGACTCAAACTAGGTATCATGGTGAGACACTTGAGGAGAGGAGAATAGTTGAGAAAGCTTTGAGAAGTCTACAAACAAGATTTGATTCCATTGTTGTGGCCATAGAAGAGATAAATAATCTCTCACAATTTTCAATGGATGGGCTTCATGCATCACTGATTTATCATGAACAAAGACTGAACATAGAAAAAAAATCCTCATTGGAACATGCCTTCAAGACACAAGTTTCAATTGGTCAAGGTAGAGGCAGAGGAAGATCAATTTATAAAGGAAGAGACAGAAGCCCACACAGAGGTGGAAGAAGCATCCCTTCAAGTTCAAGTGGAAGGGGCATTAATCAAAATTCAAGTCAAGGCCCAAGCCGGAATCGAGCACAAGGTCAGAGGTACGATAAATCTCAAGTTCAATGTCAATACTATAAGAAGTATGGTCATTATGAAAATTAATGTAGAAAGAAGCAATATGACATAAGTAATAAACCAAGTGAAAATTTCATAATGGAAAATAAGAACCATGATATCATGTTTTTAGCTTGTAATGTAGCACCCAAAAAACAAGGAGATGTATGGTTTCTAGATTCAGGGTGCAACAACCACATGACAAAGAACATAGAAATGTCTTCCAATCTAGATGAAAGTGTGAAATATGAAGTGACATTAAGGACTGATAGCAAAGTCTTGGTCATGGGAAAAGGAAGAGTCGATATTCTAACAAAGAAGGGAGAGAGGAAATGCATTTCATATGTTTACTTTGTTCCTGGTTTGAAGCATAACCTCATAAGAATTAGACAATTCATGCAAAAGGGCTACAATGTATTTTTCAATAATAATGAGTGCACAATTTTGGATAAGTCTCTAACAAGACAACTGATTGCAAAAGTTCAGATGAGGGGCAATAGAATGTTTCCCTTAAATACAAAACCATATTTGAAGTAAGAAGGTGCTCCAGAACAACTGCCAATGAAATCACAAGAGTATGAAAGAAATTTAGTAGATGTCACAAAAGAAAACTTTCAAGCAAAGATTAAAGATGAAAATTAGTTATCACATTTGAGATTTTTTCATCTCAAATTTGGAGGTTTGAATTTGTTGCACAAGAAATTCATGCTGAAGGGATTTCCACTCATAGAAAAACTGGACAACCTATGTGAAGGATGCATCTCGGGAAAACAACATAAAGAATAATTTCTAGTAGGAAAGTCAATAAGGGCAAAGGCACCCTTGCAAATTGTCCATTCACATTTATGTGGACCAATGCAAACACCATCAATTTGTGGTAGCTATTATATTTTGACTTTCATATATGATTATACAAGGAAGACATGGGTGTACATCCTAAAGTGAAGTGTATGAGCACTTCCGCTAATACAAAGCTATTGTTGAGAAGCAAAGTGGACACTACATCAAAGTGTTGAGAACTGACATAGGTGGCGAATACATCTCAAATGAATTCCTATACTTTTGCAGGGATCATTGATTCACAAGAAATTTACAACAAGGTATACACTTCAGCAAAATGGTGTCCTGGAAAGGAAGAATAGGACCATTATGGAAATGGCAAGGATTATGTTAAAGGAAAAACATTTTTCAAATGATTATTGGGCCGAAGTTGTCGCTTGTGCAACATATATTATTAATCGGTTTCCAACCAATAGTGTTAAGAATATAGTTATTGAAGAGGCATGGAGTGGAAGAAAGAATAGTGTCATTCACATGAGAGTGTTTGGATGTGTGGTGTATGCACATGTCCCTGATGAGTTGAGGAAGAAGTTGGACAACAAAGGGGAGAAATGTATATTTGTTGGATACAATGATGAATCCAAGGCATACAAGCTCTACAATCCATCAACCAAGAAAGTCATAATCAACAGATATGTGCAGTTCATAGAAGAGGAAGCATGGGATGGAAGTTTAGAGAAGTCAATCAATGTGAATACATTTATACCACATGAATACAAAGAGGAATTGACCAAAACAAGTAATTCCTCAACGGTGACTCCTCCTACACCTACACAAGCTCAACAATGTAGTCAACATGTGACACCGCAAACAAATAATAGGACATTGTTGTGCAAACAATCAAATGCTTCTCCAATCACACCACAAATATATGCAACCCCATCTAATTCAAGCGCAACACCAAGTTAGATGTCAAGCCCATCCTCCACAAGCATAAGAGGACAAAAATTCAGAAATTTAAGTGAAATATATGAGAAAAATGAAGTTGATAGTAGTGTTGGCCTGAATTCTTTATTTCATTTGTTTGTCATGTAGATGACCCAATCCATTTTGAGGATGCATTGAAAGAAGAAAAATGGGTTACGACAATGGATGAAGAAATATAATCAATAAAAAAGAACAACACACGGGATTTTGTTGACCTTCTGCAAGGAAAATAAGTCATTGGAGATAAATGGGTCTATAAGACAAAGAGAAACATTGAAGGAAAGATTGAAAGACATAAAGCAAGACTAGTTGTCAAAGTTTACAAGCAGCAACATGGAATATATTATGTAGAGACACTTGTGCCAATCGCGAGGATGGAGACAATACGTATAGTGTTATCAATTGCAGCACAACATAATTGGAAACTGTACCAAATGGATGTAAAATCAACGTTCTTGAATGGAGCGTTGAAAGAGGAGGTATATGTTACAAAACCACCAGGTTGTGACGTAGAAGGCCAAGAAGGAAAGATGTATAGGTTGAGGAATGATATTTATGGGTTGAAGCAAGCACCATGTGCATGGTATAGCAGGATAGATGCTTACTTGATGGACAATGGTTTCAACAAATGTGACAGTAAGCCTACTCTCTACATCAAAGAGAGTGATGATAAGCTTCTTATTGTTGTTTTGTATGTAGATGATTTGATTTTTACAGGGAGTGATTATTTTCTCATCGCTGATTTCAAATAAGTCATGAAAAGTGAGCTTGAAATGAAACAATGTTACCGATCAAATAGGTAACCGCAATGTTACCTACTTTTTTTTGGTAGCATAAAAAGCACCCGATTTTGAAAAGTGGTGATGCAGAATCACCATTTTTTTTTTTTGCACATTTTTGACACTCTAATATTTTTATTTATGAAGTATGAATATTGGTTTTAAAATGTTAGTGATTTTCATGCTAATTTTGAAATGTATTGATGCAGCATCAACTTTTTTTTTTAGAGCGGTGATTTTCATGCTAATTTTGAAACATATTGATGCCGCATCAACCTTTTTTTTTTAGAGTGGTGATTTTCATGTTGGTAATAAAACACAAAACTTAGATAAAAAATATATATATATAAAAACAATAAAAAAAACCAATAAAAATGTAAAAAAAAACAAAAATAGCTCGTAATAATAAAAAAATTAAACAAAAATAAATTAAAAAAACAAAAAATATTTGAAAATTATATCAAAGGAAATGACAAAATTTGAAAAAAAAAACATATAATTTAAAGAAAAAAACAAAAATTGACCAAAAAAAAAAAAAAAAAACATCAAAAACATTTTTTTCTAACTTATTAAAAAAAACCATATATATATATATATATATATATATATATTTAAAAAAAAAATTAAAGAAAATTAAAATTACAAAATTAAAATTTAGATTAAAAAAAAATAAAAAATAAAAATTTAAATTTAAAAATTTAAATTAAAAAAAATAATAATAATAAGAAAAAAAATACATATTTTAAAATTAACAAAAAAAAACAAATTAAAAAAAAAACAATTAAAATTGAAAAAGAAAATTAAAAAAAAAAAAACGAAAAAAAATTAAAACAAAAAAAAAAATAATAATAAAAAAAAAAAATGTATATATATATATATATATATATTAAATAAAAAAATTGAATTAAAAAAAAATTTAATTTTTTGAAAATTAAAAAAAATCAATTAAAAAAAATATTATAAAAAAATCAATTAAAAAAAAAAAAAAAAAAAAAAAAAAAAAAAAACATTGGGTGGTGGTGGTGGTGGCGGCGAGTGGCCGTGAGGCCGGCTGGGCCGCCCCTCCCGCTGGGCGGAGGGCCGATTCCTAGAATCGGCTATCTGCCCAGCGGGGGCCGTGAGGTTGGCTGGGTCGCCACCGTGGCGTTGCTCGGCCGGCCCCCAGCGCCCAGTGGGCAGGCTACGCGTGCACAGCCCACCCGCTAGGCGCCGGGGGCCAGCCGGGCGGCCCAGTCGGCCTCACGGCCACCGCTGGACGGAGGGCCCGCATCGCCACGCAGGCGGCCCAGCTTCCGGGGGCGGCCCTCTTCCGGTGCGCGGGGTTTTAAAATTTAATATTTTTGTTTTTAAATTTAATTTGTTATTTTAATATTAATTTTTTTTTTTTTAAATTTAATAAAATTTGATATATATACATATTTTAATTTAAGTTCATATATATTTTATTTTTTATAATTTAAATTTAATTTATTTTTTATAGTTTATTTGTTTTTTTAATATATATTGTTTTAAATTTAATATTTTCATTGTATTTTATTTTTATTTTTTATTTTTAATTAATTTTTCATTTTTTTACTTTTAATTTAAATAATGTTTTTTTTTTTAAATTTTTAAATTTATTAAAATTTGATATATTTCCTTAAATTTTTTTTTTTTTTAAATTTAATAAGCATTTTCTTTTTCTTTTTTAAATTTAATTTCTATATTTTATTTTTTATAATTTCCTTCTTTTTTAACTTGTTTTTTTAATTTTTTAATTTAATATTTTTATTTTGTTTTTATTTTTATTTTTTAATTTCTATATTTTTTAAATTTTAATCTTAAATTTTATTTTATTTTTCCTTAAATTTTAGGTTTTTTATAATGTTTGAATTAAAATTTTTATTTTGTTTTTATTTTTATTTTTTTTATCTTCATATATTTTTAAATTTTAAGCTTTTAAATGTTTTTATTTTTTAAATTTATTTATTTTCTTAAATTTTAGGTTTTTTTTTAATGTTTGAATTTTAAAAATTAAAAAATGTTATTTCTATTTTTAAAAATGCCAAAAGTATGACACAAATTTTTTTTTTGTTATTCCAGCATCAACTTGTTTTGTTTTGAGGGTGTTTTTTCAATCCTTTTTTCAAGAAACAATTTTGTTTTTACCATAATTTTATAAAATGTTGAAATTTGACCTTAAAAAAAATGAAGTGCGTTCTGGAATACTCACTTTTTGTTTTTGGGGTGTTTTTTCATGTTTTTTGAGTCTTTTTGGGCTAGAGTTCCCGTTTTGAGGTTAGGTTACCTATTTGATCAGTAACAATGTTATGACTGACTTGGGGTTGTTAAGATATTTTTTGGCCATAGAAGTGAAGCAAACAGAAAATGGTATTTTTATCTCTCAAGCGAATTATGTTGTAGACATTTTAGAGAGGTTTAATATGTATAAGAATGACAAGCCAATACCAACTCCAACTGTCATGGGGTTGAAGTTGACCAAAGAATATTGCAACAACAATGTCACTCTGACATTATATAAAAGTATGGTAGGCATCCTAATGTACTTGACCGCAACTAGGCCTGATATAATGTACACAGTGTGTTTGGTGTCAAGGTTCATGGAGACACCCAAGGAGACACATTCACTACAAGGAAAAGACCCTCTAGCGGATGTTTTTTGAGGAACCCCTTAAAAAATACCCTGACATCCATTTGTAGTGGAGGTTACTAGAGGAGGTTGGCGGGTGGAGGTTTTTGTGGATGTTTTTCGTCTGGTGCGCTTATCATCCTAAACCGCACCAGTGCGTTCAAAAAGAGAAAGTCCCCGTGTGAAGAAAAATTGGCACACAAAACACTGTGTGCTCTGTACAAACCCACCTGATGCCTCTTATTCCAGTAGCGCACCGGTGCTTTACAAAAATTCTGCACCGGTGCATCCTAAAACCTCGCGCCAAAACTGAAACCGCCTGGTGCGGTATTAAGAAACCACATTGATGTGCCTATAAAACCCCGCGCACCGGAATAGAGTTAGATAAAAAAAGTTACGGCCAAAAAACCACATTTTTCACTTTTCAGTGCTCCACAGCTCTTAAGCACCCGTGCAACTTATCATTGTATGAGGCGCCCTGACATCGGTGCTCCCATTGTATCCATTGCACACACTGCTGTTGTGCATTATCCACCAATCTCCATTTTGAATTTTGCAAAACATTGGGAAAATTTACTTATGCAAATTATATAGCCAATATTCCTCCTCGATGGCCAAATGTATAGGTATTTTCTTGTTTTTCCATAATCAAGCCTTTTAGTAGATTAGAATTGTAAATTAGCTTAAAATTAAACATTTAAGAAAAAAAATTCCCATGAGGTGCGCTCGATCCATTCGAATCGCACCGATTCGCGGTGCTGCCTATAAATTTACAAGCCGGACCGCAACCGGTGGTAATGGTATCCGCACTGGTTTCGGGCCAGTACCAAAATGCGCACTGTGATATTTTAAACTTTAAAAAAAGTGCGGTGCGGTCGATTACCCGATCGCACCGTTGACCCTATGGAATAGAGGCAATGCAATGTGTTGACTGCAATATCTACCTCGGGGTGGGTAATTTTGTCAGCGTACCACATTCCGACATTTAGACATGGTCAACAGTGTGGCTTGGTAAAATACCGCACCATTGGCTATGTAATGATGTCATGAGGTCGGTGTGCTGACCAAACTATATGCCCTAGGGCATATAGTTTGGTCAGCACACTGCCCTCCTGACACTAGTTCATAGTCAACAGTGCGATGTGTTATACCACCACACCGTTGACTTTGGAAAAATTCTAGGAGGGTGGTGCGCTGAAAGTTTACAGGTGCACCGCCTTCGGTGTGCTGCAAATTTTCTGGTGCATCTCCTCCAGTGTGCAAAAAAAAAAGATGCACCATGACCCGTGCATGCCTATTTTTTGTGGTGCACCGACTGTTTTTTTTTTTTTCAAAATTTTTATATATGTATATTCCTAAATACATGTCTCATTTAATAAAAAAATTGTATTTAATATGTCAATACTTCAGAGACATGAAAGGAGAGAAGAAAGGGAACAACAACAACAACATGTGGACCAGGATAACATGGTTCGCCTCTGGGAGGCACGAGAGAGGGAGAGAGATGCGTACCCTCGCCCTATTACAGCAGCTACTCAGGGGCTCCTAAGGCAGGTAGGCCTCGTCAAGTTCTATGAGGAGGCTACTTCCCTAAAGGGCCATGGTTTGTTTTTGTGACATCTTATCCGTAGGTGGGATGCCCACCTACAAACTTTCCGGGTTGGTCCTAACCAGTGGTACGCGTCCACTGAGGAGGATATCTATTTCATTACAGGGCTATCAAGGAGAGGGGTGCATTTTCCCTCGTTCACAGAGGTTCCAGTTGGCTATGCAACATGGAGTTAGTTGGTGTACTCCTAGAGATACTTTAGCACAGATATACTGTCTCCTTCAGATTTTCAGGTCTCCGGAGGTCAGTTACATATTGCTACATTTGGTAGTGAGGAGGTGAGGTGACTATCACTTCTGATTTCGACGATTTAAAACAACACCAGCAATGGGAAACACATTAGCTGCCTGCTTCTATATTATGTTGATTCTTTAGTACAAGAGCCACGACTTGTCAGGTGGTCTGCCATTTTTTTGCGGCTATTCTTTACAACCTTAGATAGATGTCGTGCTCATGCACAAGGGAGGGTCAACTTCCCTTTTACTTTAGAGACTTTTTGTTTATTTTTTGAGAGGTTTCCAGAGACGAGGCCTAATTTTTTTTGGTAGCCTCGTACGCCGATGTTGGATGCATTGATGCACATGTGGGGACAAATGATGCCTAAGAGGGGCGAGACTGAGTTTTTCGTGAGGATATTGCATGATGCACTAGAGTTGCTAGCCAGTGTTGACGAGCATCCCTTCTTTATGGTCCCCTGTCCTTATGTTGGTTTGGATTGGTGAGGGTGTGCCAACATCCTCTTCACAGATGATGAGCTGCCAGTTGATAGAGGTAATATAATTGTTTTATTTAAATTTATTCTAACACGTTCTTTAAATTGTGTAATGAAATTGTCTAGTTATTGTTGTGTACTTGTATATATTTTGCAGAAATTGGGTCTTTTGATGGCGAGGACATGCTAGCGCCACCAAATGATCCAAGTGTGGATCTTGATGATGATTAGGATATGCCAGATGCCGAGGATCATGAGGCCGGTGCAGAGAGACCTGCTCCTGTTGGTGCATCGGTATCACCTTTTGCTAGGTGTAGTAGGCTTGATAGCAGATTGAGGATGGAGTTGGGTGACCAACTTTGTGCATTTATTGTTGAGGCGAGAGTCAGGCCCACTACTATGAGAGACATTAGGCCGATGGTAGGCTGGTTCATATGTGGAGAGGCATGTCGCGTGACATGTACAGCCTGACGCGGCATGTCATAGGAGCTATGACCTTAGTTACGTGGCCGAGGGGGGCCCTTGCACGTTATAGGTGTGGTCAAGATGCAACACGTGATCGACAGTTCGCGAGCAACGACACATCATCTGATGATCATGATCATGGGAGTGATCATCGTTCACCTCGCATTGCGCCAAATGAGCAGCCTCCACTAGCATCAACCAGCAGTCATCATGGAGAGCAGGTTGGATCATTGTCCACATCGAGTCAGCAGCCTACAGCATCTAGTAGTACTCATGATCATGAGCAGGCTGGACCATCGACAATATCGAGTCATCACGATAAGTAGCTGACAATTGATCTTGATCATCATGAGGCACCAATACCAAATCAACAGGCACATGATGATCAACATGTATCTAAGCTTGTCGAGGCTGCACCATTGTTTGAGCAAGCCTCCACTAGTACTACTACTGATGGTGTACCAGCAGCTGATATATGACATTTATATTACAGTTGTATATGTTTGACATTATGGAGTGATATATATATATATATATATATATATATATATATATCTATATATATATATATATATAGTCCATGTATTTTATGTTCATGTTGCAGTTGTACTTAATTTACATGTTGGTGATCATCATGATGTGTATATTGTTAGGTCATGTTACATATGTTCATTTAATGTGTAGCTTGCAGATAGATGTGTATGTGATAGTAGTTATTTCACATGAGATGTATATTTGATGTTTGTGTTGTGATGATGTTATACAATGCTAACTGTGTTTTGTTAGATGATCATGATCACGATGATGTTAGTGAATTTGAATGTGTTTTTTAGTCGAATATGATGTTTGTATGATGGTTATCATGATCATGATGTTTATTAATTAATTTAATATTAAATGATCATGATATTGTAAAATTGTAATATTTGTAATTCTATTTGTATGTAAAATTCTAAAATTGTAATTGTATTAGTAATTGTAATTTTATTTGTAATTGTATGTAAAATATTTGTAAAATTTTAATTGTAACTGTATGTAGAATATTTGTAAAATTTTAATTGTAATTGTAATATTTAATTTATTGTGAAATGATTGTAATTGTAATTTTAATTTTAATTGTGTATATGTAAAATTGTAATTGTATGTAAAATTCTAAAATTGTAATTGTAATAATATATATGTAAATTTTTAAAATTGTAATTGTAATTGTAAATTTTAAATTTGTAAAATTGTATTTGTATATATGTAAAATTTTAAAATTGTAATTGTAATTGTATGTGAAATTGTAAAAATTTAATTGTAATTGTATGTAAAATATTTGTAAAATTTTAATTGTATTACTGTGAAATTATTGTAATTGTAATTGTAATTGTATGTAAAATTCTAAAATTGTAATTGTAATTGTAAGTGAAATTGTAAAATTGCAATTGTAATTGTAATTGTAATTCTAATTCTAATTGTATGTAAAATATTTGTCAAATTTTAATTATTACTGTGAAATGATTGTAATTGTAATTGTAACTGTATGTAAAATTGTAAAATTGTAATTGTAATTGTAATTGTATGTGAAATTGTAATTGTAATTCTAATTTTAATTGTAATTGTATGTAAAATATTTGTAAAATTTTAGTTGTATTAATGTGAAATGATTTTCTTAAAATTTGTAAATTTGTAAATTTGTAAAATAATAAATCTAGGATAATATAATTTTTGTAACATAATAAAATTTAGAAAATAATGCAAATAAATTCATGTATTTATAATTATCATTATTACTTTATACAGTACGCCATTGTTTTGAGATCAACATAATTGCAAATTATCAAGTGAAATATTGATTTTAACATTAACACAATGAAAATTACCAATTAATTCAAAATACATACTCTAATGTTTTGAAAAACTCATCTTAAAAAGTATAAATATTGATGAAATAACACATGTACCATATCACTCTTTGTTCTCATGATCACCCTCATTATCTTCCAGCTCGCATGGCATGATAACACTATTGTTCTCGAAAATACGTTTTGATATAGGGTCATGTCTCAATACGAACCACCAATCCCTATCCAACACGTCTGAGTAAAGAAACACTTGTTTGTAGTGTTTGGGGAAAACATAGGGCTCCTTAGCTTCATCCCACATCTTTTTAGAGTTGATACATATAACCCTACTATCACAATATTCCTTTACATTATTCTAATCAAAGGTGTCCCACCACTTGCACCTAAAAATAACACATTGGAAAGAAGAGAAATCCACTTCAATGATCTCTTATATCTTTCTGGCGTAACCTAACGTCTCTCATACTAGGTTTTGATCACGGTGTCTAGATCAACTAGATTGATCGAACTCGACTTCTACTCCACAGTCTTGTGTGATGTTTCCAGCATCGATATTTTCTGTGCAAAAATGGTGTCTATATGCCCACATAGATGGGAACAAATGCACCTATTATAAAAAAGTTAAAAAAATCATAGTGTCATGTGTCTTATAATAACCCAACAGTTAAAATATGAAATATAGATGTAGTTACATTTGAAAGGTGCATTATTAAGTTTCAAATGTACATATAAATTATATATATTATTATCGAGTTGTTGCACCTAATCCCTACGTTTAGCACATCCTCTTCAGCACGTGGGTAATGACCAATTGCACCATATTTCTCTCTAACTTTGTTAGCAACCCAACTGTTGGGGCATATTTTTGGCATATTTTCTCTTAAATGGTCGGGATAAGGCACACTTATACCATTCAACCTTATGAATTCTTTCTTGTCACTATCCCATTTCATCCTCTTTTGTTCGTACAATGTGACCCATGGTTGTGTCACTTCGGAATTGTAAAGAATGAATTTATTGATTGCTTCAATTTATGCATTCGTTGATGAAGTCAAACTGACATTATATAGTACATAGAGATCAAAATATACATTATATCGAAGTTCAACATGAATATTTACTTTGTGTAAATTTGAAAAATTATAAGTCGCTTACTCTTTATCAAGCACCTTTTTCCACTCGTTTGGAGCAACTCCCCTTCACTTTTGTATTTCATCGTCCCAAATCACCGCACCTTCTCTATTGTCGATCTACTTGATGTACTCACTGGCATAATAGAAAGACTCATATGATATGTACCCCTCTGCCATAGACCCATCGGGTTTTCCCTTTCTCGAACAAAACCTTTCAATTTATTCATGTACCTCTCTAAGAAGAACATCCAACGAAAAGACACCACCCAAACTGATTCAACCTCATCTACTAGGTGTATTAGAATATGAACCTGTAAGTCCATGAAACTCGTCAGCAGTTCCTTCTCAAACTTACAAACAATATCAACTATCTCTTGACGTCACCATGGAATTCTAGCCACATGAATCTCCTTTGACATGATCCAATGTAAAAATGTAGATAATTTAGATATGGCACGTCCTAGGTCTTGAAGGAATTCATGTTTCACACACCCATGCACGAAAAAAGGATAATGACACTGCAAAGTTATAAACACCTACAATAATATAAAAAATTAGTTATGTTTTATGATCCCTGCATGGGATAAAATTTATTAATATAAAAAATAATAAAATCATGCTTTTGAAATTATAAATACTCTTAGAATATTCAAATGGTCATGCGATTTCAACCGCGAAAAATGGTCATCCGTGGTGAAGCAGTGTCGGAGTGAAGACCTATATGAATATGGCACCCTCACACCCACTATAACTTCATTTTCCAAAGAAAGATCATATTTTTTAAAAATCCATGGGACATCACCTTCTTTGAAATGCCATGAATTAGAGGGACCAGTGCCTGCCTCTGATCCTGTACTTTCTAATCATCTTGGACAATTTTTCTTTTTAGTTTTTGAAGTAATAAGATCTTTCCTAACAATCAATGTGTCACTTTATTTTGATGATATGTTCCTCCATAACAAAGATGAAACATTTTTAAATATATTCATGGGATCTAATAAGTGGGTAATCTTAAGATGCTCCCAATATGGGAGTTTATAAAAGATATATTTCATTTTCATCCCAATGGAAAATTTCTCAACATAGGTGTCGAAGAATTCTGGATCATTGAACATACACTCCCCATTTGAATCGAACATTTCTATGAGCTCCTTCTCCTTCTCTCTCTCATATTCTCTAATCCATTTAGTTGGTGTCGTTATTGGAGGCCTTTGGGTTCTCTCTCATTTACCATTGAAAGCAGATTCTCCTCTTCTGTAAGGGTGTTCTTCTTGGAGGAATACCCTGGAGCAATCATGCACTGGCTTTCATAGGTCCTTGGACCATCTAACTTTCAGAGAAGGTCCACAACATTTACATCCAAAATACCCTTTTGTTACAAGACTTGCGAGATTATTGTATACAATTAATATGCATGGCACGTTAAAGCATATCATGAATATTAGAAAAATTACAATGAATTAAATAACTAATATGTGAAATAATATTGTTATGCATGTAAAAAAATCAATAAATTAAATATGTAACTTACCAGAGAAAAATCCTAAGCCTAGATAATCATGTGTCGTGTAAGCACATATGCCATACAACGTAAAACTCCTCTCTACTGTGATGGGTCTTGATGCATCATATACATTTATCCCATCCCATAATTCCTTCAATTCATCTACCAATGGTTGTAAGTAGACATCCATATTCTTCACTTTTCTTCTACTAGGGACTATGAGAGCCAACATAAGATGTTCATTCTTCACTGAAAACCATGGGGGGATATTGTTATTAATCACTACTGCAGGCCAAATAGAATAGTTGGTGTTCTGCAGGGAATATGGGTCGACGCCATCGATGGCTATGCTGATTCGTAGACTTTGTACTTCATCCTTGAATTTTTCGGGTCATGTATCCTCTATATGCTTCATGGATATTGAATAATTTGGGATTCACATAACTCCCAACTCGCTTCTATGTGAGGAATTCCATCCTTGCAACATAGAAAATTATTTGCAACGAAAGAGCCTTTGAATCCTTGGAATTATAGGCATGTACCTCAATATCTTAAAAGGAGGACCAGTATGTGATTTACCCTTATTTTTTTATTTATCGTACCTGTCATGCCCACATTTCAGACATATCTCACTGTCTACATATTTTCCTCTATATAGAATAAAATCATTTGGACATGCATGATATGATATGTACTCAACACCCAACATTTTCAACAATTTATTTGCCTCTTCGCAGCTACTGGGGAAGACACTATCACTTAGAAGAACCTTATATTTGAATAAACTGTAGTTGGTGATCATGGAAAATATTAATAAGTGTAAATTAATGTCGATAAAATTATTAACGTTCATAAAATTGACCATTTGTAATGTTCATTGTGTACTGATTATATTTCTCAAATTTATATAAGGAAGGACTTTATGGTAACTTACCTCAACATTTCTGAGAAAAATGCATTCGAAAAGCCAAAATTTTCTTTCAATTTGTATATTAACATCGTTGTCCCCAACTGGGTAGATTTTGACTGACCGCCAGGTCCAAAGAGAGGAGTGGTGGAAGAAAATTTAAGGCTTTTGAAAAAGGTGTCAGCGATAGGAGCATCATCCCCTAGCCGCTCATCGTTTTGGAATGCATCTAACAACATTGTCTCCATGGTAGTCTTATCCCTTATGTAATCATCCATACCAACCTCTATTTGATTGCCTCCATTTCCAGCTTGTGAAGGACTACTATTGGTGTAGTCACTCCTAATTGTTGAATCGGGAATTGAATCGGTGGTTGATTCAACCATTCTTGGTATTGTCCCTCTCCAATTTTTTCTCTTAATTCAGTCTTCTCTCGATTTAACATTGTCGTAGCATGCAACGGAAGATGGTAGGTAGGTCGCTCATCATCACTAGAATCCTAAAAAAATTTAAAAAAATATTTGAACTTGTTTATTACAAAATATATGATATCAATTAGTAACATGTTGAAAATATTGCATGATTAATTGGTTAGACGTTGAAATAATTCTATTAATCAATATACCAAACAATTATAATTATTACCATCATTGTCCCAGGATTGTGGCTAGAACATGCAATATTGTTACAATTGGCAGGGTGAAGCGACTGTCCATTTTCATCTACGAAATGCGCCTTGCAGTATGCTGCTCCTGATAAGAGCTTCCGATGTTTTGGAGCTGTTTGAATATTTTGTGCATTTGAAATTGATTCTGAATCTACATGAACCTACAAATTTGTATAAATTATAAATTTAATTAAGCTGTGCAAGATTGAAATGGATAAAAATCATAAATGCAATTAGATAATGAAAATATAAATAAAATCTAAAGTAAATATTACGTCTCGAGATGGCACTAGCACATTTGGCCCAATTTCCGATGGCCAAAATGTCACTCTTATGACACATAGGCATCTCCAGAGCGACACTTTCAGGCGGGGCAAAACGTGGTTTCTCTTAACGTCACAATTCCAACACTTCAGTTAACCATCGGAATAACGACACTTTTTTCGGCGTTTCCAAATGGACGTCGCTCTTTCGACGTTACCAACTATATGTCGCTATTTTGACACTACCAAATGAGTGTCGGTCTTTCGACGAACCACAACGTCCATCTTTTGACATCATAAAATGGGAAACAACTATCGCAAGACCGACGGTACTAAAACGTCGGAATATCGATGGTAGTGAAGCGTAATGAAATGTCAGAATAACGATGGGTTGAAATGTAGTGAAACATCGAAAGACCGACGAGGTGAAATGTAGTGAAACGTGAGAATACCGACGGGGTGCAATGTAGTGAAACGTCGGAAGACCGACGGGGTGAAATGTAGTGAAACGTCGGAAGACCAACAGGTATAAAACGTCGGAAGAACGACGGTAATGAAACGTCAGAAGACCGATGGAAATAGACACTGATGTAAAAAACGTTGCAGACCAAAATGTCGTAATACTGACAGAAACGAACATTGATGTAAAAAAAAAATGTTGCAAACCAATTTGGTATTCCACGTTGCAGAACAATTTGTCAAACATTTTGCATGCAAAGTAATATGACATATTTATAAAAAATATCATAAAAAAATTGTATGAAACCTTCACAAAATTATACACAAGAAAAATAACAATAATATCACAACCAAAAATACAACTTTTACAATAACAACTCAACCCGTTAATTATGATTTATTAATATTCAAGGCAACCCCTTTTAGATACAAAAAATTAGTCTCTGGGAACCTGATTTCTTATATTAATATGTTTTGGCCTTCCTTACCTCCATGACCTGAAATTATTGATATGACCCTCCTTCCTTATCTCCATAGCATGAAATTAATAGTAGGACCTTCCTTTCTTATCCACACTAATTGAAAAATGCTTCCACGAATTGGTACGGATATGGAATCTTTGCTTCAATGGTGAATACCTATCAAATATTTATTTGTTTTTTCCTCCTGATCAACCAGGGTGGATTTGTTTCACCACCAAAACTAAGCCAAATCAATTCTCATGTTTGCCCAATGTGAGAAACAAGAATGATCTCTCCAACTTATGTTTAGCTTTAAACATAACAAATTTAAGTATCCTACATTGCTGCTTAGGTGTAGAATTTGAAAAACAATCAGATATTTGTTTGACAAACAAAACATGCACAAGGTTTGTGAGGCATCTTCATGATGGAAGATTGTAAAATTTCATCTACATGTAAGTCTAACACACGAAAAATTTCAACCAAGATTGATTCAGAGGAAGTTAATGAGTTAGTTTGCAAGAAAATAGTGGGAAATTTATCTATATTACTTCCACCAGACTATGCAATTAGCTATATATCCTTGCAGACTAAACAACATAACACTGAACAGTTGAGCTATATATTCCTGCAAACTAAAAAAAATAACACTGAACAATCGCAAACAGGGTGTTCCAACATGTAAATGAAACATTGGATTTTGGCCTTCTATTAAAAGCAAAGAAACTCATTTGTGTGGCCATTCAATCTTAGATTGAGCAAGATCCATGGATGACAGGAAGTCTACAAGCCATGTCTTCAGTCTTAGCATAGGGGCAGTTATTTGGACCAACAAAAACAACATATAGTTTCACCTTTCTCTACAGAATAAAAACAGAAAACAATATTCAAAGGGACATGTGAAGTAGATTAGCATAGAAGAATGCTTGCAGATTTGCAATTTCATCACGATGATCCCACACTACCTTTTTGTGATAGATTAGGATAATCCCACACTACCTTTTCATGATAGCTTAGAAGAATTCTTGGAGATTTGTAAGTTCATAATTTTGAGCCCACAATACCTTTTTGTGATAGCTTAGAAGAAATCTTGCATGTTTGTAGGTTCAACAAGATGAGCCCACAGTACCTTTTTGTGATAGCTTAGGATGATCCCACACTACCTTTTTGTGATAGCTTAGGATGCTCACACACTACCTTTTTGTGATAGCTTAGAATAATTCTTGGAGATTTGTAAGTTCATTAGGATGAGCCCACAAAACCTCTTTTTGATAGCTTAGAAGAAAGCTTGCATGTTTGTAGGTTCAACAGGATGAGCCCACAATACCTTTTTGTGATAACCAAGGAGTCCTTACCATGGCAAAGAATCTCATCTTATCCGAGCAGACCAAACATACTAAAGTCCATTACAATGGCAAATAAATTCATACCCTTGTTGTTATAACTTATTTCTCTTGTTCTTCTCTTAGCTGGGGTCATCTGATATTTTACATATTGTACATATTTTTCCAGGAGTCATTCAAGTTGAGTTCTTCCACCATCCCAACCTCGAGCATTGTGAACCCAATCAGATAGTAGTTACTCGTATTGGGCACTAAATGTTCAAATAAATTTCTATTCAATCACCCTCTCAATCTGAATTATGAATCTAATCTCTCTACAAATACGAAAAATTATGTAGAACCTATTGAGGAGGGAATGCCTTCTAACTTTCAAGATAATATCATTAACAAGAAGCATCAGGAAGAAATGATGTCATAGTTATAGTTCTTGTCTCCTGAAAATAGTTACACTTTTATTTCCTAGACCTAAACTACATTATGCTCGTGTCTAGGGTCCAATAATGGAGCATCACTCGACACTTTCCTAAGTTTCCCAAGATTTTTCAGAATTGGCAAGTGAAAGTTGTCCTAATATACATACATATATACATACATACATACATACATACATACATACATACCTACATACATACATACATACATACATACATACATACATACATACATACATACATACATATACATACATACATACATACATACATACATATACATATATATATATATATATATATATATAAAGATATATATATATATATATATATATATATATATATATTGATGGTGATTTCTAAATTTGCAGGTGTGTTCTAGCCATCTTGCTAACACGTCCCCCCATCCCCACTGTTCTCGTCTCAAAAACCAGTACAACAGAGATGTTCACAAATTTGGCTAATGAAAAATTCCCGCATTGAGAGATAGGCTATTATACCGAGTAAGACACCTTATTTAAGATTTTTTTTTTCTATCAATATTATTGTTCATGAATCTTGGTAAATAGTTCTAAAATTATAATCATAACTGGCAAGTGAAAGCCGTTCTAATATATATATATATATATATATATATATATATATATATATATATATATATATATATATATATATATATATATATATATATATATATATATATAATCTTATATTTGAAACATTTTTCATCACACACACTTCATATAATCCTAAAAATAAAATAAAATAAAATGAAGAATCAGAATCTAAAAGTGAAAAAAGCCGGAAAAGCCGTCTCACTATATAAATATATATATATATATATATATATATATATATATATAAATAATATTAGTGGATTTCTCTAAATGGGTAAAAAAATTTCAGGTTTCATCTCATTTCACACATGTCCCCCATCCCCATCTTACCTGCCTCAAAAAGCCACACACAACATAGATGTTCCCAAACTGCTTCAAAAATACCTACAAAGACAGAGATCTCATTACTTTAGGTAAATGTCATAATGTCTTCTATTAAATACCAATACTAATTCAACTACCAATGAATCAAAACATAGAAAATGGTGTGTAATTTGGGATGAATATATATATATATATATATATATATATATATATATATATATATATATATATATATATATATATAGTTTGTAATTAGCTGACCCATATAATCTCCATATGAATCCCCAAATACAATTGAAGGAATTTGAATGTAATGTATATCCAACCCAATGTTGACTGGATTTACTTGGAAATGAAAATCACCTTGGCCTTCTTTGTAGTCATTGTCACCTTTGCAACCTTTGTATTCACTAAATTTTTACTGTTGTTTTGTTTGTCAAAAGTTGCAGGTTCCTACTATTGTTGAGAAAAATTATGTCAAATTTTCCAATCATACTTCTGAAGTCATTATATGCTTCATTATTTAATGAACAAACAATGAGACACTCAGAAGAACACTCTTAATTATATCTACTACTAAGTATCTCTGTACACTTCTAATGAGCAACTTAATGATTGTTCATGTAAGAAATATACATAAGCCAAACAAGAGTCATGTTGGAGACACCTTTAACTAGGTGTAGGTAAAACTCAAATAGATTAGAGAGCCATTTAAAGACTCACTTAGAAGGCTCATCTTGGCTTCCTCTAGGGTAGCTAGGGATATAAAATAATTCATGGGTAACCCAGGAAAACAATAGACATTGCATGAAAAAACCACTTCTCACTGCATGATTTTAACAAGCATTATAGAAGTGATGTCCAAATAAAAAACGACAAGTTTGCACTCAATGTTAGTTCAGGTAAATTTTAAAACATCCTCTCTTAAAGCACACTACCAATTCAACTATGGATTAATAAAAAATAAGACGAAAATATGTACTCTGTGATGACTATATAACTATTTGGAGTTTGTAATTACCTAACTGATATCTTTTCCAAATGAATCAACGCCATAGCATAAAATTGAATTAATTTAACTGTAATCACCTTGCCAGTGTTTGTTTCCTTTGAAGTTTCACCCCTTCTTTCTTTGTCAAAAGCCACATAACCATCCATTGATGGAATGGAACTAGGAAAACCTGTAGACTCCTGCTGTTTTTTAGAAAAATTAAGTCAAATTTTCCCATCATACTTCTGTCTATCAATATATGCTTCAACGTTTACTCAATAAGCAAAGACACAATGAAAAGACTGTTGTTAAATGCATCCTACTGCTAAATATCACTAAATTCTTCTAATAAACAAGACAACCAAGGATATTGTTCATGTTAAAATTCTACATAATCCAAACAAGTGTCACCCTGGAAACACATTTAACTAACTGAATTCTTCTAATAAACAAGACAACTAACTGAATTCTTCTAATAAACAAGACACTTAACTGACTGTCAGATTTAGGGACAACTCATATGGCCCAACTTGGCTTCCTATAAGGTGACCATGTGGCTAATTAATGGGTAGCTTGAACAAACTACATGAACCATATGCAAGCATCATAGATCATTCAAAGAACCTAGTTTTAATAGCCTTAAAGAAGTCATGTCTAAAGAAAAGTGGTATGTTTGCACTGAATGTGAATTCAACTACTTCAAAAATATCTCCCAGTAGAGATTCAACTATCAATCAATAAAAAAAAAACATCGATCAAAAAGAAAACATTGATCTGTAGTTTGGGATGATATCACATGAGTACTTGTTTCTAATTAGTTGATCAAAATATTCTCCAAATGAATCCGCAACATAGCAGATAACTGAGTATTACAACCGAAATATTTGTATGCATATTCATTGTTGAACATATTTACTCGAAAGTGTATGTTACCTTGGCAGTCTTCGATAATTTTGAAGTTTCACCCCTGCTTTTTTTGTCAAAAGTCTCATACTTATCTACTAATGATGGGAAGGGACTAGCTGCATGTGAAGGTCCCTGCCATTGTTGAGAAGGATTCGATCAAATTTTTCCATCGTACTTACATGTTAATATATGCTTCAATAATTGCTCAACAAACTAAGATACATAAATTATGTCTCCATCAGTGGAACATGTAACCGACCTTCATCTTTGGATTATTTGTAGCTTTAATTTGCTTCTGTTTCTAGAAATATTTGTTATTACCACTGAAAGATAACTCTGGACTCACAAAATTGCAATAATCCTATAGCTTTCAAGGTCAAAAATTGATAACAATGCTACATTCACTTATCTACAAATTTAGTGAATTTTTAGACCTCATACTAACTACAATAATGGAAAATATCACACCTTAGAAACTTTCAAATTTTTTGAGACTCTATTATCCTTGGGTATTTTGAAGGTCACACCATTGCATTAAGCTTCTAAGACTGGATTGCCTGCATCTTGATGTTCCTGCATGCCAAGGTCAAGACAAATTTATGCCACATTTATTTTTAAGAAAATTATGTCTATATTACACACATAGTAATATGCACAAGAGTAGCAAAGAATAAACAATAATATTGCAACTAAAGTTGCAATAATCTGAATATGTAGAAACAGAAACATTTTTGGAATTTATAATAGGCAAACTCATGCCAAAAATTACTCGTGATTTATAATAGGAAAACTCTTTATCATCAGTTTTTTGGGGTAAAAATAGACATTTTTCAACTATTATAAAGTATATTTTATTGCCGAAATAAATTGATGGTTTTTAACCCTAGGGGAAATCAATCGTTTTCCATTGCAAGTAGTTTCCAGATCATTGATAACAGAGAGATATATAACATTAAAGGGATATTGGATAGAAACTGAAGGGATCAACACCCTGAATTTGTTATTAGAGGTATCAAGCCAGAGTTTGATTTTGAGTAAGAATAAACAATTAAAGACGAGAGGGAAGCGTAATCGGCCATATTCTTAAATCAGCCTCAGACATCTAGCCTGTTTCGGCCCTATTCTAGCTTGATTTCACCTTTTGTTTTGACTTGTGTGAACCCTAAATTATCTTGTAATTTTTTTTGGCACTACAAACTGTGATCCAAGCCCTTGATTGTTTGCAATAAAGCTCACAGTTAATTCGGCCCTCCATCTCAGAAGCATTTTTTATTTCAGAGAGAAATTGTGGAGGAATTGATCTGTGAACCTTGTTCAAACAAAGCATTGCATACATATTCTTAGTAAAATTGGGAAACAAATTCAATGACATAGGGTTGTAAGGCACAACCATTTGAGGCACATCTCATTATTACTAAGATTGTCCGTTGGGCTGATCCAAGGGCACAACCTGATACAAAGTACCAATCTTAGGGTCTAATTTGGACATTTTCGACAGAGCAACTAATGGTGAATCTGCATTATGCTTGAAGCCTGTCCTTGAGAATCTTGTATAGAAACTGAGGTAAATCATGTTGCAGAAGTAAGATTTGGTATATCTTGTGCAAGTTTGACATTTGACAATGGAGCTAAAGGGTATGTCTACAGCCCTCCTGTAGGACATATTTGTAGTATAGTGGTGGCCTAAATAGTGTCCTTGTAAAGTTATGAAGCTTATGCTTGTGCTAAAATTCTGAGAAAAACTCTGATAATTTCTAGCAACCTTTATCTAAAGAATACAATATTGAAATTGAAGGTTTGAAGATTTCTAAAGCACAAACTTATGATCCCACTAAATTCAATGTATTTGTATCTCCATCACTGTCAGTTGTCACAGATAGAGAAGGGTTTACATCTTCAGAAATAAGAAGGTACTACAATTATAACATAGGTACTACATCTTCAGAAATATTTTGCCTTGGCATAGGTTCATCATTGTCACATAGACACAAATTATAGCATTCTACAATTGTGGCTCATGTCATTTGAAAAAAATTATTTTCAAATGGAAGTACTAACCAATTTTCCAACCTAATTTTGAGCATGAATTTACAATCCAGATTCTAGGGAGCCTTATCTACTGAATACTTACCCACAACATCTTCAGATGGCACTTCTGCTTCATTGAGAGTACTAACAAGTTTTTTAACTTGCTCCAAAATACCATTCTACAAGGAAAACACGCTATTTTCAGTATAGTGCACTACAGGGAGCACTATTTTCAGTATAACTTTGAGGACTAACCCTTTCTCATTTTCTTTCCATTATTCTCTCTTCTTCTGTGACCGTATGAATGAGGTGTTGTTCATATTATTGTTCGGCTTGGGTAGTCTAAATATCTTTGGAGGTTTACACTACATTTGGAATCAATGTGCCTTTGTGCTTGGTGTGTGCCCATTTGAGGAAATGACTCCCCTCCTTCCTTAACCATCCTGAACACCTTTGGACTCCTAGAGCATGAAATCAACTGGAGGTAGATAGGTCAATCTTGGGATTTTTTAATTTTTTGATTGTACAAATTTTTTTTCTTCTTACGTCTTTGAGACTCCTTGAGCACGAAATCAAGTGTAGCTAGATGGATCAATCTTAGGAGATTTTTTATTCTGTGATTGAACTAATTGGTTTTCTTCTTACATATTTGAGGTTCCTACAGCATGAAATCAACTGGACCTAGACGTATCAATCATGGGAGCTTTTGATTCTTTGATTGTACAAATTGTATTTTCTTCTTAATCATCACTAGCCTAAATTGATATTGATCCTCTTCATTTCTTTTTTCCTTTTTCCCCTAAGATTGATTAGGATCAGAATGAGCATCCTGCTAGAAATTCCTAAAAAAATGCCCAAATATGTGGCAAATATTACACTTGAAAGGTAGTTGATAGTAATACAATTCTTGGAGGAAGATCCTCTCATCCAGCTATAGAGGAATGGCCTCCACGAGACCTTTATCCAACTCGACTTCAACACAAATACAAGACACAAAAATTGGCATCCCTTGTGTTCTGGCACTTCAAGTAACTTCCCAAAATCACCATCGATATCCTCTAGAATAGCCTTGTCTCAAAAGATAAATAAAAAAGGGGATGCAAACCCATAACAAAACGAGGAGAATTACTCCATTAGATTGAAGTTTAGAGACCAAGGATTTAGATACAGTGCAACAGTGCCTGGAATCCTGTAAAATAAGGACCTGAGAAAAATATTAAATCCTAATCTTCTTCATATATGAACAAGAAAGAAAAAAACACTTCTTCAAAGTGAAAAAACATAGAGTTGCCCCTACATATTTGGAGCCCAACAATCTGAGATCCAAATATCTACTGCAATCGGACTATGATGCGACCTAGTGAATTTACATATCAATGCTCATCCTGTGAGGATTGACACTTTCCATCAAGTTTCTAAGGTCTAGATCAACAGAGATGGGATCATTACCTTCTTCACAAATTAGCTTGTTGGGGGCAGCTAACAAATTTTCAAGAAATTTATTTGGATGATCAAAAGCAAGGTTGGAAAAATTAGTAGACACACTCTAGACATCCATTAAAAACATACTCTCTATTCGTCAAATACTAATGGTGCCAATTTTATACTAGAGTATTAGCCCAACAATGATCCCCTCCTTTCCAAAACATCAAAACATTCATTGATTTTTTCCTTAGGTGTAACATTCAAGATAGGGATAAGATAGTAGAATTTTATATGGATAATTTAATACTTCTTGCTATGAATGTGTGGGACCCCAACTCTCAGCTAGGTGATGTGAAATTTATTTCCTTAGCCTCCTGGATGACCTGTGAAGAGACCACAACAGAATAAATCAAAAGAATCATGGAAAAAGAGATATAATAACCTTTGTGGATCATGGAATAACTATGAGGCCCTTGCATTATCACTATTAACCAAATGATTATATTAGAATATTGACTGATGAAAACTGTTTATAAAAAAAATAGGAGTAGGAAAAACTTCATTTTGAAGATACCTTTAGATTTTTGGGAGATGAGAGCCTGCAAGCATGCCAAAGAAGGTGGAATACCTTGCCACACAGTTTTAAAATAAAGGAATATCATTCACCAAAGAGGTTGAGGAGTGTTTTGGATAGAATAAAGATTAATGAGCCGAAATAGATGTAAATCATTCCAAAATATCTCTTGTTTGATTTAATATTCCACCACAAGGCCAAGAGTAGTAATTTCAGAGAATCAAGAGTATTCGTTCAAGTGCTTGTCTTAAGAAGTGGGTCACTGCCACTTTATAGTGATTCTCTTGGATAGAAGGGGCTCCAAGGAGACATTAGTTTTCAAAAGGAAACAATTACTGTAGTTGTTTGCTATGGGGCTGTTTTGGCTCCTTAGTCCTAATTGCATGCATGTCTTGTTCACATGCAAACCCTCTATATTCTGGTGTACATTGTTGCAGAGTAATAATTTATAGTCAACAGAGTTGGTGATATCTTTGATTTTGCGGTACTTAGTAGCAGCTAGTGGTGTATAACTTGGTAGTTCTCAATTATCAGTGATACTCAGTTGTGCTTGATGGGTACTGGATACTTTTTTTTATGTCAAAGAAATTATTTACCAGTTAGGTTGAGCCTATAAGTTAAATCATAGCGATGTGATGTACCTTTCTCTGTTGATATAGATCATAGTGCTAAAGAATAATTTGCAAATCTGATAGATGGTTATGGAAAGGATATTGGGCTAAAGAATGTTGGATAAATGAAATCCTTCTATAGTCCGATGTGGCATTGTTCTAGGGTAATAACTGATACTCAACAGAGTATCAGACATCAGTGATATGTCACTTGGTAGTACTTGATGGTTGTGATATTCAGTTGTGCTTGATGGGTGCTAGATACTTTTTCATATGTCAAAGAACTTATTTTATCACCTCAAGTTTGGTCTACCTACATTGGCACCCTACTCAGTGATAACATAAGGATCCAGGATTTATGCATGCATGAATAGGACTGGTCCTTATACTTATTTTTCAACCCAATGAAAAGGACCACAACATTGTTCTATTAGATGTGTTCTATAGGTTTTAAACCCATTGGTTGCATTTACAATATTGGAAGGCTATGCTTTAAATTCCTCCAAGGGAGTCAACACAAGAGGTTTGTAAAGAGGTAAATGAAACCTACAACTATCATTTCATACTACTACCTCTAAAGAAGTCCTATTTTTTGCCTCAAAGGGAGGCCTCTATACGTTGTTATACCTGCATTCATTTAATACATGGTGCATGTGGGAAGGGTCATCAAGTGTATACCCAATTATAAACCATTAAATAGGGTGATTACCCTTGTAGTACATACAAGAGAGGTATTATGATAGAACAAAACCAATAACATGACAATCTTAATCTCATATCTGAGTGTACACATAATTGACATTCCTATTATGATCTACCATCCATGAAGCTTTCCTTGTGAAATAAACATCAAAACCACCATGGAAATGCCAAGTCACAAAGAAATTAACATGTCCAAGAATCTTACCATATCAAGAATGGAATGTCTTCGTACTAGTGCTTAGCATGGTTACACACTCAAGTGATGGAAATATCTCATATAAAGACCAAATATATATGAAAATCACACAAATTATACCAATTAGTCTTATGCTACCATTACAATGTAAAAGACTCCATGACTCAACTATCTTTTGCAAAATTTTAAAGGAAAAATGCACAACTAATTTCAATTGGTTAACACAAACACCAAAGTTGGATAAGTCCACTAGTTTGGTGGTCAATGGGCAATAAGTTCGTGATGGTAATAGTGTTGAGCCACTAGATGTGAAGTTTATCGATGGCCATTTCCTTGTTACTGTAGCAAGATATACATCCCAGTAATTAAAACATGGCTCCATTTCCTTGCTACTGTAGCAAGACACACTGCCCAATAATTAAAACACAACCCCATTTCTTTGTTGTTGTAGCAAGGCAAACTGGCCAGTCATTCAAACATGACTCCATTTGCTTTATGTTGTATCAAGGAAAACTTCCCAACAATAAAACATGACTAAAATTATTTGATAACATCACCTTGTACCCTTTACTAAGGTAAATAACAATATCAGGTATATCCATAAAGGATACCTCTAGAAATAATACGTGCCTATTATTTATAATATTATGTCCATTAAAAAATACACCGTGTTTAATTTTAAATTTAGACTAATACTTGACATCATGCCCAAGCATGAATACACCATGGAAACACCTTGACATCATGCCCAAATGGGATAACCTATTTTCATTTATTATCAGTTTGTATAAATGCTTCTAACAACGTGATGCATAACAATATCACATGATGGATACATAACTAGGAAGCTACAAGTATTTCATACTGTCTTAGGTTTCTTTTGGATTTGTAGCTACAATTAATATAACTGAAAAAGTTTAGGTTCTATCAGTATTGGGAGATAGGCCAAATATTGGATTCCAAATTTCTTAGAATTAATTCCTCAACATGCTCTCCACATCACCTTCCACTTCCTCTCCATGTTAGTGCCACGTTAGTGCAATATTTTCACCATGTCATCACCACATCACCAATGAGCCATGTCATGATGATACACCATCTACCACATAGGTGTGCCACATAATTCTACTTCAATGCCACAACATCATGAACCAAATAAAAATGACATGTTATCTTCCATGTGGGTGTTCCACATACCAATGAATATATCGTGATCTTCAAATAGCCTACAAACAGATATTTTCGGACATCTTCTCTTAGATTTTCAGTGACCTATCTCTAAGGTTTTTCGGTGACAAGAAAAAATTAGTAGGCCTTGAACCATAGGAGGGCAGCTACAGGTAGACACAACAAACTTCGCCATCAATAGCATAACATGATCCCATTTCCTTGCTTAGAAAAATGAGAAAACAAGAGCACGTGGAAATGTGTTTTTTTGGAAAAATGTGTAAGAATTACGTGAAAAAGTTGACATAATTATATTTCATGGATTTTCTACATTGATACTTGTTCATGAGAAGGAAATATGCAGGCATTTTTGGCTCAATAATTCCCATGTGCGCTTATATTTTGAAAAACACCTTTGAGATTCATCTTTGACAGCTCAACGTTGTGTCTGTGTGTGAGCCAACACACATACACACACAAAGATTACACACACAGACATAAACATAATTATTACAAATATTGATGTAATTCAAATAGAACATATGCAACACTATGGACCTATAAGCAATACCAAATTTTTAACGTTATAAACTGTATGCTAACTCGAAAAAAAATAACAATGATTTTGTTTCGTGTAGTGAATTCTAGGCATTAAAATGAATTGGTAGAGCGACATTAGATACCTTGCATAGAATAAATAGTTAGTGATGATAGATTGATGTTTGTAGGAAAAATCCACGCCAATTTTCCATCATAAATCCATCCTTATTTTTTGAGTTTTCCCCTTAGCCTTCATTGTTAGCTCCCCTAGTTGGGGGTGACAAGTGTCCTATCCATCATTCTATTGGTCAGTGGCTTATCCCCTTCTAGGATGATGAGCTTGAGGAGATAATATAAGATACAATAAGATAATTTTATTAGTGTCTAAGTGACCACCAAACTAGGTCAACCTATCTAAAATTGAGATTGTGATATTCAAGAAAATTTATCATCATTTGAATGAGGAGGAGGTTATCTGTAGATCTCATTGTGTTCACTTAGTACGATAAACCTTGTGTTGGGTGAACCCTTCAACCTTGCAAGACTGGGCTGAGTGGGGAGATTTGAATCCTGGGTGGAAATGATTTTACATACATGGAGTAACCCCTAGAAAAAACTCAAGGAATCAATGTAATTTGTTAGATCTAGGTCCAACTTTCTAACCTGCACCTGGACCTACAAACGAAGGTTGGAAACTTGACACATATTATAACATCACCATACAAAGTAAATTTGTTGCAATTTTAAGCATTTTTAAATAAACTTGTATTTAATCTTTTTTTTTCCATACGAGATATAAGATTTCAACTCCAAATAATTGGCATGTTTTTTGGAACTAAATGACCCAAGGGATTTTATGACCTAACGGACTAGACTTCAAGAAAATGGTGGTAGGGAGAAATTGGCTGCAAATACTCTAGGTCCACTCCTAGGCTAATATAGAAGATATACAATTACCAGAACAGGGGCACTCATTCTACTACAAAAGGGGTCATTGGGATGGGGAACCCACATATATTAAATTTATGTTGTTGGCCAAGAGGAAGGCCTTCCAAAATAAATGAGGTGAAGAATGGATATTTTGACTCGATATAGGCCTTCCAAAATAAATTGAGCCAACATGGTATGTGCCAATTATTCCAATGGTCCTTGTAACTGGAATGTGAGGGAATTGGAATTGGTTGGAGTTCCTTTGTACCTAACTTCAACCCAAGGGAATGCGATAAGATGGATACGATAAAATGGTGGTTATATAACCATAACTAGAACAATTAAGTATAAAAATAGTATAAAAACAAAAAATGTTTCAATGTTTAAAAGCATGTTCAAACTTACAATAAAATAGAGGAAAAAACATATACAAAAAACCAGATAATAATCATGAACAAGCTTCATATTGAATTATTAATTGTAAAGGAACTTACAAAATATGAAACTACGAACCTGGTCAAGCGCACAAGCAAAAAGATCCTGGACATGACCCTGGTTGACAAGTTGTATTTCTCATGATGCAAGAGGATTTGTACCTGCACTGCCAAGTCATTCAAAATCCATAATTATCTATACAATAAATACAAGTAATTGATGTAGTATTTTTTACTCTAAGATGCATTCTCATGATAATGTTAGAACATATGTTGAAAATGTCAAAACATACTTGAATAAGCTCATCTTCGTTTCAAGAAAAATTTATTGGAGTCGCCTGAACTTGGAACATACCTCCCACAATCTAAAAGAGTAGCAACTAAGACAACAGTGACTTTTTTGTTGCTATGTTGGATCGAGGGAGGTTTGCTCCAAGATTAAATCACTCCAATAAATTATTCTCTACTAAACATGGCCAACCATGTGAAGGTGGAAGCTCTTATGGCCCGTCACCCCCCGCCCCCCCCACATCACTCTCAATTCCCCAATACTCAATATATATTTCATTTTTTACTTTCATGAGCAGAAAAAATAAAATTATTCAATAACTAATAAAAAAGAAGTGCAACAAAAAGTATGCAAGAAAACATTGAAAGTGCTTGACATAAAAATAGTATGATAAATGAGTTTTTATATAACGCAAAAAAATTTCCAATTATGGTAACATTTGTCTTATAATAATACAATATTTTACATTATCAAATTTTCTTTTTTCTTATTCCTACTTCTAAAGCTCCTAACTACATCATCAACATCATTGTGCTCTACTTTTGTTTCGTGCCTTTCCCGCATAGCTGACCTAGTTGTGTACTCACGATGTCTGGTCTCATGTAGTGACGGGGCATCACCTACAAAAACAAATAATATTAAATTTTAATTGTCAGCTTTTAAATATCATTGAACTAGTTCGGTAATATTCATAAAAAAAAATTGCAATGATATTATTTACCTAGTGCATCAGTTGTCACCGTTGGAATCGTTGCCCTGTGTTCCTCTCTGGTGGTAGGATGCTCAAGTACAACATTCTCTGTCATTTAAACAAAAAATGTTATAAGGACACAACCCTCAAGGTATAATTAAAAAAAATTAAAAGTGGAAATTAATTACCATCATAGCCCTCACTGATAGTAGCATTGTTGGCCTGGTCCCCACTAGAATGGTCAGGTTGCACGTGAGGACCATGTACTTCTGGCAATATTTCACTCTCAACGCACTGCTCTACAACTGGGTTATTTGGCTCGTTGAAAGTGTTTCTCCCCTAATTTAAATAAAGTTGTTAGACATTAAATTTATGGAAGAAAACAAACATATTGAAAGGTTAACGTTTTACCTTATCAGGTATTTTGGATCTTGGGACCTGTCCCAAGGTTCTATAATGTTCAACTATGGCTTGATAGCTAGAACGGAAAGCGATCTCTTTGTATTCCTATGTGGTTTCTATTCCAAAATCGTCACCTTACATTACATATGATTTTGTATTTTTAATGTTATTTGATGGGATTACAAACATGTTGGAAGGTGATACAATTAATTATAAGATGTTTAGCTACTTACAATTCTTGTGGCTAATTTCAAGTAACCGCCCTGGCCTGCCTTGTGATGGCCTTTTTTTTCAATCCTAGCTTTGGTTGCCTTCAAGGTGTCAGGCAACCTATCATCAAAAGCTTAAATTCAGTTATGTAGCACACTTTTATTTTAGACATAGAGAAAATTAAAGCTATTGAATTAAAGTTTTAATTTACCTTGCGGGCCCAGTTAGAGTTTTTCCTTCTTTCTTGGCCTTTTTCTCTTTTCCATCATCGATGAGTTCTCTCCACTCCCTCTCTGGAACTGTGAGAGGACGCTCGTATCTAGAGTTAATTTTCAAGTGTGTCCTATAGGTGTCCTTGGTATATTTCAGATATTTTCCAACTGCCCGAGCGATTGCTATTCTATCTAATGTGCCCACCCCAAAAAGACCTTCTAGATAATCTAGAAGTTCTTTTTTCAGGTTGGAATTCTGGGAATTCCACCTTTTGTGTATGGTTGGGCCAAAAATTACCAACGCCTTGCTCTCCAAGGCGTTATAGAAATCATTGTTTCCTACACAAAAAAAAAAGATATTATTATTAATTTAAAAATAATAATCATGATAAAATATGTTTTAGATAGAGTACATGAAACAGTCAAAATATTAAAAATTACCTGGGAGTTGTACTTGCTTTATAGGAGCACTTTTATTGTTCACCAAAAACATGCCTGGAATGGTCCCCATGGAGGTGACACATGTAGCTCCAGGAAATGCAATAATAAAGTTGGTCATACCAGCCTCATCACTACCAACACGTTCAGCGGTTGGTTGTGTGTCTTCTTGGGCAGGGTGCGTTTCTTAGCTGCCACCTAAAGGCGTAGAAGGTGTATGAGAGGGTTCCTCAGCAATCTCTTACCTTTGCGTCCCACTACCACCAACGCTGGGGGCATCAGGTCTCAGAAAATGCTACATACAAAAGGAATTTTTTGTTAGTTTAGTTAATGTAAAAATTAAAAATCAACCTATCACAATTGATCTCATGCAGAACAAAAAAAATATCCTTTTGATTTTTTGTTATTACCGTATATGTTTATAGCTGGGTCATAAGCTATGTTGTCATTTTTCCTAATTCAGGTGTTTGAGGCACAAAGTCTACCAAATTCTCGAGTTCCATGGTTGCTTTTCGCGCCTTTTTTTGCAGCAACACCAATAGACATGGGGATGAAAAAAAATCTTCCTCGTTGAGGGAATCATCAGGTGCACCATGGCCAGGCGTCTGCATATTTGAACAAAATTAACATTATTTCAATTAGGTAAAAAACTAAAATACCTGAATATAGAGAAAGGCTGGCACTTTACATGTTCTTCGGCTGGCTCCTTTCTGCGATCATCCTACCACATTATAAAATAATAATAAGCATGAAATATATCCATAAAAAATTGTTAAAGATAAAGAAACTAATATGAAACTAAAATTTTTATTTGTTTACCCGTCCCGGGGTTGTTCCTGTACTGCCATGATCACTTTGTCACATTGAAATAAAATTAGAAATGTGAAAACTTGAAACAATATCTAACTTGAAAACACAAAATGAAAACTGAAATAATTTCTAAATTTACCTTTCTAATACATAAACTTTGTGCATTAAAGAGGCCCTAGAGTGGTTGAGTATAATTAAAAGTAAGGACTGTATGCCAAATATTTATACTTACACCTTGCTAGTAGACAATTTATGCAAATTACGTAGATTAGATGAGACTAAAGAGTTTTTCAGTGGAGCTTTAATGAGTGGAATAAAGCTAAATGTAGTGACCTATAATGCATTGGTCAATGGATATTTCAAGGGAGGGAAATTGGATGAATATTTCCTTCTTCTCGAAGGAATGAATGAGAATGACTACATGTCTGACATAATTACATACAGTACCATAATTTATGGGCTAATAAAAGAGAACAAGATCTTAGAGGATTTGAACTCTACAAGTAAAAGACCCTCTAGTAGAGATTATAAAGGAGGTTTTTAGTGTTATAAAATTGGCCAAAATTGTCAAAAAAAAATATGCTACCACATTCGTTTCTGGTAACGGAGGTTTTGGTGGAGCTTTTAACGAAAATTCAACAAAACTAAAAAAGAATGGACAACCGAAGGTTATTACGGATATTTTTTCATCGGTGCTCTTATCAGGTTTTAAAGCACCAGTGCGTATCGGGAGACAGCGCACCGGGGAGGTCAAAGGTGAATGCACCAGGCCGTTAAGGAAAACAAAAGCATGGGGCCTAGTGTTGGTGATACAATGCACGGGGCCGTTCTAATTGGTCTTGGGATTTGAGCGGTGACCATAGGTTGTATAAGCACACTGGTGCATGTATATTTATGAGGCATCCGTGCTCCGTATCACAAAAAGGAACCGAGATTTATAATTGGTATCAGTATTCGCATGGTGCACATGGCATCTACAAATGCATCGGTGCTTATAGATACATAAACACCCGAGTGTGCAGTATCACACAAACGCACCGATATTTATAACTGGAATTGGTATTAGTGCAGTGCCCATAGAATCATAAACTCACCGGTGTGTATAGACACATAAACGCACCGGTTTTCATTTTGTTTTTTTTAGAAACATCCACCTCTAACAGTCCAATTATTGTGATTTTTTTAAATTCATTATTCATCAAAAGTCGACACATCTTATAACAATATTCATATTAATTACATTTTTATTAATGCATTTGAATGTGTTGTTTGGATTAATTTGTTATATCATATCAGAATTATTGTGGTTTTTAAAATTCATTATTCATCAAAAGTCGACACATATATATAATCTTATAACAATATTCATATGAATTAAATTTTTATTAGTGCATTTGAGAACGACATTGGAGAACGAAATAGCGACAATGGAGAAGGCAATAGAATAAATTAAAACATATTTTATGATTATATATATATATATATATATATATATATATATATACAGTGTTTATCATACAAAATGGGACAATTATTCATATCCCTTTGTCTTTCAATTGGGACACTATGTCCATTACATTAAACAAAATGTCTGATTTCACAGACATATTTCAAAAAATAAAACGCCTTGCTTTGATATCCAAATTACATAGTGATCATCATTCTTCGCTTGAACTGTTGTCACTGCTAGAGCTAATTCCATGACTTGGATTATTTTTAGGAATGTTGTGTTCACGGCATTGATTGTTTTCTTCTTCTTCACTTTCCATCTACAAACATAAAAATAAACTGAAATGAGTGTATATACATTGGTGAGAATAATGAAAATTCCAATATTAAATAATATACATCAATGTAAATCGAAAAGAAAAATGACATACCATAGCAACAATTGACTCATAAAATATACACATTCTTTCAAAACCATGTACCATGCCATCTTTCAAAATTTCATCTGTTGGCGCAGTTCCATACTTTGTTTCCTGCAAGTTTTATACCCCATAACAAATCATATATTTAATATAAAAGATGTTTTTGTTCTATTAATTATAGACGGAGCTAATTAAAACAAGATCGATAGATGCTTACAAATTCCACAATTAAATTATGATATGCCAACATATACTCACAACCCATAATTAACCAAATTTCAATCAATTATTCTGATGGTTCTTCTTTGTATGTTAGCACCTGTTTGAGGACATTCAATGACGATTTTTGTAAAACAACTTAAAAAATACAAAAATGAAATATAGTTAAGTTGTTATAATGAAGTAAAAATTACTCACAAACTTAGAGATCAACCATTTTCTTCCTTGTCGTCCTGTTTTATGTGCTGAATGTGTTCCATTTTCTTTTCTTATCTGCAAGAAAATTCTTGAAAATTAATATTTAATGCTAAATTGTTTATTTGTTGTACCTAATGATCGAAAAATTCAATGATTACATATTACATTTGAAGCATGTTGTTGTATTAGTTCCACTAGATCCCTCAAAATTTTGTAAAAGTTTTCCCCCTTTCGTTAACTTCCAGCACCACTTCAGATGAGCCACGAAGCAATTCATTTCATTTGCATGTTCTATTTTTTCTTTTCTTAGAACAAAATTCCTTTTCTGAGTTGTTGTTCCCTGTAGAACATTAAACAGATGTGAGTTAGTATAATGTTTGACAAATCTTATCTAATAATTTTAAGCATATTATTAATGATAATTAAAAAAGAAACTCATATTGGATCGATAGTATTGTTTCATTCACCTGATTGATCTTTTTGCAATTTTTCCATTAAACTTTTTCGCTCTTCTGGTCGTAGATAAGAAATAATCATATCGAGCTTCATCATTTTGTGGCTCTGCATGATACACAGTAAACAATACATATTAGTTAAAGTTACATATAGTTCAAAAATAATATTTTTTTATAAATAATTTACAAAGAACTTTCCTTTTTTGCTTTTCTTGATGTGTTAACAATATTTTTATTACTTGATATATTGTCAGTCATTTCTTTATCAATATGAAACCTGTATCATATCATTCATTAATATATTTATAAATAAATTCTCAACTTTTTAGGTAGAAAATAAATCTCGAGACACCAGTGTGCCTTTCATGAAATCCGCACCGCCGCTGGTGCGTGGATATATTAACAACGCACTGCAAAACAGTATAATACACCGTACGGTGTGTTCGGTATTATAAACACACTGAAAAAATAGTGTAATATACCTAATGGTATGTGGGGTATTATAAACGCACCGCAAAAATGGTGTAATACACCATACGGTGCTTTCCTAGTTAAAGAGAGCACCGGTGCCCTATTTCAGATTTGGCGCACGGATTTAAGAAAATGTTTTCAATTTTTATGACACAGAACTTGTGCGATGCACTGTAATAATATAGAGCACCGGTGCGGTGGTGTACGCAGGGTGCACTAATAAAGAAAAATCTATTTTTTCAAAAAATCACGCAATGGCCGAATGGATTGGGATCCGACTATGAAAATCATCTCGTGGGTTGGACGACAATCTAAAATGAAATACCCTAATTCTGAAATCACATAAACAGGGAGAAGAAAGGGAAAAAACAAAAAAATGAAGGATTTAGGGTAAAAATGGATAAAACTGTAGGAAAAAATAAAAAACTGCAGAAAAAAATAAAAAAAAGAATTAAATTTAATCACGAAATGGTTTGAAATTCTATGATAAAGGGATTGAATCACCAGAGTTTTGGTTTGTGATTGTCTGAATACTTCTGTTTGAACGTATTTCACCATCCACAGTGCGCTCGTGCTCTCTTGCTCCAGGTCTGTCTCCTGCAAAAATCTGACTGAAAAGTTTTAGCAAAAATAGTGAAATAATGAAAAGTGTTTAGTATTTAAAGAATAATTTTATCAAATTAGATTTTTGAAAATATTTTTCCGCCCATTTTTCAAATTGCTGTTTTTTATTAACTTAAACAAAATAGAGTTGCTTTTTTTTTATTTTCATTTATTCATTTCCAGTGCACATAAATGTGACGCACTGGTGCGTTGTATTAATACGACGCATCGGGGACTGTTAGGATGAAAAGCGCACCCGACTTTTTAAAGTTTTTTTTTTTTTTTTTTTGGTTGTTGTATATAAGATCATAACAAAATAATGATAATTATAAAGTACATGAGTTTATTTTCATTATTTTCTAAAATTTATATATATAAGATCATAATAAAATAATGATAATTATAAAGTACATGAGTTTATTTTCATTATTTTCTAAACTTTATGTTACAAAAATTCGTATTACTCTAGATTTGTTATTTTACAATTATTTGCAAATTTACAAATTTAAATATTTTAATAAAATCATTTCACATTAATACAATTAAAATTTTCACATTAATAGAATTAAAATTTTACAAATTAAAATTTTACATACAATTACATTAATTAAAATTACAATTACAATTTTACATTAATTTCGCATACATGAATTACGATTAGAATTACAATTACAATTTTAATTTTACATACAATTACATTTACAATTTTACATATAATTACATTTACAATTACAATTACAATTTTACAAATATTTTACAGACAATTCAATTAAAATTACAGTTACAAATACAATTACATTTACAATTTTACATTAATTTCACATACATGAATTACGATTAGAATTACAATTACAATTTTAATTTTACATACAATTACATTTACAATTTTACATATAATTACATTTACAATTACAATTACAATTTTATAAATATTTTACATACAATTCAATTAAAATTACAATTACAATTTGTGAAATTTACATACAATTAGAACTACAATTACAATTTTACAATTTTTCATATATACAATTACAATCATTTCAGAATAAATTAAATATTACAATTAAAATTAAAATTTTACATTAATAAATATTTTACATACAATTACACTTAAAATTACAATTAGTACAAATACAAATACAATTTTACAATTCTACATAGAATTAAAATTTAAATTACAATTACAGTCACGACATAATATTTAATAAATATCATGGTCATTTAATAACCATCGTACAAACATCATATTCGACTAATAAACACATTCAATTAACATCAAATTAACATTATATATTAACATCATCACAACACAAACGTCAAATATACATCTCAATATAATGTAAAATAAGTCATGCGCCTATCACATATACACATCTATCTGCAAGCTAAACATTAAATGAACATATCTAACATGACTAACAATATGCGCCACATCATGATGATCATCAACATGAAAATTAAGTACAACTGCAACATGAACATAAAATACATGGACCATATATATATATATAATTGAATAATGTTAAAAATATACAACTATAATATAAATATCATGGATCAGGCACTGGTGGTAGTATAACAACATCAATAACACTAGTACAAGTGGATGCTGCCTGCACAGTAAAGCTGGGTGCAGCCTCGATAGTCGATGGTCGACTAGCCTGCTCATGATCGTGATGATCATTAGTATTGATGGATGTATCCGCTGGTGGTAGTACAACATGATCAATATGAGGTGCAGTAGTAGTGGAGGCCTGCTCAGTCAATAGTACTATAGCCTCGGTGGTCGATGGTCCAGCCTGCTCATGATGATCGTGACTAGTACTCATGATGGATGTTGTAGGCTACTGACTAGACGTGGTTGATGGTCCAGCCTCATCTCCATGATGACTAGTGTCAGATGCTGCTAGTGGAGCCTCATGCTGATCATCAGGTGTGCCACGAGGTGAACGATCACGAGATGCATCTGAGTTGCTGCTGGCCGACTGTCCATCACGTGCCACAGCTCGACTACGCCTATAGCTACAGAAAATCCTCGTCAATAGCATAGCAACTGTCATAGCTCCTACTACATGCCGCATCAGGCCGTACATGTCACATGCGCATCTGAAATCAATCCACAGAGTTGCCTGCCCAACTCCATCCGATATCTAGTCTCAGGTCGACCACGCCTAGCAAAAGGCGGTACTGGTGCACCATGAGGCGCAGGATCAGCACGTCTCTCTGCTACGCCACCGGCCTCATCCTCCAGCGCATCAGCCATATCCTGATCGTAATCATCAGGATCGACACCTGGATCATGTGGTGGATTTGGCATTTCATCGCCATCAAAAGAGCCAATGTCTGCAAAATATACACAACAATAATTAGACAATTTCATTACACAATTTAATAAAAACAAGTTAAAGAACATGTTAGAATAAATATAAATAAAACAGTAATATTACCTCTATCATCTAGCAGCTCATCAGGAGTGAAGAGGATGTTGGGACACCCTCGCCAATCTAGTCCAACATAAGGACATGGGACCATAATGAAGGGATGCAGCCCGCCAACACTGGCTAGTAAATCCAATGAATCATGTGATATCCTCACTGGAAACATAGTGTCTCCCCTCTTGGGCATCATCTTCCCCCACATGTGCATCTGGGCCTCGAACCTTGCCCTACGAGGCTGTCGAACAAAACTAGGTCTCATCTCTGGAAACCTCTCAAAAAATAAACAAAACAGCTCTGAAGCAAAAGGGAAGTTGAACCTCCCTTGTGCATGAGCACGACATCTATCTAATACTGTACAAAACTGTTGCAAAAAAATGGCAAACCACTTGACAAGTCATGGCTGCTATACTAAAGAATCAACGTAATATAAAAACAAGAAACTAATGCGTTTTCTATCACTGGTGTTGTGCGAAATGATCGAAGCGATAATAGAGAGGCACTGCACATCCTGTATACCAAAAGAACCTATACGTAACTGACCTCTAGGTACCTAAAACTCTGAAGGAGACAGTACATGAGCTCCAATATATCTCTAGGAGTAAACTAACTGACTTCCTGCTACACAACCAGCTGGCACGTCTAGGAATGAGGGAAAATCCACCCCTCTCCTCGATATTCCTATAAAAAAACAAAATGTCCTCCTCAGTGGGTGTGTACCACCGGTGAGGACCAACCTGAAAATCCTATTGGTGGGCATTCCACCTGCCAATAAGATGTCCCAAAAGCACACTATGGGCCTTTAGGCCGGAAATAGCCTCCTCATATAACTTGAGGAGGCCTACCTGCTTAAGGATCTCCTGGGTATCTACAGTAATAAGGCGAGGGCATCCATCTCTCTCCCTCTCTCTTGCCTCCCATTGGCGAATCATGTCATATTGTTCTACTTTTTGTTGCTGCTGTTGCTCTTGTTCTCTCTGAATCATTGCCATATTAAATATTTTTTTTAATTAAAACATAAAAGTATTTATAAATATACATATATAATTTTTTTTGAAAAAAAAGCAAACACACAAGTCGGTGCTCCATAGAAACAGTCACGCACCGGTGCCAGTGCATCCTAATATTTTAGTGCACCGTCCTCGGGGCCCCTAATGAAACAAACTGTACCAAATTTGGTGCAGATGTTTATTTTTCAAGCACCGTGGACTGTATATAATTCAGAATAGCGGTGCGCTGACTGAAATATACGCCTCGATACATATAGTCGTGTCAGTGCATTGACTTCATGACAATGACATAGTTGATGGTACGGTCTTTTACCGGGCCACACCATTGACCCTCTTGGAATGCAAAATGCGGTGTGCTGACATAAATTTGGGCGGAAAATGAAGTCAACGCACCGCAATGTGACTGTAGGGGTCAACAGTGCGCCTGGATAAATGAGCGAACTGGCTTCTTCTTTTTTTAGTTTAAAATTATCCAGGGCACCTTCCGGCACCGCCCCAGAAATGGTGCGGTTACCGTTAGCACTAGTAGTGGTGCTGCCTGTAAATTTTATAGGTAGCACCACTATCCGGTGTGAGCCAAACAGCTTGAGCACACCGCGCAACAATTTTTTTCTTTTTAATGTTTATTTTTAAGTTTATTTTAGTTTCTAATTTGCTAAAAGGCTTAATTATAGAAAACTAGAAAAATACCTGTACATTTCACGGTCAAGGAGGCATATTGGCTATAAAATTTGGAAAATAAAATTTGCCCATTGTTTTTCAAAATCCAATTTGGAGATTGGTGGCCAATGCAGAGCAGCAGTGCGTGCAATGGGTGCAATGAGAGCACCGATGTCAGCGTGACTCAGAAACAAGGAAATAGCACCGGGGCTTGAGAGCTCTAGAGCACTGAGGAAAGTGAATAATGAATTTTTTTGGCCGTAATTTTTTTTTTAACTAACCCTATTTCAGTGCGCGGGGTTTTACAAGCACACCAATGCGGTTAAATAAAACAGCACCAGGCGGTATCAATTTTGGCACGTTGTTTATAACGCGTTGGGGTGTTTCCCTAACCGCGCACCGGGATGTTTCAGTTTCGGCGCAAAAATTTGATGATGCACCGAGGCAGCGTAATGGTAAAGCACCGGTGCGTAATAGTCGCAAAGCACTGGTTTTTTGGCCTTAATTTTTTTTTATATATATAATGTTATTCCAGTGTGTGAAGTTTCTGGCGCACCGGTGCTCTCAGAGAAGAACGCACCGGCTCATTTCTGTTTTGGTGCGGTGTTTTATGATGCATCGGTGTGGAAGAGTATTGACGCCTCGGTGCATTACAGTAATTGGACGCCCTGGAGGTGTGTGTACTTCGCGCATTATGTCCGGTGCGCCAATTTTTGGTGTGCACCGGTGCGTTCTATGGTATCGTGTGCACCAGTAATTGATAGCTCAAGAGCACTGGAAAACTGAAAAATCCAGGTTTTTTGTCGTAAATATTTTTTAATTTAACCCTTTACTGGTGCACGTTGTTTATAGGCGCACTGGTACTATTTTCTACAAACACACCAGTCAATTTGTGTTTTGGCACGTTTTTTATGATGCACCAGTGCGGTTTGAGTCTACCGCACTGGGTGGTTTTGGTGTTGGCGTTGTGTTTTATAATACACCAATGCAGACGAGTTGTGAGGCACTGGTGCTCTATTATATTATGACGCACAGGGTGGGTGTGTATGGAGTGCACGGTGTCCAGTGTGCCAATGATTTTGTTCGCTCTGGTTCTTTCCTTTTTTGAGAGCACCGGGGCGAGTTTTAATGATAAGAGCATCGATAGGAAAACATCCGAAAAACTCTCTGCTCGCCAACCTCCTTTAGTAGCCTCCGCTAAAAATGGATGTATGGGGTATTTTTTTTGTGGTTCCTCAAAAACATCCGCTAGAGGGTCTTTTCGTTGTAGTGGAAGTTGCATGATCAAATGGAAGACAAGGGCTATGAACTATATATGAAGACAACACTTTCTTATCTGCGGTGCCCTTGTCAGATCCTTATAATGAGTGGTTGCATTACTTGTGGGACAATTAACTTTCCCAGTCAGTAGTCAGCTCAAGGTGATCTTGGGTTGTGTGTTTTTAAAACTATGGTTAGACCTGGGCCTCCAAAATTTGATTACATCATAATATATGAAATCTATGTTGGATAAAACTACACTAAATCAACTATCAATGTGGACTTATGGAAAATTGCATGAACCAGCAGTCACTAAAGTGCATGATGGAGGGCCATTTTGGACAGCTAGGCAACTTCTTCAGATGGACTTACCTCTTGATTTGAATTGTGAGGAGAATGGGCTTCTCATAATAAATAGTGAAATTATATTATTCAATGGTGATAAAACACAATTTTTGAGTTTTCTTACTCAAATTTGTAATGCACTTGTTAAGTGCAAATGTTCAAGAGCGGCAGTGAAGTGCTTGAATTCAGTTGAACTTTTTTTGATTGAATTTTTATCCTTAGATTCTTTTAGTGTAGGTTTGGATGATTTGGTTCTTGCTCGATGTGATTCTCAAAGAAATATATTTATGAATGATCTAGGAAATGATAGTGGAAATGCAAGATCTGCTAAGAAATTGGTTCAACAATTTGCCTTCTTAGGGCTTCAAATATTTTAAGGGAGGCAAACTTTTCCTAGAGATTAGCTTAAATAGATTTTCATGATAAGGATTTTGTTTTGATTAATGGTCCTCCAAGTGTCCACAAACATTCATTACATGGATTATAATCATACGTACATCTAGGCTCTACAATGATTATTAACCCTTTAATATGGTGGCCACTTGGTGCAGATTTTGATGGGGATTCCATTCATGTTTTTTATCCCCAATATTTAGGATCTCAAGCTGAGCTTTCTCAGCTTCTAAGTGTGGATCAACAAATGTTTAGTTCCCATTTTGGAGAGGCAAGAATAGCACTAAGTGTTGATACTTGATACATTGTTGTATGCCAATCTTTTATCCATGAAATCCATGTTGGATAAAACCACACCGAATCAGATATCAATGTGGACTTATCGAACCTTGCCTGAACCAGCAATCACTAAAATGCATGATGGAGGGCCATTTATTCATTATATCTCTTCTAGATAAGGTCTTTTATGTCAGAATATGAGAATGAAAGAACCAAGAACACCTTTTAAGAATCTAATGGCCTTTCTACTTGATCTAACGATCTATTATGGTAGGATGGTGAGAGATGTTCGTGGAAAATTTATAATTCATTTTAAATATGGGAAAAGAAAGTATTTAGTAGCATGTAATTCCTCAAACAAGAGGGATTATGGGAGTATCTTGGGTCATTCATCTCCAGGAGAACACGTAGGGACTCTGGCTTCTACATCAATTGCAATCTTGACTTACAAAGCACTTTTTTATTCCTTTCAAAAAAAAATTCCCCTTGGGACATCCTTAAGGTAGTTGAGATCATCTTACTTTTTCGTCATAAATGTTTATTTCAATATGATTTCATTTTTTAAGGTGGGAGGGATGAATTTGAAGCCAATGATAACAAGAAATTCCAATGAGTAGTTATAATTCTACCTTACAACCAAATTATTGACAAGTAATTCTTCACATGAGAAGTTGTTGTGCTGATGAGACACATTTTGAGGATAAAGTTGCAAGAATTCAAGAATCTTTGAAGATGATTCCTTTGAAATATTTATCTCTCCAAATGGTTTTTGAGTAAGTGGATACCTATGTTGCACCTTTTGTTTCAGTTGTGTTACGTATATCATAAAGGTATCTTACTCTCCAGATCAATCATATAACCAATCTGATTCAGAATGCATTTTTGTATGTGAAGGTTGACCCTATTAAAATTTGCGAATGAATTGTTTGTTGTTTCAAGGTCTCTAGTTGATGACACACTGCCTGATTTGAATCTATTGTCTAATCGTCTATACTTGAGAGACAACATGTTATTACATATTACTCTAACTAAAAATAAATTAGCATATTTCTTAAGCTCTAGATATTTTAGAACTCTAATTGATTACAAAGGGAGGCAACGCACAAAGAAAATCATAATATATCAAATATATGTTGGATAAAACTACACTGAATCAGCTATCAATGTGGACTTATGGAAACTTGCATGAACCAGCAGTCACTAAAGTGCATGATGGAGGGCCATTTTGGACAGCTAGGCAACTTTGTTAGATGGACTTACCTCTTGATTTTAACTGTGAGGAGAATGGGCTTCTCATAAGAAATAGTGAAATCATATTATTCAATGGTGATGAAACACAATTGTTGAGTTTTCTTACTCAAATTTGTAATGCAATTGTTAAGTGCAAAGGTTCAGGAGCGATAGTGAAGTGCTTGCATTTAGTTGAACTTTTTTTGATTGAATTTTTATCCTTAGATGCTTTTAGTGCAGGTTTGGATGATTTTGTTCTTGCTCGTTGTGATTCTCAAATAAATATATTTATGAATGAGCTAGGAAATGATAGTGTAAATGCAAGATCTTCTAAGAAAGTGGTTCAATAACTTTCCTTCTTACGGCTTCAAATGTTTCAAGGGAGGAAAATTTTTCCTAGAGATTAGCTTAAATAGATTTTCATGATAAGGATTTTGTTTTGATTAATAGTCCTCCAAGTGTCCACAAAAATTCATTACATGGATTATAATCATACGTACATTTGGGCTCTACAATGATTATTAACCCTCTAATATGGTGGCCACTTGGTGCGGATTTTGATGGGGATTCCATTCATGTTTTTTATCCCCAATATTTAGGATCTCAAGCTGAGCTTTCTTAGCTTCTAAGTGTGGATCAACAAATGTTTAGTTCCCATTTTGGAGAGGCAAGAATAGCACTAAGTGTTGATACTTGATACATTTTTGTATGTCAATCATTTATCCATGAAATCTATGCTAGATAAAACCACACTGAATCAGATATCAATGTGGACTTATCGAACCTTGCCTGAACCAGCAATCACTAAACTGCATTATGGAGGGCCATTTATTCAATATATCTCTTCTAAAGAAGGTATTTTCTTCCAGAAGATGAGAATGAAAGAACCAAGAACACCTTGTAAGAATCTAATGGCCTTTCTACTTGATCTAATGATCTATTATGATAGGATGGTGATAGATGTTCGTGGAAAATTTCTCATTCATTTTGAATATGGGAAAATAAAGTCTTTAGTAGCATGTAATTCCTCAAACAAGAGGGAGTCTAGGAGTATCTTGGGTCATTCATCTCCAGAAGAACACGTAGGGACTCTGGCTTATACATCAATTGCAAACTTGACTTACAAAGCACTTTTTTATTCATTTCAAAAAAAAAAATTCCCCTTGGGACATCCTTAAGGTAGTTGAGATCATCTTAATTTTTTGTCACAAATGTTTTATTTCAATATGATTTCATGTTGTAAGGTGGGAGGGATGAATTTGGAGCCAATGGAAACAAGAAATTCCAATGAGTAGATATAATTCTACCTTACAACCAAATTATTGACAAGTAATTCTTCACATGAGAATATTTTGTGCTGATGAGACACATTTTGAGGAGAAATTTGCAAGAATTCAAGAATCTTTGAAGATGGTCCTTTGAAATATTTATCTCTCCAAATGGTTGTTGAGTAAGTGGATACCTATGTTGCACCTTTTGTTTTAGTTGTGTTACGTATAATCATAAAGGTATCTTACTCTCCAGGTCAATCATATAACCAGTCTGATTTAGAATGAATTTTTGTATGTGAAGGTTGACCATATTAAAATTTGTGAATGAACTGTTTGTTGTTTCGAGGTCTCTAGTTGATTACACACTGCCTGATTTGAATCTGCCATCTAATTGTCTATACTTGAGAGACAACATGTTATTACATATTACTCTAACTAAAAATAAAGTAGCATATTTCTTAGGCTCTAGATATTTTATAACTCTAATTGATTACAAAGGGAGACAACATAGACTCACATATTTTAAGTGCCTTATTTCCCATCAGTGTCAGAATCTGCCATCCAACACATAATTGATTGGTAGTGTATTAACATTGTTATTCATAATATAGTTTTTCATGAGTTTTTCCTTTGTTTTTATTTTTATTGTAAACACTTATGTAGGGTTCACTATTGATTTGAGATCCTCAATATTTATTCTGGTGTTTTCTATAAGGTTTTCTAAAAATGGATTTAGAACCAATGTAGACTGTCCATGGAATTCTCCAAGATACTTGGACCCTGCAAACTTTTCCCTCAAAGAAATATAATTTTTCATTACTGTCAATGTCTACGTATCCTTAATTTTTCTACCCAAGTTGTTTTATGTTTTCTTAGTTCCCTTGAAAATGCATTGACATTTGGCTTTTCAAGGCCTCTTTTTCCTTTACGTATCAACTTTTCATTCCATGACTTTCTACTTCAAAAAGGGCAATATACACAGATAGAAATAGCCTATAGGTGTTCTCTTGTAAGAATTAAGTTTTTGATACTTACTTAGGCCTCACTTTTCAATAGTGTAGTATTGAATATGGGAAGTGAATGTGAAAATAGAGATTTAAAATTCAATGGTTTTCGTGCAAGTAGAGTTATTTGCTGCAATAGCCTTTAATATTGTCTACAGGAAGGTATCCATTCCATTTCATTTGCATGTTAAAGTTAGGACAGGTATTCTTTAAATAAGTAGAGCCTTTTTTCCAATGAGGATTCCAAATTTTTAAGTTTAGCAGCCTTGTTATTTCTCCTCTTCTTGATGTGACAACTTGAAAAATTTTGACCAAAAGGAGGAAGTCATGGATTATATCACCAAAATATGAATTTTTGATTTCTTTGGATCTCCTTTCCTATTGAATGTCTATGACCAATCAGGAGTCTCCAAAAAAACATTTATCTTTAGAGTTCAATCCTTTTGATAACACCACTTACATGCTTATTATAAGTCCCCTAAAATCTGCGTCATTGTTGGTGGATGAACCTAGGCCAATATGGAAAAGGATTGGGAAGTATAACTTACGAGCTTCAGGTTGTCTAGCCAAACCATTAATTGGTGTTGTTCTTATTTTTAGCTGGAAAAACATTTTCTAGCCAAACCATTAATTGGTGTTATATAAATTGTGATTTTCAGCTGGAAAAAGATTCAGTCAACTAAAAATTCTAATTTTCCTAAAGTTATTTACCTTAGTATATTTTCTTCAAGTGCTTGGGTGTCTTGGGAGTGCCATGGAGCCGTCCAGAACCAAAATTGAACCATTTGAAGGCATTTAGAATGGGTTTTGATGGGTATAATATAGGCTACAGCCCATGGCTGTGTTGTGTAGTAGCTAATGGCAGTATACTACATGGCCGCACTTTCTGACAACAATCTAGTTGTTTGTCCCAATAAGACATATGAAATCGTGATATAGAGATGAAAAAAAAGAAGAAGAAGGAAAGAGGCATGCAACAAATATTGGGAGAGGCCTTGGAAATTTAGTCTCATGAGAAGAGCTAAATGAAGTTGCATTCCCCATAAAAGGAACAACACACAAAAACAGGATGGTTTTCTAGTGGTTCTCTTCCAAAAAATATGGCAACATAAAAAATATTTTTTATGATATAAAAAAATCAAGGTAGTCTAGTAATATCTTTAAAGGCTACTCTCCTCATTCTCATTCTAAAAAAGATCATGTCAGTAACTTTGTATCCTGATGACCAATCCAGTTGTGAAACTTTGTTTAAGGAATCATATTCAAAGTCATTACTACCAGACTTTGGCCTCTGTTGAACCTTCTCATATCAAAATATCAAGGATGGATGTACATGGAAGCCAAATTTCTGAAATAGTGTAGGAAACCATACACATACAAAGAAAGGCATAGGGGTATGTCAATGAAAATAGACATAGCAAAGAACTTCCACTCTAATCACTTTCTGGAGTTGAAAGATAGCATTATGATCCAACCTCCATACACAAGGACTAGATACATGACCTTGGTTTCAAGTTGGCTCTCAAAGACTCTGGATTGACACAAATCACCACATCCTGCAACAAAACAAGATTTCCCACTTATGCCATTGACAGAGCATCCCATCTTTCAATGCCCAATCACAAGAGATAGATTCACCTATTCATGACTTGGCAACCTCCCTTTCCAATTTTTTCTACTACCCTAATGAAAGAGAAATAGATTCACACATTCATGACTTGGGATGCTCCCTTTCCACCTTTTCTACAAAACTGACAAATAATTCCTTTCTCTCCTCATAAGGGAAGTATTCAAACAAAAAAATCAATGTGTACTTGTATCAACCTAACCACATGCCCTCAAGGGGATCACTTCATACTTATCATTTGTTGCATCTATTTGGGGCAGCAAGCAATAATCAAAGATCTATCATTCTTCAAATTCCGCCCTAAAAAAAATACCTAAAGAGCAACACCTCATACTTCCAGATTGTCCCACCTAACTAGGGAAAGAAGTGACAAGGAAAGATTTATGATTTTTCAAATTCTAGATCGACGTAAACACTTTGTAATGCAGTGACAAGCAAAAATTTTAATTCTTTAAATTCTAGATGGATGAAATCACTTTGTAATGCCAAGTTGAAAACCTTCCTCTACTTGTAATATCCTCTATCACGGGAAACCTTCACACCTCTACCTTATATCAACACTGACGAGGTTAGAAATCCCATTGGCCCATCCTATTTATCTGTCAAGTTTGAAGCATAAGGCAAAAGACTGGACACTTTCATTATACAATAAGCTGAAAGGTAAAATGAACTACAAGATAAGGATATTTATCCTCAGTGGGGAGGATGAAACCAATTCTACCAATCCTATCAGATATCCCTCTATCAAAGCAACACTCTAATGCAAACATCTCAAGTAATAGACAAACTAGTCTATGATTTTACCCGTCCACTAGTTAGTGCACAAAGCACCTTAGATTCATGTTGGAAGGCAAAAGAATAGAAAAAAGGCAGAGATAATTGTAGGTAGATGGTGGTATTTGTTTGATTTTCCTTAATGCCTCTTAAGGGAAATATATTCTATCAGCCTATGATGCAATTGATATTGTGGTCTAACTTTTAAAGACTCTTAACTATGAGAATTGAGAAGCTTAGCATTAAGGCCTTGGAAATTTAGCCTCATGAGAAGAGCTAAATGAAGTTGCATTCTCCATAAAAGGAACAACACACAAAAACAAGATGGTTTTCCAGTGGTTCTCTTCCAAAAAATACGGCAACATAAAAAATATTTTTTATGATATAAAAAAATCGAGGTAGTTTGGTAAGATCTTTAAAGGCTACTCTCCTCATTCTTATTCTAAAAAAGATCGTGTCAGTAAATTTGTATATTTCTAATAAATCTAGTTTTGAAACTCTGTTTATGGAATCATAGTCAAAGTCATTACTACCAGACTTTGGCCTCTGTTGAACTTTCTCATATCAAAAGATCAAGGATGGATGTACATGGAAGCCAAATTTCTGAAATAGTGCAGGAAATCATACACAGACAAAGGAAGGCACAGGGGTATGTCAATGAAAATAGACCTAGCAAAGAACTTCCACTCTAATCACTTTCTGGAGTTGAAATATAGCATTATGATCCAACCTCCATACATAAGGACTAAATACATGACCTTGGTTTCAAGTTGGCTCTCAAAGACTCTAGATTGACACAAATCACCACATCCTGCAGCAAAACAAGATTTTCCACTTATGCCATTGACATAGCATCCCATCTTTCAATGCCCAATATCAAGAGATAGATTCACCTATTCATGACTTGGCAAGCTCCCTTTCCAATTTTTTCTACTACCCTAATGAAAGAGAAATAGATTCACACATTCATGACTTGGGATGCTCCCTTTCCACCTTTTCTAAAAAAATTACAAATGATTCCTTTCTCTCCTCATAAGGTAAGTATTCAGACACAAAAATAAATGTGTACTTGTATCAACCTAACCACATGCCCTCAGGAGGATCACTTCATACTTCTCAGTTGTTGCATCTATTTGGGGTAGCAAGCAACAATCAAAGATCTATCATTCTTCAAATTCCACCCTAAACAGAAGCCCTAAAGAGCAACACCTCATACTTCCAGATTGTCCCACCTAACTAGGGAAAAAAGTGACAAGGAAATATTTATGATTTTTCAAATTCTAGATGGATGTAAACACTTTGTAATGCAGTGACAAGCAAAAAATTTTAATTCTTTGAATTCTAGATGGATGAAATCACTTTGTAATGCCAAGTTGAGAACCTCCCTCTACTTGCAATATCCTTTATCAGGGGCAACCTTCACACCTCTACCTTATATCAACACTGACGAAGTTAGAAATCCCATTGGCCCATCCTATTTATCTATCAAGTTTGAAGCATAAGGCAAAAGAATGGACACTGTTATTATACAATAAGCTAAAACGTAAACTGAACTACAAGGCAAGGATATTTATCCTCAGTGGGGAGGATGAACCCAATTCTACCAATCCTATCAGATATCCCTCTATCAAGCAACATTCTAATGCAAACATCTCAAGTAATATACAAACTAGTCTATGATTTTATGCATCCACTAGTTGGTGCACAAAGCACCTTAGATTCATGTTGGAAGGCAAACGAGTAGCAAAAAGGCAGAGAGAATTGTAGGTAGATGGTGGTATTTGTCTAATTTTCCTTAATTCCTCTTAAGGGATACATATTCTATCATCCTATGATGCAATTGATATTTGTGGTCTAACTTTTAAAGACACTTAACTATGAGCATTGATAAGCTTAGCAATCCCTTTGGCAAGCTAAAAATATTAATACCATCTATGTCACATGGTTCACCGAAATTTAAACTTGAGGTTTAAAATTCAACGAACCTAAAGAAAATTTTTGGGTTTGATTAGGTTCTTCAAACCTCATGACCGAACCTCAAGTTGAATTCAAGTTGAATTTGAACTTGAAGAAAAATTGCGTTTTTTTTATCAGTTTTCTCATTTTTTATAAATAATAAAGTAAAGTTTTGCTAACCCTAGATCCCTTGACTTAGAATCATTTTTGCACTTTTTTTTTCACTCTTCACTCAACCAACTTGTCTCCCTTGTCCATGTCACTGAACCTCTTTCCATTGTTGCTGACCCTCTTTCAAGGTCATTTAGAAGCATATTCGAGTTTTGATACAGAAAATAGAACATCTTCGTGATAATAATATTGGAGCAAAGTTCTGTGAAATTAACCATATGGAAATACAAATAATCCTTGTGATAAGAAATACCATCAAGCCTGACATCCATGTGACAGAGTTCACTCAAACAAAACTCAAATTCAGAGTTATAAGGCATATCTAAAGTAGATGTATGTATCTTGTTTTCCTTACTTTTTTAGGTCAGAAAGAATAGCTTTAGTCTTCATATATGAGCTTGTAACTAACATTCTATGACAAGAAGTGAACCGTTACTACATGTGTAGCAATTACGTCAAGAGTTTCTTCAAACATTTTGCATGCAACAAAACTATGTCAAATAAATGGTAGTAGAAACTGAAGGAATTATACATCAATACATAAAAATGTATTTATAGACCAAAAAATAATTATTTAAAAGCATACCCTACTTGTCAATGTGACTACAAGTCAACGACATTCAACTTAAGTAAGTTTGTGGCATAAAACACATAAATCTTGTTAGATGCATTTAGACAAAAAATTAGAGAGCAACCTCATTAATTTCAAAGGCTTGTGTTACAACCACCCAATGAATGGTTTCAAATGTAAGATTTACATTGTGTAGCCTTACGAAACAGTCCTCCATACAAATATGTGGCTTAGGATATTTGCAACTCTAAATCTAACCAACAAACTTGCATGGCAACTGAAAGGCGGCTAGGAATTGTCTTGGGAAACATCAAACCCTCTTAATATATTTATATATTTCAAGGACCAAAATCACACCCATTTCCTACCAAATTTAGAGTTAAAAGGTTAAAATTATGGCTTAAGAGAAATCATATAAGTGCCTTGTTTTGTGTCTTGGGTGCATGCAACCTAAGGTTGAAAATAAGGGAATTGTTGTACTAAAATGAAGGTGCTCTAGATGCACCTCTCAAGCTAAAAAAAATCTGATTTCCAGATCTCTAAATACCTCAGAAAATATCACCAGCAATCATTATAAAATAGACATGAAATGCAAGACATAAAAGATAATAAAAATAACTAAATAATAACATGAACTGATTAAGCGAGGAGTACATGCATAGGCGTTTTGAAGCCAAACTGAACTATTTTGAAGCATGAAGAAACCACATTACCATTTTGCTTCTTAGCCTTTTGTTAAAGCCCTGAAAATCAGGTCTACAACAAGGGGGATACCCACCCAGTCCGGACCTTGGTTAGCAGCTCCTTTTCCGTTTGGTGTAGTGGGTATGACTGGGAATAATGGGACTAGTTTCCCAATATGTGTGTGTGTGTGTTGGGAATTGATATTTCCTTTCTAAAAAGTTCCTAAGTAAAATGCTTTTATTCTATTTCTAATCTAATAACATGCAAATTGTATTCTAATTAAACAGAAATATCTAGTTCTAAACTAACCCGGGATGTAATATTTCGTTATGTGATCTAAAATGATTTCAAATAATGATTGGTAATAAAAATCATTCAACTGTTATAAGAAAAGAATTCAATAAATATAAACTACTTCGTATAAAAAGTTAGATGAAACAATTGTGAAAAACATATCATATAATAAGCTAATCATATATTAAGCATAAATAAATAGCTATCACCATACAAAAGTGCCAAATGATAACTCAAACATTCAAACATTTATATATAAATAACTGAACATAAATATCACTTTAACTCAGAGGCAGAAATAGTTAAGATCTAAAAGTACCATTTATAACTAGTTCTACTCATGAGCTTCAAGCAATAATGACTTATCTCTTCTTAATACAACATCCACTAAGAGTAAAAAAGTGCAACATCAGTAGTAGATATTAAACGTAGATATCAATAAATCTTGTTCCATTCATTCATCAAAACCTCCTCTGAGGGTGCAAAAGTGCATGTTCTGAGGAGAAGTTTTTGACAAATTTCAGGACCCTTCTCTAAATGCATGAGAAGGGTTTAAATACTACTAACTAAATCTAAATATAATTAATTAAAAAAATGTAGGATACGGTTTAAATGACCATCCTCTTTTTAGGAAAAAATAAAGCAAAACTAGTACTAAATCTAAAATTAAAATTTAACAACTAACTAATTGTGAATTTGTTCTTTGGAATTGCAAGAGTTCAGCATTGATATAAGAAGAATAGACTGGCCGACTTCAGACTTTAACTGTCCTATGAAAATGGAATTGGCAAGAGCTGGCTCCATCTTCTCGGCAGAATTAATGATAGACTTGAGAGTTATACACTGGCTGTGTGGTTTTACCAGACATGTCCAGTAAGAATCCCAATTTAACTTTGTTAATCCTTTAATCAATTCTGCCTTTTCTTGGGCTTTCTGTTTCTAGTCTGTCTGTAGTTGCTGTGCTTTTGGTAGGTATCCTGGAGTAGTTTCAAAGATCAGATTTGCCTCATGTAAATTTTCATTTATACAATCAATAATATTGTTGGCTGCTATGGCTGCTTCTTCTACCGCTTGCTCTGCCTTCCTGATTTGTACATCTCAATTATTAAAAAGTATTTCTTTGTGATTTTCATTGATTATAGGTGCACCTGATTTTTTCCCCTCCTTTGTTTCTTGCCAAGCCAAAAAGTCAGTAACTCTTTTTTCAGTTAAATCATAATCATGTCGTAAATTTATGACATGATTAGTAATTTTATCACTTTCTTCACAATAAGAGTTCCATTCTGATATTATTTGGCATAATATTTCTTGTTGTTGCAGTAGTTGGTCATTTAAGGAAATAGACTCTGCGATAAATTCTGTGAGCTTGGGATCATCTTTGTGCATTTCTTGCATAACCTGTAGCTGTTTCTCTTTTTCGGCCAAACTGTTCTGATATCCAATCTTCATTTGTTGAAAATCTTGCTGTAATTTTTCAAGTTGTTTCTGAGCTTCACTGTTAGCATTGGCTTTTTGCAGCTATTGTTGCAAGACCTGTATTTGATCCTCTTTCTCATTCAATAATTGTCATACCTCAGATGCTTTTTCAATGGCTGCAGAGGCATAAGCTCCTGTGATCTGAGATAATTTAGTGAGATTTTCAGTTGGATCAGTAGTAGGATCTTGCCATAGAACATCCAGGTGTTCTGCATCATGAGAGAGCACATTTTCTAATTTCCTTTTCTTCCTTTATCTTCTTACCACTGCCTTATGTTGTGGACTATAGAATACATCAAGAGGAGGAATTTCCTCTATCTTGAGCATGAGTTCAGAGGATGGGGTTATAGGAATATGTTCTATTTTTGGGACATTGGTAGTTACTCTTGTGACTATATTTATTGTTGCCTGTACATTTCTCACAGGTGTATGTGTGTTTTGTGCTTCAATATTAATCAAATCATTGAATTTTTCCCATTCCTTATCCAATTCAGTTCTGACTGATGATTGCTGTACAATGAGAGGGGGCATATTTAACTGTGGAGAGGTTGAAATCTATTGCTGTGAGAGTTCTTTAGACTGGTCAGTATCTCTTACTGACCCTTCACTATTAGAGTGTTCAGAGGTTTCTCTTCTAGACTTTGACTTAGACCTGTCTGTACCTGAACTTCTACTGAGACTGACACTAGGTGTTGGTTCCCTTACGGGTTCCAAGCATAATTTATCCAAAGGGATAGTAGTTAACCTCCTTTCTCTGTATATTTTGAATTCTTGAAACTCTGCTGGAGGAAATCATATTTGAGCCGAATGTAGAATCTCTTTTAGTGTTCCTTTTTCTTGGAACATGTCATCAAACAAATCTTCTTCTTTAGAAAACACTCTTATCTTGACTACAGTAGTGAAATTTTTAACAATATCATATGGATCGAATGGTCTTCTTGCAAAATTGAACAAATGTAAACATGTAATATTGTTTACTTCTTTAAATGCATGACCAACATAAAATAATGAAAAGGCCCCACAGGCCACAGGAAATTGAGGCCAGATAGCCTTATTCTTGTCTTTAAACTCTTTAGTCAAACCTCCTTCTCCGCAGGTTTGATAAGCAATTTCTCGGGCGATGAGTTTATTAGGAACATACAATGGTAAAACATAAGGGGAAGCAAAACTTCCAAAAACCCTAACATATGTAAAAAATTCCTCTCCAAACCATCTCGCAACAGGTAGGATGTCTACCTCTACTTCAGGAGAAAACCTTGGAGCATATTCATCATACAATATTCTATACAGGGGCAACATGATGCCATGGCAAATCTTGTAAAAATAGGGAATGAACTCTGAATCCCACAATTCTTTGTGATAAACATGAATGGGTAGGGGATCTGTAGTTGTCCATTTCCAACCCATTAACGGAAACTTAGAAACATAACAGATTGAATCCATCACATAAGCAGATAAATAAAAAGGAGGATAAATTATCTGAGAAACATTTCTCTTAGACCGATAATTCAAAATAGCCGTGGCTAGGTTTTCAGATAATATCTTAGCCCAATCCACAATAGTAGCATTAACAACAACGTTCAATAACGGTAGCCATTCAGACAAAAACTTATTAATGTCAGGCTTTCCAAAAATCCTACCGAGCATAGCAGCAACAAAGCAATATGGAGAAGTGAGAGAACCAGTACTATACATACCGTGTTTATCTTTCTTCAGTGGTTCATCTCTCCTGGACCAGTCCTTGGTGCATTCTACTAGGTTTTCATTTTCTTTGGCAAACTTCTCCATGAACTGTTTGTTATAAGTTGCCTGTGGCTCCGACAAATGATACATGAGCCTCAAATCTTGTGGAGTGAATGAGCCAATGAGCTCTTGACCCTGAGTCTTAAATTGTCGGTTCGTAATATCAGCGTTATCTAGCACCCATTTAACCATGTCCGTGTATGGAAGAATTTTAGGTCTTGCTGATATTCGGTGTAAGAATGAACAAGCTAGCTTTGTAAGAGATGCTTCAGAAGACTCATGCGATCCTGCAGTAGCCGTAACCTCCATTACTCTAGGGTTCTCTTCTTCAAGTAGATTATACATGCCCTCCCAAGTAGTGATACCAGCATCTTTGTTACAGGCGGTGTCTTTGTATAAGGGCGTCATCTCTTTATCTTCAGAACTTGGAGCCTTGTCTTTCTTTCCCATTTTACTCTGAATACTGCTTTGTATAGTTCTTAGTTCTTCGCCCCTGCAGTTTACAAATTAAGTGAGAATAATGACATGAAAAAGGTGACGGGAAGGTTTTAAATGCTTAAGACGTATAAAATATACCACCTTACGTGAAATAACCCTTTGATCAGAACGAAACCATTTTTCATTAATGAATGACAACCAATTCATTAATTTAACATTAAAGCGCATAACAGGGTCTTGATTTATGGAGAAAGCTTTTCCGTACAATGAGCCTTAAGGATCTGCGATAATGCGATCTACGATTTGCTTCGCAATATCGCAGATCGCAATCTCGTGAAATTGTAATAGCGCAATATTGTAACATCGCGAAATCGCAATATCGTAATATCGCAAAATCACAAGACATAACATATGACAAACATCCGTTAACATATTTTCTGCGACATGCAATTTACAATTTATCGCGCATCGGCGATTTGCAGTTTTTTAGCATAAGATATGACATTCTAAGCATGCGATGCGATGAATGTTCTTATAGTGCGTAGTTTCGCATCGCGATCTCGCAATTTTTTGTGTTATGCTTATAAAGAGACATTCATTACCTTTTTGCGACGCGATATTCCTTAAAGAGTGATTTTATTTTATGCTATCGTAAAACTTAAGTTTTTTAGATTTTTCAAGGAATATTTTCCTAAGTTTATGATAGTAAGTTTTATTGAAGAAAGGAAAAACAAGTTCTAAAAACAATTTTTTTTTTTTAATTTTTTGAATAAGGGTCCCCATTTATTTAGTATTAGTGATAATACTAAATAAAAAGGGGGGGTTGTTGCTGGCCACAACAATTGGCGATTCACTCGGAAGAACGAGTTATCTCTACTTTTCTTTTGAATTTTCTAAACTTTCAAAATAGAGAATTTTCCAGAAAATCAAACTTTATTATAGAAAGACAAAGTACATTACACTTTTATCTATCAATGATATTTCATTTCTTCTGTACTCAACTTTGACTATTTACTTCCTCAAGCTAGTCCTTGTATCCATATCGGTCATTACTTAGTTTATAAAGATAAAAACAAAGGCTTCTCTATAAATCAGTTTTAAATATGTTCATTTGTCGTACGTAGAGCCTCTGCTACCAGCAAGTGTTTATAGCTTCGATAGGGTTACCTGTTACCCAACAATGATCTTGTATCCTACTTAGAGAAATATACAATTTTCAAAGAGAAATCCATATCCACACTTATTGCTTTAATTTTTCTTTTTTATTTTTAAAGAACAATGTCTTGGTTTGGTAGCCAATTTATGACAGTTCCATTCACTTGATTTATAACTTTGCTGAACAAGTTGGCTCGTCATGAGACCCCTTGCCTTTCGATTGCAACAATCTTGAGTCATTGCCCTGTTGTGGTATGCAGTATTTTCAAAGTCATCAAACTATAATATCTATGATCATGATAAGTCGGTTCGTGATGAGACCTCTTACTCTTTAAGTTAAAGTGTATCATTGGATTATTCCCTGAACATTGTAATTTTCTAGGTAGGGAGGAAGTCATTGTTTCTTTAAGATAGCTCTGGATGACAATAATAGAGTTTTTTGGAAAGGACTTTTCTATAGAGAATCTTCATTTTGTTATTGATACCTTTCATTCGACTGATATAAAACAATTTCTCACTAAAAGTTGCTTTTTATCAAAATTTTCAAAGTTGAAACTAGTATCATTTCTAGGTTTAAAGCTTTTAACTCTTATCTTTAAATAATAATGATCAATTTGCTAAAATAATTCTATTTATATAAGTGAAAAAAAAAATCTAAAAGAGAATTTGTATCTTTTTCGTGAATTTCAAATGTAACCATTAACAACTGGTTTTATTATGAAAAATAATAAAAACTAATATACAAAATAGAAGAATGATCTTCTATGGAAAATATTTTTTGAGGATCTGTCCATTAACAGGTAAAGACTCTCTTTTTCCTGTTAAATCCTGTAACATAAAAGTAGATGGACCTATGATCTCTGCGATTTGGAAAGGACCAAGCCACATTCGTTGAAATTTTGTATGTTTTCCTTTTTCCTCATGAGCCTTGTCCCATTTTAAAACTAGATCTCCGACCTGAAAGTCCTTTCTGGTTATCATGTTTGAATCAAAAGAAGCTTTAACTAATTCTTGGTGATGAGCATGAGTTATTTTGGCCTGTTCTCTTTGTTCTTCTAGCTTAATTATCTCTAGTTGTCTTAGTTGTAAGGAAGAAGTTGGTGCTTCATCAATATATTGAACTAAGGGCAAAGAAGGAATTGCTAGATGAGTTGGAAGAACCACTTCTTTCTCGTAAACTAAATTAAAGGGAGAAGTGCTAATGGAGGCTTTTGCGTTATCCGATCTGCCCATAAAGCATATATTAAAGACTTATGCCAATTTTTATGATTTTGATCAATGGTTCACTTAATGATTCTAATTAATTTTTTATTTGTGGACTCAGTTAACCAATTTCCCTGTGGATAATAACTGGCAGAGTATTTAAGTTTGAAACCTCTCTTCAGTGCAAATTCAGTCATAGCGTTACTAGAAAAATATGATGCATTATCAAACATTAAAGCAGAAGGTAAACCAAACCTGGAGATTATGAACTGATCTATGAACTCGATGATATGCTCGGCATTAGCAGTCTTGAGAGGAACTACTTCTAACCATTTGGTAAAATAATCAATTGCTGTAATGATATACCTATGTTGCTTAGAAGAGTGAGGAACGATCTCACCTATTATATCCAATCCCCATTGATCAAAAGGCTGTTCAATGTTGACTGGTTGTAACGGCAATGATGATTTCTTTTGTCTTCCACCAGCGGTTTGACAAACTTGGCATTTCCTTACATAGCTATGTGAATCTTTAAATAGTGTGGGCCAGTAATAGCCTGCACGGAGAATTTTATGTGTGGTAGCATCTCCAGCATAATGTCCACCTGCTGGCCCATCGTGAAGTTCCTGCAAGACTTTTTCAGCTTAAGCTTTCTTAAGACATATAAGGAGAACATAATCATAATTCATTCTAAAAAGAACATCATTCACAAGCTGATATTGTTTAGCCTTTAACCTCAGAGCTCTTTTCTTGGTGTAACTGAGATTTGAAGAAACATATCCATTCTTTAGATAAAAAATGATATCAGCATATAATGATTCAACATCGTTTAAGCTTACCTCATACATTTGTATCTCTATAGATGGTTTTTCAGAAATAAGCGATGCTCCAACTAGTATTTTGCAAAAGCCTTGACCTCTTACAATACTTGCTGGTTTGATTTCTACATCATATTCTTGTAAGGCAGTAACCCAAATGGCTCTTTTCTCACCCACATATTTCTGAACTAAAATATTTCTTACCACTAGAAACGACACTATAATTTTGGTATGGGTTTTAAGTAAAAAGGGTCTGAAATATTTAGTTGCTTTGAAAATAGCATAAGCTTTTTTCTATACATCTGAATAATTCAACTCAGCCCCCTGTAAATTTGAACTGAAAAAATAAATTGGGGCTTTTGCCTTATCTTGATTTGTTTGAATGAGTATCGCAGCATATGATTTATCAGAGGCAAATGTATACAGAATAAAAGGATCGGAAAAATTTGGAGTTGCTAAATATGGAGCATTAAAAATTGCTTGTTTGATCAAATTGAATGCTTCATATTCATTTTGGCCCATTTGAAGTTTAAATTCTTTTTAATCGTCTCTTGTAAAGGAGATACAATTATTGAAAAATATGGTACAAATCTCTTTACAAAATTAATCTGGCCGAGGAAAGATTGCATAGCTTTCTTGTTGTGAGGTAAGTGTATTTCAGAAATATCCTTGATTCTATCAGGATCAATATGAATTCCAGATTTTGACACTATGAATCCAAGAAGTTTTCCTTCACTTAATGCAAAAAAGGACTTTTTTGGGTTAAGTGAAATTCCATACCTTTGACAACGTTGGAAGATCTATTTTAAATCTCTAAGATGATTGCTTCGTTTCTTGGAATATACAGTTATATCATCCAAGTAGATTACCACTGATTTGTTAACTAATCCCTTGAAAGCGATGTCCATGGCTCTCTGAAATGTTGCACCAGCGTTGATCAGACCAAAAGGCATCTTTTGATATCCATAAGTGCCCCATTTGGTTCTGAATGTGGTTTTCAACTGATCATCAGGATGGACTAACACTTGATTGTAGCCAGAGAAACCATCTAAGAAAGACATTAATTCTGATCCTGCAACTGCCTGTAATATTTGTTCCATAGGAGGCAAAGGAAAATTATCTTTTTGGCAAGCTTTGTTAAGATTTCAAAAGTCAATGAAAATTCTAATGTCTTCGTTCTTCTTTCTAACAAGAACCATATTGGAAACCCATTTAGAATGTCGAACGGGAAAAATAATCTTGGCTTTCAATAACTTATTGAATTCAGATTTGATTTGATTTTCTAGATTGGGATGGATCTTTCTCAGCTTTTGTTGAACAGGTTTTTCATCATTTATCATTGGGATAGTATGTTGGATGATAGAAGTGTCATAAGTTTTGAGTTCATCATAGTTCCAAGAAAAGACACTTTTATATTGCTTCAAAAGACAAACATACGCTAATTTTTCTTCAGGAGCTAGACCGAGGCCTAGGTTGATATTTTGTGGTTTGGTATTAGTTCCTATATTTACTAATTCATAATTCAAAGTTGAAATTTGGAGTTTTTAATTGGTAGATCTTTTGAATCGATCTTTCAAATCATGAAGGTCTTCTAACTTGACTACTGACTTTGGCATAGCATTATTAGTGCTATCTTGTTGCAATTGTCTGTAATGTTGGTCTTCATCAATTATTTGATTAATGTAAGATCCTTCAGATGTGAGGAAGCTTACAATATCAGGATCATCATTGCAAATCCTCCAATTGGCAATGTTATCAAGAATCGAAGGTCTAAAGATTAATTCGATTGAAAATCGATCAGGGCTATAGTCTTTTGAAGGAATGAGCTTGGAGGCTACATTAGCTAGAAGGTCTGCACTAGAATTCTGGATTCTGGGAATTGATGAAATATTAAATGCTATATAATGTTCAGTCAGATCTTGAACTAAAGATTGATAATGCTTTAAATGACCTGATAAACAATATATAGTATTGCATACCTGTTTGATTACAATTTCAGAATCTCCGAAAACTTGTAGATATTTGATGTCTAATCCGATTGCTTTGTATAATCCTTGGACTAAAGCCTCGTATTCTGCGGTATTATTGGTGCAATCGAATTCGAGTCTGCAAGTTAGCATAATTTTGTTTCCCTCTGGACTAACCAACACGCATCCTACTCCTGCTCCTTCATTAGACTTAGAACCATCAAAAAATAACTTCCAAAATAAATATTTATTTACAGGAGTATCTACAAAATTAATGCATTTAGAACTATCTGTTTGAGAAAAAATTTCTATTTGAGATAAAACAAAATGTTCTAAGTAAGGTGAAGTATGAGCATTGAAATTTCCTAAGAAAGAATCAACTGAATAATTACCAATGATATTATTGCTGTATGCAACTAGTTCATTTTCTCCTTCCAGTTCTGTTACTATGTATTTCTGATGTTTTTCTCGCTCAACCTTTATCTGATTTGGTTTACCATTGTAAGGAAGCCACATATGCGACCAATCAGTTGCAAAGTATCCATGAAATTTTTCTGCCCAATCTCTGCTAAGAATTAAGTCATAAAATTCTGGAATATCTGCAGCTAAAATATCGATAACTTGACATACCTTTGGATTAGATGACATCCTTATGGTAACATGATTTAATTCACCAATTATTTCAACTTGCGATCGATCTAACTGGACTATGCGCACAACAGATTTTTGAGGTTGAATATTCAACTTTTCACATATTGATTTTGGTAGAATATTAGATGAAGCTCCAGAATCCACTAAAAAATTATGCACTTTTTTATTGAAAACTTCATAAGTAAGAAGAAATGGAGGAGTATGAGATCTCGACCTTCCTCCAATTAAAGGGATATTTTCTAGATCAGCTTTACTAATTGCATTAGTTGGAGGTCTTCCCATATCATTGGAAGCTTGAGGGATTACACGATCAGACAAAGGTTTTTCTGGTATAGCATGTAATTCTTTCAAAAGTACCTTTTGCTGGTGTTTTAACTTGCTCAATTCATAAAAAGTGATGTTAGCCCTAGTCTTCATCATATCTTCTATGATATTATACTCCATTTCACCTGGAACGATCAATGTTTTTTATGGAGTTGATGAATCTGATTGGACTAGGCTAGTTTGAGTCGCTTTTGATGTCGTTTTCTTGGGTGCAACTTTATCCTTAGTCATTGAGCTTGCGCTCTTTGGCTTAGGAGTAGGTTGAGGAGGATCAAGTTGATTTCTACTTCGAGTACTAACCGGGGATGCTTCTTGATCTTCCTCATCTGGGAGGATGAAATCCCACATACCTTGTACTTCTACAACTTCCTCTTCATTGGTAGTTTCTTCAGTAACAGTATCCTCTTCTTCTTCTTCTAACTCAGCATTTGTAATAGCATTTGGTGGTTTTGAATCAGTTGAAGGATTTCTTCTATAAGATTTGAAAGGCTTTTTAGAAGATGTTTCTGCCACTTTTTTCTTAATGTCAACCATTTCATTGGACATGGTTTTCAAAACTTTCTGCAATCCTTCTAAATCAAATGGATCTTTTGGTTGTTTTTTCCTGGGATATTCCTTAAAAGTAACCTTCTTGGATTTTCGTTCTTCTATCACATTTTTCTTTTCTAAAGAAATGATACGTTTCTCTACTGCTATTTCTTCCTTCATATTATCTGCTAAAGTTTTTTTGTTAGCCTTATCAATGAAGATTGCTATGTTTGATGGTAAAGCTGAGATATACCATTCACTTCGCACTTCTTCACTAGGCTTGGAAACAGTAGGAATTTTATTTAACAGTTTATTGAAACGTGAATTAAAATCCTTGATAGGCTCTTTTGACTGAGCTCTAATATTAGACAGGTCATTGATCAATGTCGTTGTAGACCTGTCATCACCAAACTTAGTCAAAAATTGATCTTGGAAGATATCCCAACTAGTGATAGATCCAAATGGTAATGAGAAATACCATGATCTGGCTTCTCCTTATAGAGTATACGGAAAAAGTCGGACAACATCATCTTCATTACTAACTCCATTGAGATTTATGGACAGCATAAAGTTGTTTATATGTTCTTCTGTTAGCATGCCTGCTTTAGGGTTAAACTTAGGCAGCCATTTTTCAGGATGGGCTGGTAATTGACTCAAGGGTGCAGGAATTAAGACTGCCCCTGGATTATTACATGGCATTTGAGCCATCGCTTAAATATTAATAGAGGAAAGTGCAGAAGATGATCCTTGTGATTGGGAAGATGAGGATATTATGATTCTAGATGTTTGAGAAGGAGATGTGGAAGTTAAAGTAGACTGACGAACAATAGTCTGAAGTGGAGGGGTGGATGGTTGGATTCGCGGTAAAGAGGTTGAGATGGATGATGATGATGAAAGAGTCTCACTATCAGACCCTTTAGGTGATTTCCTTGCTCTCTTCCTTGTAGGTAGAGGTAACTCAGTTGGCTGAACGCTAAGTTTTTCGCTCTGTAATCTGGTAAGAGGATGAGCAGGATTATATTGCAAAGTCACACTGCTTTAAGATTTATCAGATCTTTGAGGTGATATTGAAAATCTCTGAAGTTTATGAATCAAAGATTCAACTTCAAGAGGTTCAATAGCAGATTCTTATGAAAAGTCAGGGTTTGTAGCAGTGGTTGTTGTTCTTTCGACTTCTGGTTCTAGATTTGAAAATTCTGAATGCGATGGAGAAGTTGGAGGAGATAGTGAGGGCAATTTACTCTCAGAATGGTATTCAGATTTTGACTTACTTTCCATTCATAGTTCGGAGCCCTCGTTATAGCGCCAAATATGTTGAAGCCCTGAAAATCGGGTCTACGACAAGGGGGATACCCACCCAGTCTGGACCTTGGTTAGCAGATCCTTTTCTATTTGGTGTAGTGGGTCCGACTGGGGATAATGGGACCAGTTTCCCAATATGTGTATGTGTGTTGAGAATTGATATTTCCTTTCTAAAAAGTTCCTAAGTGAAATGCTTTTATTCTATTTATAATCTAATAACATGCAAATTGTATTCTAATTAAACAGAAATATCTAGTTCTAAACTAACCCGAGATGTAATCTTTTCGTTATGTGATCTAAAATGATTTCAAATAACAATTGGTAATAAATATCATTCTAAAAAAGTCCTGATGATGGATCCCAGTTGGGGTTCGGAACGTCGACACATGTTCTTCGATATTGTGGATAATCCGGAACACTTCTTACAAAATATCATTCAACTGTTATAGGAAAAGAATTCAATAAAGATAAACTACTTCGTATAAAAATTTAGACGAAACAGTTGTGAAAAACATATCACATAATAAGCTACTCATATATTAAGCATAAATAAATAGCTATCACTGTACAAAAGTGCCAAATGATAGCTCAAAAATTCAAGAATTGATATATAAATAACTGAACATAAATATTACTTTAACACAAAGGCAGAAATAGTTAAGAGATAAAAGTACCATTTATAACTAGTTCTACTCATGAGCTTCAAGCAATAATGACTTATCTCTTCTTAATCCAACATCCACTAAGAGTACAGAAGTGCAATATCAGTAGTAGATATTAAATGCAGATATCAATAAATCGTGTTCCATTCATTCATCAAAACATCCTCTGAGGGTGCAAAAGTGCATGTTCTGAGGACAAGTTTTTGACAAATTTTAGGACCCTTCTCTAAACGCATGAGAAGGGTTTAAATACTACTAACTAAATCTAAAAATAATTAATTACAAAAATGTAGGATACGGTTTAAATGACCGTCCTCTTTTTAGGAAAAAAAAAAGAAAAACTAGTAATAAATCTAAAATTAAAATTTAACAACTAACTAATTGTGAATCTGTTCTTTGGAATTGCAAGCGTTCAACATTGATCTGAGAAAAATAGGCTGGCCGACTTCAAACTTTAAAAATAATTGTCCTATGAAAACGGAATCGACGAGATTTGGCGCCATCTTCTCGGCAGAATTAATGATAGACTTGAGAGTTATACACTGGTTGTGTGGTTTTACCAGACATGTCCAGTAAGAATCCCAATTTAACCTTGTTAATCCTTTAATCAATTCTTCCTTTTCTTGGGCTTTCTGTTTCTAGTCTGTCTATAGTTGTTGTGATTTTGCTAGGTATCCTGGAGTAGTTTCAGAGATCAGATTTGCCTCGTGTAAATTTTCATTTATACAATCAATAATATTGTTGGCTGCTGTGGCTGCTTCTTCTGTCGCTTGCTCTGCCTTCCTGATTTGTACATTCCAATTATTAAAAAGTATTTCTTTGTGATTTTCATTGATTATAGGTGCACCTGCTTTTTTCCCCTCCTCTGTTTCTTGCCAAGCCAAATAGTCAGTAACTCTTTTTTCAGTTAAATCATAATCATGTCGTAAATCTACGACATGATTAGTGATTTTATCACTTTCTTCACAATAAGAGTTCCATTCTGATATTCTTTGGCATAATATTTCTTGTTGTTGCTGTTTCGGGGAATATCACCCTAGAGGTTCGTTGGGTTACAACCTTCACAGAGCAGGGGCATGCTATCTAAGAAGGACTCACACAACCATGCATGTTCAGAAAAACTAAATAGAGTAGAATGAGAAAGTTACCCGTAGGTCCTACGGTTGAAGTAGATCCAGCAGGGTCCAAACCCCCAGCAACCGTCCTTCCTTCTTAACCTGAAAGACAAGAAGAAACCAGCACGAAGAACAAGTTCTACAACATATGTCTACTCTAAATGTTAGTGAAATCCATATATAATATTAAACAAATCATAATGAATGCTTAAATAACAATATTCTTCACATATGAAAAGCATACACTAACACGTATATTTCGGGAATAGCACGGTACTTCTGTATTATAAATAGCATGTACAAAAGTAACGAGTGGAGAGATCACCTGATCCTTCCACGACCTTCGAGCAGACCGTCGTCTGGATCCGTCCAGCCCCTTGCCTCGCTAAGACTCCTTCCAAACTGGTGCATACAAGATGACATATAAAGGGATGTGCATCTCAAGGAAACAAGGGTTTCCAACAATGAACTGGGAAAGTGCAGGAGGCACGGGGAATCAGACTTGGATAGGGAATACCAATAGAGTATAATATCAATAATTCTCTCTCTCCCTTAGGCCATACACATGAGGGCTTTTTATAGTCCCTCCAAGTAGTTTCAGCAGTTGGAAACAGTTGGCCACGGGCTGGGGTGGTTGAACTACCCGAGTAACCATCAACCCAACGCGAAATTAGGGATTTTTTATATATATTTTTAATCATTTTAATGGCATACGCGGAAAAGTCTAGCTGAACTCGCGTATACACGCGGAAAAACACGGGCATAGTCGCGTATGGGGGATTTTACACTGTTTTTAAGTGAATTTGTCCAAGTCTGTAGGAATGGGTGCCCATAAAGCCATAAAGCAATCATGAATCATGTCAAGGTGAGAAATGATGCTATAACAGATGCCCCCTAATATATGAGGTCAAAAGGGGTACATGATGGCCGAAATGTATTATGCACATAGAAAGAACTTTGCAAGGACAAGAGAGGACTTCACCAGATTTCAACCTGCCAAAAACCAATGAAAGAAAACAGAGAGTCAACTCATGCTGAGGCGGGCATACCCATGCTCAGTCAAAAATACATCATATGGAAAGTACTGAATAGATCCAATATGTATACAAGTATAGCTGAACTGAAAGTACACAATGAATCATCTGAGCATGGTCCGGAAATATAAGTCTGAATCAATGTCCAAGTATCACATATAGAAAGCTGATCAAAGATGGTGCAACTGGATGTCTGATCATATAAGTAACTGAATCTCCAAGTACCGGATCATAAGAGGTGGAATCAAATGGTACAATCATGCAACTCGGGTGCCAACATATAGAATGCTGTTGTGCTGAACTGCAACATATAAGGGTGGACGACAACACTGGCAGAAACTGAAAGGACTGTCAACAATGAACTGAAAAATGCTGATGCAAACCCGAGGTCTTCACCGATCATGACGGCACAATTCTACACAATGGGAATAAATGAGCTGAAGTCGACCATGTGAGAAATCGTTGGATTACCGGTCAATGATGTATACCGTTAACCAACGCGAGACAACCCACCGATAATGATAATGAGTGTCAAGGTGCCCCAATACAATCTAACAAGTGCGAATGAATGAGTTGAAGTCGAACACTTGAAATAATCTACCAATCAGGAGGCAATGATGAATCCCCACTGTCGATAGCGAAGAGTCTGCCACTGATGACTGCAAACCCTAAGGTACTGACAAAAAGACTCTAGACCTTATTCCCAGAGCAATGAGTCGGAGTCAATGGGAAAAGATCTGTTGGAAGGAAGGCATTAAGGCATCCCACATCAGTCCAGCGCGAGTGTAACCCGCAGGCCAAGATTTGGAAGGAATCGGACGAAGTAGAGTGATGGAACCAAAACCGAAGTACGTTTCCGACGTGCACAAGATAAAGCTAGCACACGGAAGAAACCCTCTGAACCAACCAATAATGAAAGCTGACACAGAGGCGAGAAATCCACCGATAGGGTCAAATGGAAATCCAGGTACTGCACGAATCCCAAGTGTGATAATGTGTGCTGACGTCGAACACAGGGGAAAACACTCAGTCAAAGACCCATGATGATGATCAAATGCTGAGCACGAGGTCACCTATCAATAATGGAAATAGGCCCAAGGTGCGGCTCTAGGTTTGCTCTCAGAGCAATGTGTCGTAGTCGATAAGAGACAAACCCGCCGGCAAGAAGTCAATGGGGACCTTCTCAAACCAGCACGAGCAGAAGATCAAAACATCTGATGTGATAGAACATGATACCGACAAGACCGGGAAGGCCGACTGAATAATGAGTCAAGAGACACCGCAGAATGGCCGACTCAGGCTAGACTTCCCTTGAACAAAAGCACGACTCCGTGATGACCATGGCAGTAAAAAGTGACACTGTATAAGTCTGTCTTGCAGGAGGCAAAACAAACTCTCCATATGATTGGAAGAGATAACCAACCGGGGGAGAACTGACAAGTGAAACATGGTAAAGGTTGAACCTAGGTCAAACTAGAACCATCCCAAATGAAGGAAATATATATATAAGTATATGTGCTTTGTTCAAGGGCGACAAACTGACTCTGTACTGCCATCAAAATAACGAAGATACATCCCGTTCCCGCTCTTTTTGTTATATTTATTTTTTTTGTCTTTTTCATAATAAGCCTGAAAAAGAATAAAAGAATGCTATGGTACAATGGATAGAACGAGTATCAAGAAAGCAGATGCACTAGTTCCGGGGTTTGGAACAATCCTATGCTCAATGCAAGGTGGCGAAAACTGGTCAGTGATACTCAGAGGAGTGTTCCATCCATGGGTACAAAGGTGTCAAGTCGTGATAGCTAAATGCATGCAATGGTTAACTTGTACAGAAAGTCAAGGTCAAAAGTTGGCTTAAACATCGAGTCCAAATGAAGCCGGCTAAAGGCCAGGATAAACAAGTAGCCAATATGCAATGCAGTAATACAACTTAAACGACACCAGGGAGCCTCTAGGGTAAAAGCCAGAAAAATGATAAGTGATGAAGCAGAAGAATGAAGCTTCAACACATAAGACATGGCGGGACTAAAGAGGACTCTCGAGCCTACATAAAATGCAGCATGGGCAACAAGTGATAGCGAGGAACTAACTAGGAAGCCCATGTAAAGGAAGGCTCTACCATCAAGTCATGATTAAATAATCGGCGAGTGAAATGGGTGTAATACTCATGACCTGATGGGATCGACCCTAAGGCAAGTGATCAGTATGGAGGCTAGAATGCAAGATGCAATGGAAAGTGATTTCCCTAACCTATATGCCAGTGAAGATCATATACCTGCCGTGACGAGTCGGAACACATGGATCAAAAACCAGGAAAAATCTCAAAATCGTCAAAATGTTCCTGAAAACATACCAAACTAGGCACTTCCAAGCAATCGAGTTATGCAGCTTAATACAGATTGAAAAAATGAGCATAACAAGCTTTTGCAAAAATTTTCAACTTTTTAGCCATAAATAGACAAATTACCTCTCATTTGGTTCATTATTGCATTTGCTGATTTGGAAAAAGTGCTCTGGAGCTAAAAACTTCTTTCGTCAAATCAGGAACAACCGACCGTCGAAATTCAGCGAAACTTCAGGTAGGCTCCTTAACCATCCTGTTTATTCATTTTATCTATTTGGAAATTAAAATTAAGTGATTTTTTTCTTTAAAACCCTTGCTAAAAAATGCGTATCTGCGCATACGCGGGTTCAATGAAGGCAAGTCGCGTATACATGTGACTGTGCGCAGGAAAAGTCGCATATGCGCAGGTCCGAATGCAAAAAAGCGTGGCTAATGCAAATTTTGATGAAATTTCTCAGGATGACCATCTCATGGAGGGAACGTGAGCATAGCGCAATAGACCAAGAGGTCATGCAAGATCGCGCATCGCTAAATATCCTCCAGAATTGCGGATTGTTGAAATTCTTTAAAATGCCCAATATGAAAAGCAATGTGCGGTTGCTTGAAATGCTCGTAAATTACTGGGAACCAGATCAGGATTGCTTCATAATTGATCAGATGCCACTACGCATTGAAGTGGAGGATATATATTTCATCACTGGACTCTCCAGGAGGGGAGAACCAATAGACTTGCACGGAAAGCCCCTAGGAGGGTTAACAGTGGAAGACTATGTCCACGTATATTGCGTAGAGAATTCCAAAAAGGTTGGAACACAAATTTCCATTAGAGATATCAGGGATTTGCACATGAAAATCCTCCTTTTCACCATCAGTAGAGTGGCAGGATCTACCTCACTACATCAGGCGTCTAGGACGCAAATGAGCATAGCTGTAGAGTGTCTGACTCATGTGTACGATTGGTGCACAACCCTGTTACTGAATATGAAACAACAACTGACTTCAATTCGCCAAGTAAAAACAAAACACTTTGGCTATGGTACCATTTTGACAACATTCTTCTTTGAGAGGATTCCAGCTTTGAGACCCAGAGTCATCTCTAGCATCAGTAGCCCGCGGGACCCAAGAATTGCCCGTTGGGCAGATATGATGAAGAGACTGGGGGGCAGCGAAGTACCCCGCACCACATGGGACGATGAGTTCTTCCTTTGGTGGGGAGAACAAATCATCGCAGTGGACGACTATCCCTATGCCGGGATGGACTTCCGAGGAGATCCAGATCTAGTACTTCCACCTGGCACAGCATGGGGAGCAGTCGGTAAGTTTTTGCAAAAATTTTGACTTATATGATTTTTTTGGATTTTTTCAAATATGTATGAAAAAATGAAAAACAAACATGTTTTTGATTGGATTCATAATGACTGACAATTTAAAATGATCATGTTTCAGATGTTGGACCAGTTCGTCCTGAGGGCCTACCGCGCCATAAGCGTCGCAGGGGCGAGGCAGAGACAGTGGATTCTGACAGGACTCTCCAGGCCGTGCAGAGAAACTTGGAGGGATTAACCCGCCAAATCCCTATGGCTGCCGTGGAGGACTTGCCTGAAGCCATCCAGAGACGGGTAGTTGGAGTACCCCGAGACTGGGTTAGATTATTCCGCCGTGTGGCCACTGCAGTTACGTTCTATAGGAACACGACTTCTGGGCAGGGACCTCAGGAGTAGACAGATTTTATATATTAGATGACTGTATATTCTTTTTGAGACTGAACATGATGGGGCATAAGCCCAAGTTTTGTACAACTTTATGGATCCAAAATTTTGTAAAGTTTTTTGATACTCTGATGATATATATACAGCGATATTTGATGTGATGTGATAAATGTATCAAATGTATGATGTTTTTAATGATTTAAAATTTATTGAATTGAATGATTAATATGCCAATCCAATGCTTGATTAGCTAATGAGTCAGCAAACCAATTGTCAGCTCGAGGAATATGAATGAAAGTTAAAAATTGAAATGACCTTTGTAACAAACGTACCCTCAAAAACAATCGTAATAAAAATGGATCTCGTACTCGATAAGTATTGTTCAACTGCGACACCACCAGCTGAGAGTCCAAGAAAACTACCAACGAATCAACACCCAAAGATATTGCCTCCGAGAGTAGATGAACAACTGCAGTGTATTCTGCTATATTATTGGAAGCAGGACCAATGCAGACCCCTCTTGATACTAACAACTGACCGGATGGATAATGAAGCACCCAAGCCGCGGAAGCTAAGTTCCGGGTGTGTCTACTAGCACCATCGGCCAAACCAAAATGACTCATGACATCCAACACAACCTGCCAAAGCAGATCAAAAACATCACCAACTCATCAAAGATCGAAAATCAACCAGATATGTACAAAACAAAACTACTATATACAAAAAGCAACATGCCAGGCCAAAGCCTAGGCATAATACTTCTTCAAATAGAGCCCATTTCGGGGCTCCGGCAACTCGTTCCCTTCGAAATCAACCAAGGTATAAGCTCCTTTCTTAAGGACTTTTTTAACGATATAGGGGCCATACCACATAGACTTAAACTTTCCTGCCCCCAAGGCATCTTTTTCTTGGGCATAGACCAAAACAAGGTCGCCTTTCGAAAAGACCCTAGGCTTAACCGCCTTATCGTACTGAACTTTAACTCGTTTTTTATGCGCTTCATTCATCGTGGCAGCATCCCGACGCTGCTCATCGAGATGTTCCAGATGAAGACGCCGTTCTGCAAGACTAGAAGTGTCAGGCAGAAGTTCAACAACTAAATTAAGAGAAGGAATCTCGCATTCGATAGGAAATACGGATTCCACTCCATGCACTAGCTGAAATGGAGTAAAGCCAGTCATAGTTTTCACTGATGTCCTGTATGCCCAAAGTGCAGGATATAGCATAATATGCCAGTTGGATCTATGTTTATCAATTTTCCTTTGAAGAATTGTCTTCAAGGATTTATTCACGGCTTCCACTTGCCCATTGGCTTGAGGATAATATGGAGATGAATGCTCCTGCCGGAAACCCAATTTAAGAGCCAACTCAGCCATCATACTATTCTGAAAATGACTACCATGGTCAGTGACAATCTCTTGGGGTATACCAAAATGAGCAATAACCTGGTTGAAGAAGAAAAGAGCTGCAGTCTCACCATCGTTCCCAAAAGTAGGCATAGCCTCGACCCACTTCGTGAAGTAGTCTACTGCTACAATAATGTACTTGTGACCTTTTGCCGAAGGCAGGTTACCCCACTTTGTAAAGGGACCGACAGTAACGATTGGAAAAAGCGGAGCTGGATGGGTGCGCATTTTTCGAGTATAAACCTGACAAGGATGACACTTTTTGACCGCTTCAATACAATCTTTGAAAATCGAGGGCCAAAAGTATCCAGCACGCAAAATCTTTTGAGCTGTAGCAAGCCCAGATAAATGACCCCCACAAGCTCCACTGTGGGATTCATTCAGCACAGCCTCGGCTTCTTCGAATGTTAAGCAGCGTCTTAGGATTGAATCAACCCCTCGACGGTATAGAGCATCACCAATAATAAAATAGTTCTTGGCCAAGTGATGCAGCTTACGACGCTCATCTTTCGAAAAAGTTGAGGGAAACTTCGCAGTCTGGAGATATACAATGATATCCCCATACCAGGGATCCTGTGAAGAGATAAGAAACAAGTGTTTGTCCGGAAAGGACTCATCGTAGATCATCTCTTCCCCACAGGGAAACTCGGAGATCAATTCCGCAAAAACTAATGATTTCTTGGATTTGGCAGACAGAAACTCGAGATCAAATTCCTGTAGAATCACAATCCATCGATTGTATTTTCCCCCAATCACTCGCCTGCTGAGGACAAACTGAAATGGATTGGCAGCTGCCAAAACAAAAGTTTTGCGAAGAATAATGTAATGCCGGAGTCGCTGCACAACATGAACTGCTGCTAAGGCTAACTTTTCTATCGGGGTGTACCTAAGTTCAGGTCCTACCAGTCCTCGGCTAAGGTAGTAAATTACATGCTCTACAAGAGTATCATCCTCCTGAACCAGAACCATACCAATGGTAGATTCTGCTGCTGCCAGATACAAAAGAAAATCTCTGCTATAATCAGGTGGACTCAGTAAAGGAGCAGAGGTCAATGCCTTTTTCAAAGCATCGAACGAGCGTTGAGCGTAGTCGTCCCAAAGAAAAGGAAATCCTTTCTTCAACAATCTCATATATCCCTTTGTAATCTCAGCATAATTAATAATAAACCTCCGAAGAAAATTAGACTTTCCCTTAAGACTTTGAAGCTGACGGATGGAAGACGGGGGAGGCAACCGAAGTATTGCCTCAACCTTGAAAGGATCTACCCTTATCCCTTCCCTAGACACAATGAATCCCAATAGCCGACCGGATGTAACCGCGAAAACGCACTTGTTCGGATTCAATCGAATTTTATAAAAACGACATCTTTCAAATATTTGCCGGAGGTGACCTGGATGATCCATCCTCTTTCGAGAATGAGCAGCTAAATCATCTAAGTATGCCTCGATAATCTTCTTGATGTCGTGGAAGGCATAAGACATGGCCCGCTGAAAGGTAGCTCCAGCATTTTTAAGACCAAAAGGCATTTTCTTATATGCAAACGTACCCCAGGGACAAATAAATGCGGTCTTATGTTGATCTTCTGGACGGACAGTAATTTGATTGTAACCAGAAAAACCGTCCATGAAGGAAAAAATTTCGTTACCGGCACACTCATCAATAATCTGATCAATGAAGGGTGTGGGGTAATTATCTTTAGGACACGCTTTATTCAGGTCTCTGAAATCGATGCACACTCGAATTGTTCCTTGCTTTTTATCAACAGGAACGGGGTTTGAAACCCATTCAGTCAGAGGAACTGGGAAAATGAATCCCGCCTTAAGTAGCTTTTCAACTTCAGCTTTGATAGCTGCTGCCTTCCTAGGATTAACCGGACGAAGTTTTTGCCTGACCGGCTTAGCGTTTTCATACGTCTTGATCTCATGCTGGACGATAGATGGGTCTATGCCAGGCATTTCCTCATAAGACCAAGCAAAAACATCCCTATACTCTTTGAAGAGCTCGGTATAGATTTGAACTTCTTCACGGGAACATTCAGCCCCAATGAAAACGTTCTCGATAATGTTGGGATTCCTGGAGATGTTCACCGGGATAGTCGGAGAGATCACAGCCATGTTCCCTTCAGCATAAACCTGTGCTGGTGCTAAGGGGCTCAAGACTGGGTGAACAGGTCCAGGAGACTGAGGACTTGGAAAACTAGCTTCGACTTTGCTCAAGTCAGGTAGGAAGTAAGACCGATGATGCAAGTCATCCCACGGTCTCTCTATACCTGTCATTGCTTCCAGGATGGCCTCTTCAGATGGAAGAGTGGTATCTAGACAATCCTGGGCAGAAGAAGAAGTAAGCGTCCAAGCCGGAGCCACATCACCATCCAACTCTTCCGGCGAAAGAGGAGCTGGGACGGATTCTGCAGTGTCAACAATAGACTGATATGAAATCTCAGCTGCAGAAATCGGGAATGCCATTCCACCCACTTGACCTTCTGCTAATGTGGCAGTAGGAGAAGGTAAGGTCCAAGGGTCCAAAAAATAATGAGTTCGGAAGAACTCTCTTCGAAGGGGAGCCTTGGAGGATGAAATAGCATTAATATGAACCTTAGGAGGAGGAAGATCAAAAGTACCCATCAAGGAGGAATACATTCCAACTCCTAAATTCTCAACAAGTGCCTTAGTATTGTCCAACTTTGGAACAAATGAGTCAGAAGACGCATTCAGGTCTACAGGACGACAGTCCAGTTGATCCACTGTAATGATCCTCCCTTCGTGGGGAAAACAAACAACTCGAAATAATGAGGATGCAATGGCATCCATCTCATAAATCCAATTCCTCCCCAACAGAAGGTTGTAGTCCAAGGTTGCATCCACTACCTCAACCTCTATATCAACAGTTTTTCCCCCAACACAGATGGGCAAAGCTGGGACAATACCATGGGGTCTGTGAGAATGACCATCGAACGCAGTAAGAACAGTGCTAGATGGAACAGCTTTGGGAGATCCAAGTGTCTTCCAGCATGCGAGAGACATCACGCATGTAGAAGCACCCTCATCAACAACCGTTCGAAAGATATTGCACTTCCGATACGACGATTTAATATGAAATGCCATGTGATGAGGAAGTCTCTTCTTAAAATTAGCCATATCAAAAGTAATCAGAAGAGAATTTTTTGGATCAATAGCTCCGATGGCAGTGAGCAAAGCACTGCGCTGAGCCGGACAAGACTGGAGTACCTCTAAAGCTGACATAGCACAAGGACTCTGCGCCAGATCTTCTACAATCGAGTAGTTCTGGGCAGCCCTTGCATTCGGATTAATCGTTGACCACTTAGAAGATGCTTTGGGCATCCGAGGCATAGACTCGACAGTTGGCTTCGTAATGTGAAGCGGCTCAGTAGCATCAGGAACTTCCTTAGCTTTCGAAGATTCCTCTCCGCCATAATCACGGGATCTCGTAGCGATATCCGCGTGAGCACTCACCATAAAGATGTTTGATGGAATTTCCCCTTCCTGAGTACCTCCAGAGGAAGCCCCAGGATTTTGGTTCACGCCAACAACTAATTGCTGCCCTTGGGGAAAAGGGTTTGTTAACACAGCCTGGGAACTAGAAGAACCCTGCTGGGATAACAAGCGCTGAGCATCCTGAATTTTAGGGCAAAGGTGTGTGAGATGGTCTCCAGCACAAAGCTTGCATGGAAACTTCACTTTCTTTTTCTCCTTTTGACCCTCACCAACACGCTCGTTGGTTTTATTTGCATTGCCCTTCCCATTCTTGCCCTTCTTCTTGTTAATTCATCCCTTCTTCTTCCCATCGGATTGTTGATTTCCTTTGGGATCAAAAGATTGGACAACATTTATGGACAAAGACTGGGAAGGTGATGACTCTGCAGGCACAACCTGACTAGAAGGAGCAGATTGTAAAGACAACTGCTGCAATTGAGAAAGCAGGCTGGCTGCACTACTACTGACCGATCCGACAAGTCCGTCACCATGCGGACCAGGTTTGGGTTTCGATAGATCCAATTTGGAGCGAGGAGCATTGGGTAAATACTTATAAAGCATCCCAGACTGAGAATAGATCAACTCTAACTGCTGGGCCCTGAAGATGGCCTGCTCCTCGGAAAATACCCCAGATAGGGATACATCCTTTGAAATGTCTGACTGAAGCGATTTCAAAAACCACTCGAGAAGGAACTCACCTGGAATATGGGCTTTGATAATCCTCTTCCTTCTCCTCCATTCCTGAATGTGATCAGAAATGTGAGTTGCCTCATCCTGCTTAAAATTAGCCAGGAGTTCGGTCCCAGCCTCATATCTGACAGGCAACTGAAAATGGTTGAGAAATGTGACAGCCAGTTCCCCAAATGTAGCGAAACTACCCCCAGTGAGCTCTATATACCATTTGGCAGCATTTCCAGTTAGGGTGCGTTGAAATAATCTCAATCTAATCGAGTCATCGATCAGAGAGTTCGAAGAACACCATAAGTGGAAAGTGGTGATGTGATCTGCCGGATCTTCTCCATTCTTACCTTCAAACTTTGGAATGTCTGAAGGAAGTTTGGTTGGAACCGGAGGCCACCCCGGACTATAACGAATCGGATCATTAGTCAACTTCGACAAATCTGGCAAGTTTAACGTTGCCAGAAACGGTAAGCGAGGCGGAGCCTGAGGATTCCATCCTTGAGGGGATGGATTCCCAACATTCTGAAAAGAATAGTCTGGATTTGATAAGGCACCAGGCTGCCAAAAAGGACTCGTAGAAAACGGAGAAGAATCTCCTCCCCACGCCGAGTTACCAAAGCCCACGCCAGTTCCCCCCGCTGAAGTATTGATTGAAGAGGAGAGCCCCTGATAGGGGTTCCAAGCATTAGACAGAGGAGAAAAGGACTGATAAGCACTCGATGAAGGGAAAGAAGCATTCCCTTGATGACCTGTGAAGAACTGATTCCCCTCGCTCGCCTGTAGTAAATACACGGTTCCATCCCGTAAAAGTAGTCGACCCGAAGCCCCTCGCACTGGCGCGGGTTGAAACTCGGGTCCGGGACGTAAAACGGGAAACGAACCCAAAGAAGGATTGGAATCGAATGTGCCCGGCATCCAAAGGGAAACCCTGAAACGAAGCTGATCCACTAGCCATGTTAGACATGGGCGTAGATCCAGCTGAAGCAGCAGAAAAGGTAAAAGAGGGATTCCCACTGGAGGGCATCCCTGAACAAAAGGGACCAGAATGAGAAGCATATGCTTGGGTGAATCCAGAGCCAAACATAGCAGTGCTAGAAGCAATCGAAGATGAAGCAATAGTGCCCCCCTGCTTCAGCAGAAGCAGGAGTCTGAATGCCCGCAGCACTCACGGTAGAAGCCGTGTTCCCAGTCGTGGCCATTGAAAGATAAGAATGATATGGAAGATTCGGCGGTCTCTCAGACTCCGGTCCGATGTACTGAACAACAAACGGATAATCAGGAGGAAGAGGAGATGGACCTGTAGCTGGAGGCTCAGGTATATCTTCTATCTGAAAATCTTCTTCCTGAGGAAATAACACCCTCGAGGTGAGCGGAACGCCTTCCTTAACGACACCTAATCGCCTACGAAACCTTTCGTACCTTGTGGAGGATCTCTCTCCACCGCGTTAATCCGCGGCAGGTAACCACCGCCGATCATTCACGCCTTCTCGAAGAAGGCTCTGGACTCTCGGGAGATAACCCCCGGATTCTCCTCGAACGACGAGGCGCTTGATCAGCCACTTTTATAAATTTTTTAAATTAGACTCAAAAAGTGAAAAGCTAGGCAAGCTAGGAGCAAAGAGCACTCTCTATAATAAAAATCCCTGAGATACAGTCAAGCAAATAGCCTCCAAGTATTTCCGCTCCGGGTGATGAGGACCGGACACCAAAATACAGGAAAGCGAAATATAGGACCTCCCGAAAGCAGTCTGGGATGATTAGGGCCCAGAACAACTAGCGAAGGTATCAGAAATAGTTACGCCGACCTCCTAACGACAACCTTTGCCGGCTCAAGCACCCAAGCTTCGCAAGGGCACCCCCCAGAAGTACTGTTGAAAGTGATGCGACGTCTACCTCAGGCACCACGGGTATTCCCCCCCGCAGTCACCTGTGTGGAACCTAGGAGTGGCAACTATGGACACCAATCCGTATCAGAAGCTGGGCCAAGAAGCTGGGCCAACTATGGACACCAATCCGCAGTAGTTGGTCATTTAAAGAAATAGACTCTATGATAAATTCTGTGAGCTTGGGATCATCTTTGTGCATTTCTTGCATAACCTATAGCTGTTTCTCTTTTTCAGCCAAATTGTTCTGATATCCAATCTGCTTTTGTTGAAAATCTTGCTGTAATTTTTCAAGTTGTTTCTGAGCTTCACTGTTAGCATTGGCTTCTTGCAGTTGTTGTTGCAAGACCTGTATCTGGTCCTCTTTCTCATTCAATAATTGTCGTACCTTAGATGCTTTGTCAATGGTTGCAGAGGAATAAGCTCTTGTGATCTGAGATAATTTAGTGAGATTTTTAGTTGGATCAGTAGTAGGATCTTGCCATAGAACATCTAGGTGTTCTGCATCATGAGAGAGCACATTTTCTAATTTCCTTTTCTTCCTTTGTCTTTTTACCACTGCCTTATGTTGTGGAATATAGAATACATCAAGAGGAGGAATTTCCTCTATCTTGAGCATGAGTTCAGAGGATGGGGTTATAGGAATATGTTTTGTTTCTGGGACATTGGTAGTTACTCCTGTGACTATATTTATTGTTGTCTGTACATTGCTCACAGGTGTCTATGTGTTTTGTGCTTCAATATTAATCAAATCATTGAATGTTTCTCATTCCTTATCCAATTTAGTTCTGACTGATGATTGCTGTACAATGAGAGGGGAAATATTTAACTATGGAGAGGTTGAAATCTGTTGCTGTGAGAGTTCTTTAGACTAGGCAGTATCTCTTACTGACCCTTCGCTTTTAGAGTTTTCAGAGGTTTCTCTTCTAGACTTTGACTTAGACATGTTTGTACCTTAACTTCTACTGAGACTGACATTAGGAGTTGGTTCCCTTACAGGTTCCAAGCGTAATTTATCCAAAGGGATAGTAGTTAACCTCCTTTCTCTGTATATTTTGAATTCTTGAAACTCTGCTGGAGGAAACCGTATTTGAGCCGAATGTAGAATCTCTTTACGTGTGCCTTTTTCTTGGAACATGTCATCCAAAAAATCTTCTTCTTTAGAAAACACTCTTATCTTGACTGCAGTAGTGAAATTTTTAACAATATCATATGGATCGAATGGTCTTCTTGGAAACTTGAACAAATGTAAACATGTAATATTGTTTACTTCTTTAAATGCATGACCAACATCAAATAATGAAAAGGCCCCACAGGCCACAGGAAATTGAGGCCAGATAGCCTTCTTCTTATCTTTCAACTCTTTAGTCAAACCTCCTTCTCCACAGGTTTGATAAGCAATTTCTTGGGCGATGAGTTTATCAGGAGCATACAATGGTAAAACATGAGGGGAAGAAAAACTTCCAAAAACCATAACATATGTAAACAATTCCTCTCCAAACGATCTCACAACAAGTAGGATTTCTACCTCTGCTTCAGGAGAAAACCTTGGCGCATCTTTATCATACAATATTCTATACAGGGGCAACATGATGCCATGGAAAATCTTGTAAAAATAAGGAATGAACTCTGAATCCCACAATTCTTTGTGATAAACATGAATGGGTAGGGGATCTTGAGTTGTCCATTTCCAACCCATTAACAGAAACCTAGAAACATAACAGATTGAATCCATACAATAAGAAGATAAATAAAAAGGAGGATAAATCCTCTGAGAAATAGTTCTCTTAGACCGATAATTAAAAATAGTCGTGGCTAAGTTGTCAGATAATATCTTAGCCCAATCCACAATAGTAGCATTAACAACATCATTCAATAACGGTAGCCATTCAGACAAAAACTTATTAATGTCAGGCTTTCCAAAAAGCCTACAGAGTGTAGCAGCAGCAAAGAAATATGGAGAAGTGAGAGAACTAGTACTATACATACCGTGTTTATCTTTCTTCAGTGGTTCATCTCTCCTGGACAAGTCCTTGGTGCATTCTACCAGGTTTTCATTTTCTTTGGAAAACTTCTCCATGAACTGTTTGTTATAAGTTTCCTGTGGCTCTGGAAAATGATACATGAGCCTAAAATCTTGTGGAGTGAATGAGCCAATGAGCTCTTGACCCTGATTCTTAAACTGTCTGTTCGTAATATTAGTGTTATCTAGCACCCATTTAACCATGTCCGTGTATGGAAGAATTTTAGGTCTTCCTTCTATTCGGTGTAAGAATGAACAAGCTAGCTCTATAAGAGATGCTTCAGAAGACTCATGTGATCCTGCAGTAGCCATAACCTCCATTACTCTGGGGTTCTCTTCTTCAAGTAGATTATACATGCCCTCCCAAGTAGTGATACCAGTGTCTTTGCTACAGGCAGTGTCTGTGTATAAGGGCGTCATCTCTTTATCTTCAGAACTTGGAGCCTTATCTTTCTTTCCCATTTTACTCTGAGTAATGCTTTGTATAGTTCTCAGTTCTTCGCCCCTGCAGTTTACGAAATAAGTGAAAATAATTACATGAAAAAGGTGATGGGAAGGTTTTAAATGCTGAAGACGTATAAAATATACCACCTTACGTGAAATAACCCTTTGATCAAAATGAAACCATTTTTCATTAATGAATGACAACCAATTCATTAATTTAACATTAAAGCGCATAACAGGGTCTTGATTTATGGAGAAAGCTTTTTCGTACAATGAGCCTTAAGGATCTGCGATAATGCGATCTGCGATTTGCTTCGCAATATCACAAAATCGCAATATCGCAGATCGCAATCTCGTGAAATTGTAATAGCGTAATATTGTAACATCACGAAATCACTATATCGCAATATCGCAAAATTTCAAGACATAACATATGACAAACATCCGTTAACATATTTTCTGCGACATGCGATTTGCAATTTATCGCGCATCGATGATTTGCGGTTTTTTAGCATAAGATATGACATTCTAAGAATGCGATGCGATGAATGTTCTTATATTGCGTAGTTTCGCATTGCGATCTCGCAATTTTTTGTGTTCTGCTTATAAAGAGGCATTCATTACCTTTTTGCGACGCGATATTCCTTAAAGAGTGATTTTATTCTATGTTATCGTAAAACTTAAGTTTTTTATATTTTTCATGGAATATTTTCCTAAGTTTATGATAGTAAGTTTTATTGAAGAAAGGAGAAACAAGTTCTAAAAAGAAAATATTGTTTTTATTTTTTATTTTTTGAATAATGGTCCCCATTTATTTAGTATTAGTGATAATACTAAATAAAAAGGGGGGGTTGTTGCTGGCAACAACACCTTTCAATGTGGCGCTAACAGATTAATGTTTCCTTTGACGTGACCCTATCAGATCAATGTCTCCTTTGATGCAACCCTAGCAAATCAATGTCTCAACACTTGAATGGGTGGGGTTTATGTTGACAAAGAGCTATATGGGAAGTATGTCGATGACTCTGTGGTGATTCTAATCACAAATAGATGACTCTGGTGATTCAAATCACAAATATATGGTCTAATTCAAATTGCAGATAGATGTTCTGGATGCGGGGGAAGGAGAATAGAGTGGGAAATAAGATTATGGCACGAAATAAGCCTTAGTAATACCGACGGTTGTCCCCAATTCCATCGCACTATCGAAAGTTGTCCCCAATTAATAAACGTCCCTATTTTCATTCTCTAATCATGGTTTGATTCATGAATGAATGTAGCAATTTTAACTTCTTGTAAACACAATATCTTAATAATAGGAGCAACATTTATTAATTTCAAAATCATGGTTGTAATAAGGGTTTGTGAGCTCTTGCATGTTGCATGATACCATCTTCATTTTATTTTTATCAAAGAATTCCACTCTCTTCTTCCCTTCACACCTTGAAAAGGTGTGAAATGATGCTAACAATTTGTATACAAGGTAGAAATATCATTTGAACTTATGTTCCCTAGATTTTGGCAGGTATCATCCCCGCCAATAGATGGATAATAATTTGGTTGTCGGGGTCAAGAGTGGTTCTATAGGACCCCACTTCTTACATAATAACATATTCAGAGATTCTTGGTGGCTCTTTGATTGCCATAGAATTGGTAATATTTTTCTGAGCTAGGCTTGGACAAGACGAGGGAGATGTAATTTTCTTAATGTGGGTAAATTAATTTTTTCATGTCTACATAAAATTCCCGTTTCTAACAAATCTAGTCCACATATTATCATTTTCATGCAACAACCAAGGCCTATTGGTCCTAACTTGATGTTGTAAGGGATACGAGTGAAAAGGAGTAGGGAGAATAATTTATCCTACGGGGGAAACTTTGGTACTCGAAGTAAGTGTTGGGGAGATTGATGTATGACACAGCTTGATGTAAACTAAGCCTAAGCCCCCAAATGTACAACAAATATTTTTGATCCATTAAAATATCAACCTAGATGCATTCTATTTTTGAGGGAATGGCTTAAAGATATGAACTGATTCATTACATATATTCAAGTTTCCCACTCTGGAAAAAATCATTCTATAAATGGTCAAAAGCGTAAGGGAATTCCACCTAGCTCGTTAGATAAACTTTAGAACCTTCTTAAGTTAAAAACCATTCATTCAGCCTTTTTGCAAAAAAACAACCATAGTGTTTTGAGACATCCATAGGCTATCAGATATACTTCATGACAATTATTTTCAATCCAAAAATGTAAATGAAAAAAAAAATGTAGTTAGGCAATGAATATCCATGCAACTCAATCCATGGGGTCCTAAGGTCTCTATGGCCTAGGATTTGGGACAAAGTTTAGTGGGATATGATACACCAAATACCATAACATTCCTTAACATTGTTGTTTTTTCTATTATCAACATGAATATCAACTTGATATCTTGAATATCAACATGAGTTTAGGGGGGATTTCATTACCTTGTGTATTGCCTTTGGTATACTATTCCATGGGTCCTTGGGAGGAACTATTTTTTAAACTCCTCGGTCAATCTCTCCTTGTGTAATTTCTAGAATGATAGATACATGTGAATGGATGGTCATTTAATTAAACCCATGCATCCTTGTGATAAGCGTGAAAAGCCACAACCTCAAGCTCATATAATCTCCACTAAACTTATACAATGTACATGTTTTGGTGAGGAAAAAAACTTCTAATATAACCAGGCTATATCTTTTCATAACTTGAAATCATACTAGAACTTAATTTCTTTCATTCATTGACTATTTGATTGAGAAGCATTGTGATATAAAATGACATATTTCATAAAAAATAAAGAGATAATATTTTTAATATTAAATGGTTAATATCATCCTTTCTTACTTTTATTTCCAAAAAGTTAAGAAAATAAAGCCTTTAAATGTATTGGAAAAGCATGAGTGAAATTGATTTATATTGAAACTATAACTTCATTTTTATTATTTCTTATAGACTTATTATCTTTCTTTACACTATTTAATCACAATAAAAATTTGATTAAAAAGTATATAAAATTAATATAAATATTATTTAGTGAAAATACACTTCTAATATTATTATTAGGTGTTATTTGAATTTTCAATCACATAAGTTGTGATATCAAAACTAGTTCAATGCACTTATGCCTAAAAATTTTATAATATATTAATCAAATGATGAATATTTGATTTCATTATGCTATAATATAAATGATGTATTGAATTAAAAAATAAATAGCATGAATATTTTAAATATTTAATATTAAATTTTCTTTTTTTTGAAAAAATAAAAATAAAACTTTTAAATATGAAAATATGAATAAAATTAATTTAAATAAATGCAAGACCGATGGAAAATATGTAAATATGAATAAAATTAATTTAAATGAAACGCAAGAAGGACGGTTGTCCATAAATGATTAATTTTTGAACGAAAACCATCGCAATACCGGCATGGGGTATAACCGTCGGAATACCGACGGTTGACTTAAAAACATCATAAGACCAACAATTATCTCTAAATGTCGCAATAGTGACGGTTCTTCAAATGTCGCAATCCTGAATCGTGTCATATAAACGTCGTAGTTTCGACCTCATGTCCCAAAAAGTCAGTGTTTTGACGACGTACCTAAATGTCGCAATACTGACACTTTCCCTATACGTCACTATAGCGACGTTTGTTGGCGGGATTTTAAAAAATGAGAGAAATTGGGTAAATTTCGGACAATACATCAAAAGTGTAGGAACTAAAGTGTCAGAGTTTTGACAAAATGTACTACTGTGGATAGGGAGAACTCTGCAATGGACTTTGAGAAATATTATGGAACGAGATGGATTTTAAAGAATTGTCCATTCGATATAATTATGATATTTTCTCCCTGCATTTGAGGAAATCAACAATACATTTTTGTGTACAAAACTAAAAGTAATTTCGGTGCCTTAAAAATGGACTTCTTGTTATCGGTGCTAATGTACAGATAACCACACCGGTGTGTTTTAGTTACTACGTACTGGTGTCGTGTTATCAACAGACGCACTAGTGCGGTGCTATTAAGTGACGCACTTGTGACGAATAATCACAAATAAAAAAAGTGAAACTCTATTTTCTTTAAGTGAAAAAAAGTGGTAAATTGAAAAATGGGTGGCAAAATATTTTCGAAAATCTAATTTCATAAAAAAATTCTCTAAATACTAAACACTTTTCATTATTTCACTATTTTTGCAAAAATTTTCAGCTAGAGATTTGCAGAAGACATACCTAGAGCAAGAGTGCATGAGAGCACTGTGAAGCAACAAAATATGTTTGAACAGAAGCATTCAGACAATTAGAATTCCAAACCTCTGGTGATTCAAACCCTGTAGCATAGAATTTAAAATGATCTCATGATTAAATTTAACTGGCTTTTTTACTTTTTTTCTGTAGCTTTTTTTACGGAGTAAGAAAAATATTTCAATTTGTTTTTCATTTTCAGAAACAAAAAAAAAACCATTTTTACCCTAAACCCTCATTATTTTTGTTTCTGCCCTTTCTTCTCCCTATTTCTATGATTTCAGAATTAGGGTTTTTCATTTTAGATTTATAGGGTTTGTATTTCTATATATAGGCCTATGACATTCAACCCATGAGATGAATTGCATAGTCGAATCCCAATCCATGTCTACCATTGCGTAAATTTTTTTTTTAAAATATTTTTTTTATTGGTGCGCCTGACTTAACCTAGCGCATCGGTGCATTGGATTATCCTAGCGCAACGCGCAAGTACTATGTGATAAAAAATTTAAAAACAAATTTTTTTAATGAGTGTGCCATATGTAAAATAGGGCATTGGTGCGCTATTTCATTATGGCGCACCGCACAAGTATTGTTTCACAAAAAAAAATTATTGCGTTAATTGGTGCACCATGTAACATATAACGCACTGCACCGGATCTCCTAGTTGACAGAGAGCACTGTATGGTGGTCCCTTGTTTGCGCGGGGCGTTTATGCTACAAAAACTAACACTAGACGATTTTTATTATTTTTTTCTGTGTTAATCAGTGTGATGGTTAACATGTAATGCACCGATGCTCCTTTTTGACATAGAGAACCGTATGTTGTATTATACTATTTGGGCGGTGCGTTTATAAGACCACCATGCACAAACATTGGTGCATACACCATGAATGGCGTATTGGTTTCTTGAGAATTTTTTTTTTTACTTGAAAAATTTAACAATTTATTTATAAAATATATTAATGAATGATATGGTACATGTTTCATATTGATAAACAAATGGTTGATAGGAGATCAAGTAACAAAAATACTGATAACACATCAAGAAAAGAAAAAAAGGAAAGTTCTTTGTAAATTCTTTACAAAAAATATTATTTTTGAACTATATATAATTTTAACTAATATGCATTGTTTACTTTGTATTATACAGAGCCACAAAGTGATGAAGCTCAATAAGATTATTTCTTATCTAGGACCAAAAGAGTGTAAAAGCTTGATGGAAAATTTGAAAAGGGATGAACCAGGTGAATGAAAAAATACTATCAATCCAATATGAGTTTCTTTTTTTAATTTGCATTAATAATATACTTAAAATTTTTTGATAACATGTGTCAAACAATCTATTAATTCACATATGTTTAATGTTCTATAGGGACCAAAAACTCAGAAAAGGAATATTGTTCTAAGAAAAGAAAAAAATAGAGCATGCAAATGAAAATGAATTGCTCCTTAGCTCATATGGAGTGGTGTTGGAGGTTAAAGAAAGGGGGGAAAACTTTTTAAAAAGTTTGAGGGATCTAGTGGAATGAATGTATAGACGTTCTTTCCACTTACAATACAAAAAACAATCCAATGATTCCAAAAACCAAATTTTATCTAAACTACAAGAAGAGTTTCCAGAGAATTGGTCAATGAGACATGTCAGTCTTTTAATAGAAAAAACATATAACAACAAAAAAGGAATGAAAAAGTTATATCCTTTTAAATGTTTGTCTAGAATTATTTATAAATATCATTTTTGTTATATCATATATCAATATAAAAATTAAATAGTTTATTTTCATGTTACATTTTTAGTAATATTATGAAAATCTCAAAAGATGAACGAGATGATATCAGAAATATGCCAGTAAGAATGTCCAAAAAGGTGTACAAGGAGATGGTCAAAGAAATGGACAAAATTGCATCGCAAGAGGAGCCATCTCAACAACAACGTGCTTCAAATGTAATATGTAATCATTGAATTTTTAGATCATTAGGTACAATAAATAAATAATTTAGAATTAAATATTAATTTTCAAGTATTTTCTTGCAGAAAAGAAAAGAAAATGGAACTCATTGAACACATAAAACAGGACGGCAAGGAAGAAAAGGGTTGATATCTAAGTTTGTGAGTGATTGTTACTTCCTTATAACAACTTAACTAGATTTCATTTTTGTATATTTTAAGTTGTTTTACAAAAATCATCATTGAATGTCTTCAAACAGGTTCTAACATACAAAGAAGAACCATCAGACGAATTGATTGACATTGGGTTAAATATGGGTTGTGAGTATATGTTGGCATATCAAAAATTAATTGTGGAATTTGTAAGCATCTATCGACCTTGTTTTACTTCGCTCATTCTATAATTAATAGAACAAAAAAAACTTTTATATTAAACATATGATTTGTTATGGGTTATAAAACTTGTAGGAAATAAAGTATGGAACTGTGCCAACAGATGAAATCTTGAAAGATGGCATACTACATGGTTTTGAAGGAATGTGTATACTTCATGAGTCAATTGTTGCTATGGTACGTCATTTCTTTTCGATTTACATTGATGTATATTATTTAATATTGCAATTTTCATTATTTTCACCAGTGTATATACACTCATTATAGTTTATTTTTATGTTTATAGATGGAAGGTAAAGAAGAAGAAAACAATCAACACTGTGAACAAAACATTCCTGAAAATAACCCAAGTCATGGAAGTAGCTCTAACAGTGACAATATTTCAAGCGAATAATGATGATCATTATGTTTGGATATCAAAGCAAGGCTTTTTTTTTTGAAATATTTGTCTATGAAATCAGACATTTTGTTTAATGTAATGGACATAGTGTCCCAATTGAAAGACAAAGGGATACCAATAACTGTCCCATTTTGTATGACAAATATTGTCTTATATATATAATGAAATATGTTTTAATTTATTCTATTGCGTTCTCCATTATCGCTGTGAAATGTAACACCACTAATTAAATTTATGGATGATTAAATATTATAACGAAGAGAAGTGAAATTTGAGGATATGATATAAGAAATTAATCCAAACATCACATTCAAATGCACTAATAAAAATTTAATTGATATGAATACTGTTATAAAATATGTGTCGTCTTTTGATGAATAATGAATTTTAAAAAATCACAATAATTATGTTATGATATAAAAAATTAATCCAAACATCACATTCAAATGAATTAATAAAAGTTTAATTGATATGAATACTATTATAAGATGTGTCGACTTTTCATGAATAATGAATTTTTAAAAATCACAATAATTACACTGTCACAGGTCGATGTTTCTAAAAAATACAAAATGAACAGTGGTGTGTGTTAGTTACTGTACATCGGTGCGTTTGTATGATACAGTGGACTGGTGCATTTCTACGACCTATGGGCACTGCACAAATACCAAATTCCAATTATAAATCTTGTTATGTTTGTGTGATACTGTGCACCGGTGCATTTATGTGAGGCTATGCACCGGTGCATTTGTACGACCTATGGGCACTGCACAAATACCAATACCAATTATAAATCTCAGTGCGGTTGTGCGATACTACTCACCAGTGCGTTTATGTGAGACTATGAACTGGTGCATTTTTATGACCAATGGGCACCGCACAAATAACAATACGAATTAGAACATTTGTGCGTTTATCTGATACTGCGCACTGGTGTGTTTCTATAAGTCTACGTACCGGTGCGTTAAGACGACCTATGGGAACCGCAAAAATCCCAAGACCAATTAGAACAGCCCCATGCGTTGTATCACCAACACTGCGCTCGGTGCGGTTCTAGACCTTGACGGCCCGATGCATGCACCTTCCAGCGCCCCGGGCCACCTTCTAGATGACATGCACTGGTATGTTGACACCTTAGTAGCGCACTAATGAAAAAAACATCTGTAATAACCTTCGACCGCCCAATTTTTTTAGTTGTGTTGAAATTCTGTTAAAAGCTCTACCAAAATCTCTGTAACTGTAAACGGATGTTGTAGAAAATGTTTTTTTACAATTTTGGCCAATTTTATAACACTAAAAACCTCCTTTATAACCTCCGCTAGAGGGTCTTTTCCTTGTAGTGGTTGGCAAGCAACAAAAGTGATTTTAAAGTATGTCAATGGGACAAAGGAGTATGGTATTTTGTACACTGCAACAAATTAGTTTAGGTTGCTTGGTTATATTGACAAAGACTGGGCAGGGAGTGTAGATGATAGAAAGAACATGTCAGGATATGTTTTTCATTTATGTTCGGGAGCCATTTCCTAGGCCTCCAAAAAGGAGCCGATAATCATTGTCAACAAAAAAAATTTGAATATGTCGACGCAACAACAACAGCGTGTCAAGAAGTTTGGATGAGAATAATGTTGAGGGATTTATGCCATCAACAAGAGGGAAGAACAGCTAATTTTTTTCTTCACAAGAGGACAAAGCATATTTATGCTAAATATCATTTTATAAGACAATTGGTTAACAATGGTGAGATTTTGTTGCAGCACTAAAGGTTAGATTAACAATTTGCAGACATATTCACAAAGCAATTGGCACGTGGAAATTTTTTTTACCTCAGAGATTGTTTGGGAATGGTAAATGGTGGCAGATGTTATTAAGGGCGAGCTTTGGAAAATTAATCTCTACCAACACATTAAATTTATTGACAACAACCATACTTCAAGTAAATATTTTGCAGGTCCCATATTTACTTTGGAGGGAAGGACATCCCTTAAATGAAGTTATGAACAGGAGGACAATAACCAATTCTGAAACAGAATAATTAATCAAAGTCAAATGGGAATTGATGAATGGTTGGTAGAAATGCATATGCAAGCATTTACCCTGCAACTGTTATTTAGTGTCTGCAAAGTTCAGAAAATCATGTCCGCCCATTGTGTGTATAATTTTGTCTTGTCATGAATTAATGTGTTAGAAATATATGTTTTGATCATACATGTATGTAGTATTATTATGCATTGTGGAGATGTAAGTTTGAGAATACAAGAGAAGAAAATGGTGAAGCATTTTGGGGTGGGCGCCTAAAAATAGTTTGTTACAGTGAGTTACTCGGCAACTCCTCGTTTTACTGGTGAAGGAGTATTGATCTACATATAAATGTATTTGTTGTGTTGTGAAGTTATAATATAAAATTTGGTTTGTTCTTATATGTTTATGAAAATTTCAAATATAGTTTTTATGGCAACCAATCTCATTTATTCTGTTAAAAGTGACAAAATTAAAAATAATAATTTAAGATCATAAAATTTAAAGACGGAAATAATTTCAGACATATTGAAAATTTTAAAACAAAATGATAATTTATTATTAAATAAATGTCTTAAAATTTCCCTTTTGTACTAGTGAAACTCATCATTTATTTTCCATTGTGTTTTATCAAATAAATTTTATAACCAATAAATTCTTCATTACTATCGTATTAGTTTGTAAAAATAAACTTGTACAAAATTTATATGTAATAAAAAAAAATAAGTGTAAGAGGAGCTTTTGTCACGGGGTGAAAATATTTGTAAGAGGGGCTTTTGTGGGTGTGGGAGATGCCCTCTATGCATGGATTCAAATGAGACTAGAAATGTCATATTTTTCTGGAATGCCTCAATGTTATTTTGGTCTCGGACAATAATTTATGAACTTATGAAGATTTCTTGCAGGAGATTTCCGGATATTGAACAATGTATTCGATGGTAGATTGAAAAAAGTGCGAAATTTATTTTCTGGAAAATTTGGCACGCTAGAAATGGGTATATTTAGAAATGGGTATATTTTTTAGGGTCTTCAAATTAACATTTACAAAATATTTAGAGTAATAGTTGTGTTTGTGGAGTGTGGTTTAAAATGGATCATGTTTGTTACTACAAGATCCATTAGAATGGTGGCATCAACATTAACAAGTGGGAGAAGTCTTGGCACCTTGGAGACTTCTCTGATTTTCTAGACGTCTCTCTATTGATTCTTTACATATTTATAGGGATTCAGAGATTCTTATAGATGGGATGACAACAGATACAAATTTATCTCTTCTTCATCTCAGTGATTGGATATGTCAGATTCAACTTTTTCATTCACATCAATCACTTTCTATCACATCTATGAGAAAGCCAATGTAATTATAGACTCTATCTAAGAAAAGAATATTAGACAACCTAGAAATTTGCACTTCATTCACATGGATTTCGACACCACCAGAGATGAGGGAACTATTCCATACCCTAGTTTTTATTTTTTCCTTGTATGCATGTATGTCAGTTACTAAAATTCACGATCTATTTATATGTTGTTAATTTGCTCACTTCTCTGTATGAGAGTTACTAAAATGCACTTTCTATTTATATGTTGTTAATTTTCTCACTTTTCCAATATATATATATATATGAAGATGCTTTTCATAATGACTTATTGATGCAGGAGCATCAAGGTCATTTTTTCATTTGTAAATATGTAATAAAGGGGGGTGTGACATTTTTATTATTTTATTAATTAATTTGTTATTTTTAAATTAAATAGGAGATAAATTATATAAGTGAGGATTTTGTAAATATTCATTTATTAATTAAAAGGATATGAGAGAAATATATTAGGAGCAAAATTAGAGAGTAGGTATTCTATGTATGGGACTTTGTTGAATCCACACCTAAAATATAGATTTAGTTGAGGATTAGGTGGAGGGATTTTTGGAGAGAATTACATTCATTATTATGTATAAATATGAGTGGGTTTTGTGAGGAAAATACACTTGAATAGTGAGAGTGAGAGTGTGAGTAGAGAGCAGGGTTTGAACAGCCAAGGCTGTAAGCCTCTGGGAAAATTGTAAGGGCCATGATTGTTAAATATCTGGCTAGGAAGAAAATATTGTAAGTGTTTTCATTATTAATATGATAATTGTGTTTTAGAGCTTTATTGGTGGATTTAGAATTTGGGTGTTTAATTTCTGTAATTGGGATTGAATCGAAGTTTGGTGCAAATTGATATTTTAATATCAGTTTTGAAGAATTCGATTTCACTGTGTGTATAGCACATTGGCAGATTGTATATATAAGAATATCTACAGTGTTGGAAGGCTGTATACTCAAAGGTGTGGAAGCATATGATAAATTGTAATTGTGGAATTGGCAAATCGATCACAATGGATCGATTTCATGAAAGAAGAATTCCTGTATAAAGAATTGGTCAATCACTGGTTGAAAGAAGGCGCTGTTTATTTTTTTAAATTATATATGCTATGTAAAGGGTTCTGTCTTGAATGCCTTTACCCACATTTGGAAGTCCTGAACACTGCTATTCTGGTGTATGATCTGCACAATTCTGGGAGGTACAGAGTTCGAAGAGCAAGAAATGTAACCGCCTATGCTGAAATATTGTGTTTCTGCACCTCTGCAAGTTTATGGAGATATGGTAGAGTAATTTAAAGGTGAGGAAGACATATAATCTCGCGCTGCAGATTGAGACTTCATCTTAAACCCGTGACAGTTCAAGGTATGAATATGCGTTAACTCCGTTAATTGAGATCAATTGGGATCAATTAAATCGGTCCATATCTGCTGATTATAACAACAGAGAATATGCACCTGTGTCAAATGCCTTAATCCACTCTTTGATTATGATTTTCATATGTTTAACTCTCTGTGAAAGGTTCGATGAAGATTGGTCTTTATTGAAGGCCATAAGAGCTGTCATAGCATATGATTGCTGGTTATAAAACACACAAAGAGATTGTTTATTTTAATCAATTGATGAAACCCATACATTGGCTTGAATCGATATCTGAAAATCGATTCAGATTTTCAAGGCGGAGGTTCGAATTATGAGCAGAGTCCAATTCAGAATTGAATCCATCAGAATCTGGTTGTATGTGATCAGTAAAAGGTATGAACTGTGGTGCGAACGTAGATTGTGTTAATAGTCAACACTTAATGTTAATAAGCTCGGTTTTAAACCAATTGTGGATCGATAATTGATAGAGATGGGTATGAACGGTAGAATGTATGGCTGTAGACGGTGGTATCACATTGATAACCAGAGCTTTGAATCATTGTTGGGATTTAACTATGGTTCTATTATATATTAAAAAAGTTCCTTAACAGCAATGAAAGGTAAAAGGTGGGAAAAAATGAATAGTATTGGCCTTTTCGAATAGTTGATTTAAAATCCTAAGATGGATATTTCAATGATTTATAATCATTGTTAAGTGATGAAACTTTAGCATGAGATATTAAATTTTGGGCTGATTGTTTGGGTTTGATAGCCATGAATTAAAAGATAGCTTCCGCATATTAATTGAGATTGCCAGTGTGTGAAAATTGTCTTAATTTGGAGTTTTATTGGGCAGTTATGATGATGCATTTGTATATGCACCGAATTGGTGAAGATTCTAGGGTTTGCAGGCCCTGCCTGCATCATTTTTGCTATCAGAGCTTGGCTCTATTGAAATTGAAGATGTTTGTTTTCTGAATGAAGTGCAGGAAGGTTCTGTTGAGAACTAAAGTGTGTTTTATTGAGTGTGGGATGAATACTAAAAGGAAGATCATATTTTGAATCTGAGATGCAGCAGTACACAATTGCAGCGAACATGATTGCCGAAATGAATGAAGAATCATGCAGGTATTGTGTTTGTTTAATTCCGATTTGAGTTTCGCTGACAAAGGAATAGATTGAGAATTGATGGTTGCAGCAATGAAGTATCTCAGCAAAGGAGATCAAACCTTTAGGGGTTAGTAATGTAAGAAGTTGTTAATGATTTCGGAAAGTGGAAGAAACTCCACAAAGAAGTGATTGTTACTGATAGCTAAAGCTTTGTCGGAAGATTGGATATTTGTCGGAAGATTGATGAAAGGATCCTGTCTAAAATCTTGTCGATGTGAGTTGAAGATTTCAGAATTTGTGTTGGAAGGAGCAGATTTCGAAATGTATTTTGGTGTGAATGGTGAGATTTTAAGGTAATTAACGTATGCGTCATTATATTGATGATAAAGGTGATATAATGAATGAAATTTTATAGTGGGTGTTGTAGTTAAACTCTAAGAGGGATGTTTGTAAGTTTTGAAGTAACAGAGTTTAATATATTGCTCAGTTAGAAGGACAAACATTTAAAGTGTGGAATGGAAGGACAAGATCGACAAAATCTTGGAAATAGATAGATATGGTTTTATTTGATTTAGATTAAAAGATTGAACTTCTTTGCACTGAAGCAGACAATATTGCAACTCCCAAAAGGCAATTCCATAGAAGATAAGGTTAGAATTGCTAACAGATAAAGGAAGTTGGCGAAAGTTTCTAAGTGAAAACATAGATGTGGCAGAACCTTGAGGAATTACAATAGAGATTGGATAAGGATGACAGTTGCGTTCTTTGAAGATACAGATGAGTTGAAGCCAGAAAGAGCAAAGAGAAGTGCTCAAAGGAGGTTCCAAAGATAGAGAACCAATTGCTTGCCAAAAGACTGAGTGAGGAGATCTTGGTGAGGTATGTGGCGGCAGGACAGGACTTGCTATTGTAGAGGCTTTAGTACAACTCATAGTAGAGTGAGTAAGGAACTCATATAGATGGAGAGGATGATGACTAATGACAGTCGTAACAGAGGTTTTGAAAGAGACCACAGTAGAGGACAAAATGACAAGGATGTCAAGGCAAATGGCATACAGAGACAGTTAAGCAAAGAGGAACATGAGTGGGAGAAGGCTGAGATAGTAGTTCAGCTTGAAGTGTTAATCGAGATGTTGCAAAGAAATGAAGTAGACCAGAAGCATGGTTATGTCATGAGGAATAAGGTGAAGTGGCAGAGGCTACAAGAGAAGAGGAATCATCAGGTGAATATGCAGTTGATGAAGGAACTAAGGGAACTTGAACAGGTTATAGATGCCAAAAAGAGGATAGAGAAGCTCGAAAGAATTGAGCTACAGCAAAAGGAAGATGCTGAAGAAGATGTTGAAGTTTCGATATGTGAACCAAAAGGTGGACGATTACTTTTTGAAAGTGATGAAGAGCTAGAGGAATTGAATCATATGAATGATTCGAAGCAGCCAAAAGACTTGATGACTGAAGCATTAAATAAGACCGTAGGGTCTTGTGATTTTAAAACTAATAATTTGTGTATGATTGCAGGTTTGGAAGAAGATAGACAGTCTTTTAAAACTGTCAAAGATGTGAAAGAGTACCTTTCAGAAGATGAACGTTTTGAAGCAGAATATGATAAAGAGGCTGGGAAAGAATCAGTTCACTACAATGGACAAATGCTGGAAGACATCATTGTAAAGGGGAGACTAGCTGACAGTCTCAAAAGTTCTTTGAGTTTGGATCAGCATACTGATATGCTGGCAGAAGAAGAGAAATCAACGCAACATACTGAAGTGTTGCTAAAGGGAAAAGAGGTACAAAGGCCTTATATTTTTTATTATAATGATTGTCTTATAATTGAAGATGTTGTTGCAGATGCTGGAACATATTTGGCACAGGCGGATAGCCAAATGGAAGAAGGAGAGGAAGAACATCTACTGAAGGATGTTAAGGAGAGACTGTTGAAGAAGGATGACAAAATAGTTTTCATAAATAATAATCAAGAAGAAGTTGACAGATGCAGAAAATAGAGGCAAGAAATTGTTCTAAAAGACAATGTAGCAGCAGCAGAAAAGGTGCAAAACAGCAGTAAGGGTGAAAAGGAAGCAATCAAAACAAGTGAAGAACAAGTAAGAATGAGAATTCAGCAATCAAGAGATGGAAACAATCAGCAGACAGAGGACATACTGGACAGAGAAATTGAATTGATAAGGAGGTTAATGATGAAATGTCTCAGAGAAAGACAGTAGCAAGAAAGAAAAGGAGCGACAACAAGAGAAACACAAAAGAAAAAGATCATGATAATGCAATAAGTGGGGTAGCCAAAATGACAAAGTGTGGAAACTCGAGAAGAACAATACGTATGGAAGACAAGTGTGGGAAATTGTAAAGACAAGTATGGGATCCGTGCATACACAGATCCAAACACATGATTAGGTTATAATGTTACCTCAACCTTGTGATTCGTGGGCAAGCATCAAGGTCATTTTTCAATTTGTAAATATGTAATAAAGGGGGGTGTGACATTTTTATTATTTTATTAATTAATTTGTTATTTTTAATAAAATAGGAGATAAATTATATAAGTGAGGATTTTTTAAATATTCTTTTATTAATTAAAAGGATATGAGAGAAATAGATTAGGAGAAAAATTAGAGAGTAGGTATTCTATGTATGGGACTTTCTTGAATCCACGCCTAAAATATAGATTTAGTTGAGGATTAGGTGGAGGGATTTTTGGAGAGAATTATATTAATTATTATGTATAAATATGAGTGGGTTTTGTGAGGAAAATACACTTGAATAGTGAGAGTGAGAGTGTGAGTAGAGAGCAGGGTTTGAACAGCCAAGGCTGTAAGCCTCTGGGAAAATTGTAAGGGCCATGAATGTTAAATATCTGGCGAGGAAGAAAAGTTTGTAAGTATTTTCATTATTAATATGATAATTGTGTTTTAGAGCTTTATTGGTGTATTTAGAATTTGGGTGTTTAATTTCAGTAATTGGGATTGAATCGAAGTTTGGTGCAAATTGATATTTTAATATCAGTTTTGAAGAAGTCGATTTCACTGTGTGTATAGCACATTGGTAGATTGTATATATAAGAATATCTACAGTGTTGGAAGGCTGTATACTCAAAGGCGTGGAAGCATATGATAAATTGTAATTGTGGAATTGGCAAATCAATCACAATGGATCGATTTCATGAAAGAAGAATTCCTGTATAAGGAATTGGTCAATCACTAGCTGAAAGAAGGCGCTGTTTTTTTTTTTAAATTATATATGCTATGTAAAGGGTTTTGTCTTGAACGCATTTACCCACATTTGGAAGTCCTGAACACTGCTATTCTGGTGTATGATATGCACAATTCTGGGAGGTATAGAGTTCAAAGAGCAAGAAATGTAACCGCCTATGCTGAAATATTGTGTTTTTGCACCTCTGCAAGTTTATGGAGATATGGTAGAGTAATTTAAAGGTGAGGAAGACATATAATCTTGCGCTGCAGATTGAGACTTCATGTTAAACCCGTGATAGTTCAAGGTATGAATATGCGTTAACTCCGTTAATTGAGATCAATTGGGATCGATTAAATTGGTCCATATCTGCTGATTATAACAACAGAGAATATGCACCTGTGTCAAATGCCTTAATCCACTCTTTGATTATGATTTTCATATGTTTAACTCTCTGTGAAAGGTTCGATGAATATTGGTCTTTATTGAAGGGCATAAGCGCTGTCACAGCATATGATTGCTGGGTATAAAACGCGTAAAGAGATTGTTTATTTTAATCAATTGATGCAACCCATACATTGGCTTGAATCGATATCTGAAAATCGATTCACATTTTCAAGGCGGAGGTTCGAATTATGAGAAGAGTCCAATTCAGAATTGAATCCATCAGAATCTGGTTGTAGGCAATCAGTGAAAGGTATGAACTGTGGTGCGAATGCAGATTGTGTTAATAGTCAACACTTAACATTAATAAGCTCGGTTTTAAACCAATTGTGGATCGATAATTGATAGAGATGGGTATGAACAGTAGAATGTATGGCTGTAGATGGTGGTATCACATTGATAACCGGAGCTTTGAATCATTGTTAGGATTCAACTATGGTTCTATTATATATTAAAAAAGTTCCTTAACAGCAATGAAAGGTAAAAGGTGGGAAAAAACGAATAGTATTGGCCTTTTCGAATAGTTGATTTAAAATCCTAAGATGGATATTTCAATGATTTATAATCATTGTTAAGTGATGAAACTTCAACATGAGATATTAAATTTTGGGTTGATTCTTTGGGTTTGATAGCCATGAATTAAAAGATAGCTTCCGCATATTAATTGAGATTGCCAGTGTGTGAAAATTGTCTTAATTTGGAGTTTTATTGGGCAGTTATGATGATGCATTTGTATATGCACCGAATTGGGAAAGATTTTGGGTTTTGCAGGCTAGGCCTGCATCATTTTTGGTATCAGAGCTTGGCTTTGTTGAAATTGAAGATGCTTGTTTTCTGAATGAAGTGCAGGAAGGTTCTATTGAGAACTGAAGTGTGTTTTATTGAGTGTGGGATGAATACTAAAAGGAAGATCATATTATGAATCTAAGATGCAGCAGTACAAAATTGCAGCAAATAGGATTGTCGAAATGAATGAAGAATCGTGCAGGTATTGTGTTTGTTTAATTCTGATTTGAGTTTCGCTGACAAAGGAATAGATTGAGAATTGATGGTTGTAGCAATGAAGTATCTTAGCAAAGGAGATCAAACCTTAAGGGATAGTAATGAAAGAAGTTGTTAATGATTTCTGAGTGGAAGAAACTCAGTAAAGAAGTGATTTTTGCTGATAGCTAAAGCTTTTTTGGAAGATTGGAAGAAAGGATCAGATTCTAAAATCTGATTGACAGTAGTTGAATATCGAGAATTTGTGCAGTGGAAGCATAAAGATTTGCTGAAACAGATTTGTAGGAATGCTGAGGTTCTGAAGGTAATTGAACGTATGCAGTTTTGTCTAATGATTAGCAGATATGAAATGAATGAAATTTTATAGTAATATTGCAGTAGTTAAACTCTAAGAGGGATGTTTGTAAGTTTTGGAAGTAACAGAGTTTGAAAACACAGCTGAAAGCTAGTGGGAAAGACAGTCCATTTAAAAGTTCAGGTGAATGGAAGGACAAGATCAGACGAGATATGGTTTTATTTGGATTTGAAGATTAAAATATTGTAGTCTTTGCATTGAAGCAGAAGTATTATTGCAACTCCCAAAAGGCAATTCCATAGAAGATAAGGTTAGAATTGCTAACAGATAAAGGAAGTTGGCGAAAGTTTCTAAGAGAAAACATAGATGTGGCAGAACCTTGAGGAATTCCAACAGAGATTGGATAAGGATGACAGTTGCGTTCTTTGAAGATACAGATGAGTTGAAGCCAGAAAGAGCAAAGAGAAGTGCTCAAAGGAGGTTCCAGAGATAGAGAACCAATTGCTTGCCAAAAGACTGAGTGAGGAGAGCTTGGTGAGGTATGTGGTGGCAGGATAGGACTTGCTGTTGTAGAGGCTTTAGTACAACTCATAGTAGAGTGAGTAAGGAACTCATAGAGATGGAGAGGATGATGACTAATGACAGTCGTAACAGAGGTTCTGAAAGATACCACAGCAGAGGACAAAAGGAGAAGGATGTCAAGGCAAATGGCATACAGAGACAGTTAAGCAAAGAGGAATATGAGTGGGAGAAGGCTGAGATAGTAGTTCAGCTTGAAGTGTTAATGGAGATGTTGCAAAGAAATGAAGTAGACCAGAAGCATGGTTATGTCATGAGGAAGAAGGTGAAGTCGCAGAGGCTACAAGAGAAGAGGAATCATCAGGTGAATATGCAGTTGATGAAGGAACTAAGGGAACTTGAACAGGTTATAGATGCCAAACAGAGGATAGAGAATCTCGAAAGAATTGAGCTACAACAAAAGGAAGATGCTGAAGAAGATGTTGAAGTTTCGATATGTTAACCAGAAAGTGGACCATTACTTTTTGAAAGTGTTGAAGAGCTAGAGGAGTTGAATCATATGAATGATTCGAAGCAGCCGAAAGACTTGATGATTGAAGCATTAAATAAGACCATAGGGTCTTGTGATTTTAAAACTAATGATTTGTGTATGATTGCAGGTTTGGAAGAAGATAGACAGTATTTTAAAACTGTCAAAGATGTGAAGGAGTACCTTTCAGAAGATGAAAGTTTTGAAGTAGAATATGATAAAGAGGCTGGGAAAGAATCAGTTCACTAGAATGGACAAATGATGGAAGACATCATTGTAAAGGGGAGACTAGCTGACAGTATCAAAAGTTCTTTGAGTTTGGATCAACATACTGATATGCTGGCAGAAGAAGAGAAATCAATGCAACATACTGAAGTGTTGCTAAAGGGAAAAGAGGTACAAAGGCCTTATATTTTTTATTATAATTATTGTCTTATAATTGAATATGTTGTTGCAGACGCTGGAACATATTTGGCACAGGTGGATAGCCAAATGGAAGAAGGAGAGGAAGAACATCTACTGAAGGATGTTAAGGAGAGACTGCTGAAGAAGGATGACAAAATAGTTGTCATAAATAATAATCAAGAAGAAGTTGATAGATGCAGAAAACAGAGGCAAGAAATTGTTCTAAAAGACAATGTAGCAGCAGCAGAAAAGGTACAAAACAACAGTAAGGGTGGAAAGGAAGCGATAAAAACAAGTGAAGAACAAGCAAGAATGAGAGTTCAGCAATCAAGAGATGGAAACAATTAGCAGACAGAGGATATACTGGACAAAGAAATTGAGTTGATAAGGAGGTTAATAATGAAAATTTCTCAGAGAAAGACAGTAGCAAGAAAGAAAAGGAGCAACAACAAGAGAAACACAGCAAAAGATTGCGAGAGCACAGCTAGTGGGGCAATGCAACATAAAGTGTGGAAACCTGGAGAAGAACAACAGACAGAAGCAGCGACAAGTGGGAAATTGCAGCACAAGATATGAGATCCAGGAATACACAGATCCAAACACATGATTAGGCGATCATGTTTAATTTCAACCTTGGGAGTCTGATGCGGGAGCATGAAGGTCATTTTTTCATTTGTAAATATGTAATAAAGGGGGGTGTGACATTTTTATTATTTTACTAATTAATTTGTTATTTTTAATAAAATAGGAGATAAATTATATAAGTGAGGATTTTGTAAATATTCTTTTATTAATTAAAAGGATATGAGAGAAATAGATTAGGAGCAAAATTAGAGAGTAGGTATTCTATGTATGGGACTTTGTTGAATCCACACCTAAAATATAGATTTAGTTGAGGATTAGGTGGAGGGATTTTTGGAGAGAATTAAATTCATTATTATGTATAAATATGAGTGGGTTTTGTGAGGAAAATACACTTGAATAGTGAGAGTGAGAGTGTGCGTAGAGAGCAGGGTTTGAACAGCCAAGGCTGTAAGCCTCTAGGCAAATTGTAAGGGCCATGAATGTTAAATATCTGGCCAGGAAGAAAAGTTTGTAAGTATTTTCATTCTTAATATGATAATTTTGTTTTAGAGCTTTATTGGTGGATTTAAAATTTGGGTGTTTAATTTCTGTAATTGGGATTGAATCGAAGTTTGGTGCAAATTGATATTTTAATATCAGTTTTGAAGAAGTCGATTTCACTGTGTGTATAGCACATTGGGAGATTGTATATATAAGAATATCTACAGTGTTGGAAGGCTGTATACTCAAAGGCATGGAAGCATATGATAAATTGTAATTGTGGAATTGGCAAATCAATCACAATGGATCGATTTCATGAAAGAAGAATTCCTGTATAAGGAATTGGTCAATCACTAGCTGAAAGAAGGCGCTGTTTTTTTTTTTTAATTATATATGCTATGTAAAGGGTTTTGTCTTGAACGCATTTACCCAAATTTGGAAGTCCTGAACACTGCTATTCTGGTGTATGATCTGCACAATTCTGGGAGGTATAGAGTTCAAAGAGCAAGAAATGTAACCGCCTATGCTGAAATATTGTGTTTTTGCGCCTCTGCAAGTTTATGGAGATATGGTAGAGTAATTTAAAGGTGAGGAAGACATATAATCTTGCGCTGCAGATTGAGACTTCATGTTAAACCCGTGATAGTTCAAGGTATGAATATGTGTTAACTCCGTTAATTGAGATCAATTGGAATCGATTAAATTGGTCCATATCTGCTGATTATAACAACAGAGAATATGCACCTGTGTCAAATGCCTTAATCCACTCTTTGATTATGATTTTCATATGTTTAACTCTCTGTGAAAGGTTCGATGAAGATTGGTCTTTATTGAAGGGCATAAGCGTTGTCACAGCATATGATTGCTGGGTATAAAACGCGCAAAGAGATTGTTTATTTTAATCAATTGATGCAACCCATACATTGGCTTGAATCGATATCTGAAAATCAATTCAGATTTTCAAGGCAGAGGTTCGAATTATGAGCAGAGTCCAATTCAGAATTGAATCCATCAGAATCTGGTTGTACGCGATCAGTAAAAGGTATGAACTGTGGTGCGAACGCAGATTGTGTTAATAGTCAACACTTAACGTTAATAAGCTCGGTTTTAAACCAATTGTGGATCGATAATTGATAGAGATGGGTATGAACGGTAGAATGTATGGCTGTAGACGGTGGTATCACATTGATAACTGGAGCTTTGAATCATTGTTGGGATTTAACTATGGTTCTATTATATATTAAAAAAGCTCCTTAACAGCAATGAAAGGTAAAAGGTGGGAAAAAACGAATAGTATTGGCCTTTTCGAGTAGTTGATTTAAAATCCTAAGATGGATATTTCAATGATTTATAATCATTGTTAAGTGATGAAACTTCAGCATGAGATATTAAATTTTGGGCTAATTGTTTGGATTTGATAGCCATGAATTAAAAGATAGCTTCCGCATATTAATTGAGATTTCCAGTGTGTGAAAATTGTCTTAATTTGGAGTTTTATTGGGTAGTTATGATGATGCATTTGTATATGCACTGAATTGGGAAAGATTTTGGGTTTTGCAGGCTAGCCCTGCATCACTTATTGAAAGATACTTTGTCATTATGAAACTTCATCTCTAGTTGATAAATGTACTCATACATTGTATAAGGTGGTGTTTTTTTTCTTAAAAAAATTGGCTCTGATAAATTTACTTAAAATAACCGGGATAAAAAACAAACACCGTTCTCAAATTTTCATTTGAATGTTTTTTCTGAAATTCTAGCAGTGAGTTAAACTACATTCTACGCATATAAAAATATCAGAGCTCTCAGACATTAAACATCACAATCGGTAGGAAAGTCTGTTGTGTCAGACTATGCGTATAAGAATTTTCTTCACAGACGGTTATGTAATTGCTGTGTTCGATGGTCAATGAAAAAATTTAGTGGAAGCCTTTCACGGCATTCTATTTCTCTATTGTTGTGCAATGACTGGTCCCACGAAATCACCAAAACATGTCACAGTACTTTGAAGTGATAAAAAAGTGAATGGTGAAATGTACCTGTGGGTGTGGAAGCAAATACGTTATATTGTATATTATTTACTCTACAATGATGGAATTCGGTAAATAAATTATTTACGGTTTAGTAAGTTGTTTCTTAAAAAGATGGTTAATTTTTTAATTAAAGTTAATATTCCCAATTAATATTATGTATATATTCTATGTGAATATGTCTTTCTTGGAGAGAATATGATGGATATTACTATGTACTGTTTATCTCAATATTATAAATAGCTTTTTTTTTCTTTCTAAAAAAATAAGCTTCATATTTACTTGATGAATGTACTAATACATTGTATAAGCTAGTGTTTTTTTTTTTTTTCTAAAAAAAAATTGACTGTGATATATTTACTTAAAATAACCGAGATAAACCCCCCGATCGAGGTGAACACCTGGCAGCTCATAGTTCATAATTGTTAAAGGTGGCGGTTATGGCGTCCAATACACAATCAACCGCAATAATGAAGCATTTGGATCATAGATTATGGTATGCGGTGAGTGAGCGATCTTTAATGAGTTCGCATGATGGACAGCCTGTGTTGTCATATTGCGGATGGAAAGGCTCTCATAAGGTAAGTTTAGTTCCCTCTTCTCCCCAAGCGGTAATGCTTTGCTTTTTGCATGCAATTGGTTGGAGGCAGTAGAGGAGGAAGACAAGAACTGCTATTACATTCTCGACCAGTTGGGGGTACGTCTCCAGTCTTCTCCCTTTACTTATGGATGATAATGCTCTGGTTTTTAGCTTTAAGTTGTATAATGGCATAGATTTTCTGGGTTCCTCTGTTTTTAGTTTTTATACACCCTTCCAGAGGCAGATAAGTCCTTGCTTCCGTGATCCGTGCACCCTGTTAGTCAATTGTGTCATTTATATCCTGTCTGGCAACCTCCAAATGTTGGGAAAGCACCAGGAACGCAAGGCCAGGAGGCTCAAGGTTGGGGTAGGCATAGTCACTTCTGAACTTGTGTCCCCTTGGAAGCTCGCTCAGACTAACCAGGTAGCAGACTTAGGAGGGAACCTTCCTTACCTTCGCGACATGCACAGTCATATGAGGACCCAGTTAGGATGCTGGTTGGGCGAAAGTCTAAATGTCAATCCTGTTATTATTAACTGTGTGTGCCTCAATCTTTCTTGTCACCCATCTGTAAAGTTTTAGGCCTTCAAAATCCACCCGGTAATCAAATTGCAAGCTAGAACCCTGGCCTTCTCGGTGTCGAACAGGGTTTCAAGGACTGTGTCTCTAGACAACCAGACTAGCTCTCATCTTAGCTTACAGATTAGACTTGTGTCGCCTACTGATTTCTGCTGGAATCGCAGTCACATCTGTGAGGCCTACGGGAACAATGTATGGAAGTCTAATTCAAAATTTAAAGCCCTCACTATCATTTTCTGTATGGTTATGTTTAGGATTCATAAAACAATGGGGAAACGTCGTTCAAATTCCCAGAAAATGAAAGGAAAACAGCCAGCCCACATAGAGCTGGAGCCCAAGAAAAGAGGCAGAAAATCTAATCAGGAACTGTTAGAAAATTTAGCAACAAACTATGTCATCGGAAACCCCTCCAAAGTTCGCTAGGAAATCAAGGGCAGGGAGAGAGAAATTCAGACAGATCCTGAAGACAATACCACTGAAGCTGAGATTATAGACTTTATTACTGATCCAGGGAACACTAGAGGTCGTCTCACCTTATTCCAACAGACAATTCACACCTACTAGACAGTAAAATGCCTTCTTGCAAAGGCCATACAGAGTTTCCCTCCTGAACAAGCTCAAATTGACTCAACAAAATTAGAATCTCATATAATGGAAAAGTTACAGGATATGCAAGATCAGTTATACCATATCAAGATCACCCAGTACCAGGCAGCGGACCGCATGGGCAGGCTCGATGATAGGGTTGGCCGTATGGAAAAGCAGCTGCAACAGCTCCAACAAGTAGACATGCCAGGGTCCAATGTCAAAGACCTTGCCCCTGTTTCTTCTTCCGATGCATAGATGTTCCTTTACTGATGTTTATGAAATCTGCAATTTTGTATGAACTCATTTTTTATTATCTGCATGTAGATAGGAATGCTCTAGATCAGCTAGCCCATGTGGGTTATAGACAAATGAAACTTTTCCAATTTTGGAATGCTTTTCATGCACTCAGACGGCCAACAGACCTGGTTTCCTTTGGGCAGGTTGAGGCCATAGACAAATTTTATCTTACTGTAACCTGCATGATAATGATAAATAGTCAATAGAGAAGCCCTACTATATTTACAAAAAAAAAAAAAAACCGGGATAAAAAACAAAACCCGTTCTCAAATTTTCATTTGATTTTTTTTTTTTGAAATTCCAGCAATGAGTTAAACTAAAGTCTACACATATAAAATATGAGAGCTCTCATACATTGAACATCAGAATCAGTAGGAAAGTCTACCCGTCAGACTACGCATAAAAATAGATGTGAGCTGTCAAACTACGCGTATAAGAAGTTTCTTCACAGACGGTTATGTAATTGCTGTCTTCGATGGTCAATGAAAAAATTAAGTCGAAGTCTTTAACGACTTTCTATTTCTCTATTGTTGTGCAACGACTGGTCCCACAAAATCACCAAAACATGTCACAGTACTTTGAAGTGATAACAAAGTGAATGGTGAAGTTTACTCTGTGGCTTCCCACCCAACACAATTCAATGTTTAGTGTGTCTTTTCAAAGTCTATGTAATTGGATAGTTTCTGACTAACATACAGTTGTGAGCACTGCTCACACGATATCCATATGCACTCGTTGCGTTTCAATTCGTGCATTGTTAATTTTCTCAAGGCGAAAAATCTACACTACTAAAGTAAAATAAAAAATCATGAAGTCCATTATGAAATAAGGTGTTAGACAATTCCTGAAAAAAAGGTAAACCAGCAAAAGTTGAATATTAATTAATGTCAGTCTTTCTCAGAATGACCTATATACACCCATATTAAATTAAAATTTGAAAATATGTATTATCATTGTTACTTTCCTAATGTTTTAGCATATCAAAATTATAATTACTTTTCTTAAAACTTTTCACATACATAATAAAATTTAATTTCAAAATAGATTAACCATAACCATAATTTCAAAATTTTAAAATATTTTTTAAAATTAAGACGAAGGGATAGATTCAACTATTAAATCACTTTCGCATCGAAGGAGCGCCAACCTCTTTCTCTTTGGGAAGGTCTACAAATTTTTTGCAGATCGGCCTTGCTCGGTGGTGGCACATTGAAGTTCCGAATTCGCCCAGTGGTGGCAGATCGAACTTTCCCGGTGGTGGCACATTGAAGTCCCGAATTCGCCCGGTGGTGGCAAATCGGACTTGCCCGGTGGTGGCGCATTGAAGTTCCTGATTTGATCGGTGGTAGCAGATCGGACTTGCCCGGTGGTGGCGCATTGAAGTTCCTAATTTGCTCGGTGGTAGCAGATCAGACTTGCCCGGTGGTGGCGCATTGAAGCTCCTGATTTGCTCAGTGGTAGCAAATCGGACTTGCCCGGTGGTGGCACATTGAAGGTACAATTTTTTTTTTGGAAAACAGTGGTCAGGATCTGGTATGTGGTGATTTTTTTTAGTGTGTCCTGCAATTATTCAGTTGGGTAGAATTATTCATCAGAGGATCAGAAATTGTATCAGTTTGATATGAATAACAGTATAGAATCGTATCTCCACGAGTCTGGCAAACTCAATGGATCGAATTTATCCAACTGGAAATTCAAGATACAGAATTTACTTGAAAGCGTAAATGCGTGGTCGATCATTACAGGAAGTGAGCTGAGACCAGGATCAGCTTCACAAGAACAAGACTGGGATAAAAGGGAGACAAAAGCAAAGGTCATATTGAAGATGTCCGTCAAGGACAATATTATCCCGCATATTAGAGACTGTAAATCGACCACTGACATTTGGACAATGATTAAAAACCTATACCAGATGCAGAATACAAACCATGTCTTGTCACTCAAAGGCAAGCTGTTTGCGATGAAGATGGAGGAGAATGAGTCCGCTGCCGGATTCATTGCGAGAGTCAAAGACCTGAAGGACAGATTGGGAGATATCGGAGAGAAATTTTTCGATTCGGATCTGGTCATGATCACGTTAAACAGAATGACATATGAATACCAGATGTTTATCACAGGGCTGGCAGCAAGGGAGAAATCCCCTGTGTTTGAAGAGCTAACAGGGATTCTGCTACAAGAAGAAGAGCGAGGACAAAATCTGAAATCACAGAGCAATGATCTTGCTCTGATGGCAAAAAGGCGGCAATATAGAGGGAAGCAGCCACAATAGTAACAACAACCACAGCAACAACAGCAGCAGAAAGGAGCCAACACAATGCAAAAGAGTTCGTTTAAAGGTATGTCTGCTAATAATTTTCCCAGCAAGAAATGTTTTTACTGTGGAAAACCTGGTCATCAGATTAAAGAGTGTTATAAGAGGCAGGCAGACAAAGTAAGAAACAAGTAGAGAAAGCACAAAGGTTACTTCGTTGAGGAAGATGAGGATCATAGCCACGAACTTCAACTATTTACAGCTGATTGTGCTCTTTCAGCTTCAAAGGAAGATGAGGACGACATATGGTATGTCGATTCTGGTGCTTCCTCACATATGATAGGTAAGAAGGACTGGTTTGAATGTCTCGAAGAAACTTCATGTGGGTCGAAAATTTATGTAGGGGATGATAGTGGATATGAGATCAAAGGATATGGTGACATTCCGGTAAAATGACCTAGCGGTAACATTAGACACCTTAAAAATGTATTGTATGTGCCCGGAATTAAGAAAAAATTGATCTCTGTCTCAATGATTACTGATCAGGACATGCAAGTTCAATTCTTTAAGACTAACTGTGTCATAAAGGAAAGCCAGATGGAAACAGTTGCAACAGGAGTGCGCGTGGGGAGCTTGTACAGATTAGATGTGAAAAGTATGACAAAGCAAGCAATGGTTGCAACTGGATCGACAGCTGAAGATCTCAGGAACCAGAGATTTGGCCATCTTAATCTGCAAGACCTCATCCTACTTTAGAGAAAAGAAAACCAGACAGGAAAAAGGATAAAAATTCTCCGCTCAGATCAAGGGGGAGAATACAGGTTGGAATAATTCATGAATTTCTGCAAGCAGCGTGGGATTGTTCAATAGTTCACAGTGCCCCACACTCCTCAGCAGAATGGAGTGGCAGAGCGAAAGAACAAAACCCTTGTGGAGTGCGCAAGGAGCACATCGATACTCAGTTCCATTTTGTTCGAGAGAAACTATAGTCAAAAGAGATATTTGTTGAATATTGTAAAACGTGTGACAATATGGATGATATATTTACTAAGCCTCTTGGGCATGTAATGTTTGAATTGTTTAGAAGGATGCTAGGAGTTTAGGATAATCCTTTCTCCATTAAGGGGGTGATTTGAAAATAATTAATATTATTTTATATTAATGGAGAAATGGTTACATATGTTGTAACGTATCTCCTTAGTTTAGGATTAGTTCCTACAATTTAGGAGTTTGTTTGCAACTTCCTAATTCCTAGTGATGTACTTAATGATGTAATGTCTCATTCATGAATGTAGAGTAAACTCAGAGTGTTCTCTCTATTTGAGTGTAGTCTCCAGGTGTAGTACTCACCTGTGAGCTACAACTCCTTATTTTTCAATTCAGTGTCATTTTTATCTCTAAATAATAATATTATATTTCAATATTCACTTTAAATAAAACATTCTATTAAATGTCCATGGATGGTAGCATAATTGGAAAAAAAACATGTTAGCAAACCCTTGTGAATCCAAGTGATTTGAATTTCAATCCCCCTAGACATGAAAAAATATTATATTTCAATATTCACTTTAAATAAAACATCCTATTAAATGTCTATGGATGGTAGCATAATTGACAAAAAAAATTGTTGATCTGAAGTTCAATCCCTAGATCCCCACGCATGTCCCACCAAAACATAAAAAATAGAAAGAATTAAGACATAGTGCGCGCACACACACACACACATTAAAACCAATAATAATCGATATCATTTTTTTGGGATTCAACTATGTTAATTAAGTCATTCATCTATGACCATTTCCATGAGAGGTAGTCCTAACTGACTAATTTCTCATGATTTTTGAATAGGCTTTTTGAATAGTCCACTTAGCACCCATTTCGTCGGGTCATGCTCACAAGGGTGAAGAAGTGGGAATTAAACTAGTGAAATGAATCACATAGCATCATTCATCACTTCTCGGGATTGCCTCTGTCTCAAGCACGCTGAAATGTGGAGTTTTTCCCCACAATGAGACCCACTTAGCTTGCTACCCCATTTGAAAAACCTTAGCAATTATTGTGCCTCATGAACCATTCAAGTAGAGCTCACTTCATGAGGCACAATACTTGCTAAGGTTTTGCAAATGGGGTAGCAAGCTATGTGGGCTTGATTGTGGGGAAAAACTCCACAGTTAAGCGCGCTTGAGCCAAAGGCGATCAGTGATGGGTGACCTCCTAGGAAGTCCTGGTTACCGACTGCAAGCTCCAGAAGTGATGATTGGCGCTATGTGATTCATTTCACTAGTTTCAATCCCACTTCCCCGGAAGTGTAGTGATTGTTGATGCTATGTGATTCATTTCACTAGTTGCAATCTCGCTTCTTCACCCTTTCATAAATGTGTGTGCAATAGTCATCAAATGGTGGGTAACTTATCCCATCCATAAGAGGTTTTCTAATCAGTCTTATTTTTTCCAATGCTATACTACACAACCAAGAACCAAAAATTGATTGAACAAAGTGACTCCTCTTATAATAATCTCTTCTTGTAGAAGGTAGGCCATCCATTGCAATAAGGAAATCATTAATCAAGTTGATGGTAATGTAACTATTACATATCAAGTGGTTTCCCATGGCAAACCCTTGTGAATCGAAGTGATCAGAAGTTCAATCCCCCTACTCATGAATACCTATTATATTTCAATATTCACTTTAAATAAAGAAATATATTAAATATCAATGGATAGTAGCATAATTGAAAAAAAAAACATGTAGATCAGAAGTTTAATTCCCCAAACATATCTCACCAAAACTTTAAAAAAACATTCTATTATATAGTTAAAATTTATTTTTTTTCTTTAAATTATTCTATATTTATAATATATATAACAATTTCTTTTTTCAAAATATAATAAATTTAATATGAAAACAAATTTACAGTTAAAATCAATATTTCAAATTAAATAAACCTACAAAACCTTATATAAAAATCAATCCTAAACAAATTCAAAACCATTACATAGAGGAATTCAAGCCGATATGGTCGTCCAACAAGTCACAAAGACTACATGGATTGCACTCAATAAATTGGATTTTGGCACGATAACAAAGAAATTTGCCTTATCATATTAGTATTATTTATATTTACAAAAAGTCATTTTATTAAATTAAATGTGAAATTTATCTAAATTTTATAATTCAAAAAATAATTGGGATAATAAGAAATTTAATACCAATGTAATTTATTTTAAAGAAATTGAAGTTTAGAAAACTATTATATTTTTTGGAATGAGTTTGGTTTCAGTATAGATTTTAATTTATTAATTGAAGTTTAGAAAACTTTTAAATTCACATGGATTTTTTTGGGATGAGGTTGTTGAGATGGTTTCAATATAATTTTTTTAGTTGTGTTTTGGGAATTACATTTTCTTTATTTTTGAACCCAAAGTAAATTTTTTCTTTTTATTTTTGTTATATTTTAACAATTTTTTATTACAATATATTTCTTCATAAATGTATGTGCTATAGTTATCAAGTGGTGGGTAATTACATCTTTCTTATTTTTGAACCCAAAGTGAATTTTTTCTTCTTTATTTTTGATATATTTTAACAATATTTTATTACAATACACTTCTTTATGTGCTATTGTCATCAAGTGGTGGGTAACTTATTAATAGTCTTTTTTCTTCCAAGGGTATACTACACAACCAAGAATCAAAAATTGATTGAACAAATTGACTCTTCTTATAACAATCTTTCCTTGTAGAAGGTAAGCCATATATTGTAATAAGGAAATCATCAATCAAGTTGATGATAATCTAACTATTATATATTTCAGTTTTTCTTATGTATATAGCTTCAATGCTTCACATGGTTGACAATATTAATGACAAATAATTTCTCTTAACAAACCCTTGTAAATCTAAGTGATCGGAAGTTCAATCTCCCAAAACATGAATAAATATTATATTTAAATATTAACTTTAAATAAAACATTATATTAAATATCCATAAATAACATAATTGGCAATAAATAAATAAATTTGTTAATCAAAAATTCAATCACCACACATGTCCCACGAAACTTAAAATAAGAATTATGATTAAAATTTGTTTTTACTCCATAAATTATTCTATATTTAATATAAAATTAAGACATAGTATGTGAACATATATATATTAAACAAAATAATATTTTTCAAAATATAATAAATTTAATATGGAAAAAAATTTACAATTAAAATCAATATTTCAAATTAAATAAACCTATAAATATTTATATAAAAATCAGTCCTAAACCAATTCAAAACCATTACATAAAGTAATTCAGGCCAAATGGTCATCCAGTAAGTCACAAAGACTACATGGATTGCACTCAATAAATTCGGTTTTGGCACGATAACGAAGAAATCTGCCTTATCATTTCACATTCTCTATTATTGGTATTATTGGTTTTATTTATATTTACAAGGAAGCCATTTTATTAAATTAAAGGTGAAATTTATTTAAATTTTATAATTCAAAAAATAATTTAGATAATAAGAAATTTAATACAAAATCTAATTTATTTTAGAGAAATTTAAGTTTGGAAAACCTTTAAACTCAAATAGATTTTTTTTGGGTTTTTTTTTGGGATGAGCTTGCTTAAATAGGTTCAATATAGATTTTGTTTAGTTGTGTTGAAATTTTCAATGAATATAAATAGAATTGCATCTTCCTTATCTTTTTATTTTTTTAAACAATCTCTTATTACAATACATTCTTTCATAAATGTGTGTTATAGTTATCAAGTGGTGAGTAACTTATCCCATTTATAAGAGGTTTTCCAATCAGTTTTCTTTCTTCCAAGGCTATACTACACAGTCAATGATAATCTAACTATTACATATCTAATTTTCTCTTATGTGTATGTCTTCAATGCTTCACATGGTTGACAATATTGTATGACAATTGGTTTCCCCTACGCAATAGAGCTCTTGCATCCTTCATGCTATTGGTAAATTTGAGTCTTGTTGATTTTCCAACATATGTTAATCAATGGACTACTCTCCCTTAAGAAATATATCTAATTGACTTTCCTCTAGCTTCTTCTTTCTAGGGAACTTACCTATTAAGATTTCTTCTCTTTATTCTAGTTGGAGAAGGTTGGTTTCTCTTCCACTTTTACTCCCCGTCTTCTTCATCTCAAATAAACTATGTTGGATTAATTACCTCCACTTAATACACAATTAATTGTAACGTTGTGCTCATTATTTTTTGGAACAATATTCTAACATGTCATTAATATAGATTTGACACCTCATTTATCCATTTATCCTACTTTCTTGGTGTCATAGTAAACTCCTTGCTAGAATACTATGTTTATTTTGGTTAGCTGATTTTTGTTCTCTTAAAGGTTATAATTTTTCTTTTAGTAAGATCCACATAGCCTTATAAAATTATAACTTACCTAGTGTATCAATTTCATGGCTTTGATGTACCAATGACTTTATCCCAGTTGTTTCAATCCTTAAATGTTTCTAAAAGCCAAGAAATTTATTATTTTCCCATGATATTTTTGGGTAACACACCTCCAATGTGATGATTTTTGTTTCAAAATGTTATAATAAAATATAGGGAAAAAATTTGAAGCCTCATTTATATCATATTATCTTTCCCTTTATCATATATTATCCTTTTAGTCCAATCTACTATAATTTAGTTTTCCCTCTCCAAGTTTCGCATACCTTCTTATAAAAAAATAAATTCTCCTCCATTTAATCAAATGTAGTATATGACTATATGAAGAACATGTTATTTCTCTTTCACATCCAACAATATGGTTCAAACAATTATGAATTATCTACATTTGTTATCAAATATATCTACATGTATGGATGTAGATTCAATTTGAATGCATTATCACTAAATCAATCGATGGTTTAGATGGAATGTATCTTGGTGGGTTCAACTTCTTATTTACCCATTGCATACACTCTTCATTAAAATATAAACATGTCTTTTCCATAGCATGGAATATATGAGTGACCCTATGTTAGTCATGATGAAGTTTACACTTCTTCTTATTCAACTTAATACTACTACACCTTTAGAGTAATCTGTCTAGTTGTATCGATAGATCTCCCTACTATATTTGCTTCCTCACAAACATCTTGTTCATTTTAATTTTTCTATGCATAAATAAGATGCAAAGGTACATGTGGAAAATAACCATAACATGATTCCAAATGATATTTTTTCATGGAAGAGTGTACTAATTTGTTATAAGAGTGTGGAATATATATTGAATTCTCATCTTGGATCTTTGGATGTCTCTAGTTGTATCTTGTTAACAACTACACCAAAGTCCTATTAATACTTCCATTTACACAATAGGCGAAGAATGGAACATAGTTGAATGTTTTTAATTAGTATCCATTCTTTAACATTATTTTGTCCAAAACTTACCCAAAAAATATGCATCTCTATCAAACTCAATTGAGTGAGGCAATTAACAATGTACTAAAACATTTGAGTAGGACATATTATAATTCTGGTACTGATTTCATGAGAGTACAATATAGATGCATTGAATTTTTGTTTCACACACATATATGCACTAAAAATTGCAAAATATTTCCCATTCACGAGGACGAAAGGATCAATCAAGGAACCATGCACATTTGCAAGAAAAAACCATTTGTGTTCAACTACTTAATGCCCCATAATTTTCTTATTGGGCATGAGCACATACATTTTTTTAGTATGTTTAGAACCACAAACATGTAATCACTATCTCACCTATTTTTGGTAATCCTCAAATGGAATGCATATAGATAATTTTCCGTGGTATAATACAAAGTAGTAATGTCATGTAAAACCACGTTTCTTATTAATTAATTTGTTAATTTTATAAATATTACAACCTCATATATATTTGGAAACTTCTCTTCCATCTTGGGCCAATACATATACCTTTGAAAATTTTCCATGGATTTTATAGCTTTGAAATGTCCATAAAACCTTAGAGTATGAGATTCTAAAATCCACCCAGTTCTCCTTTCCTCTATGATCCATAGGTTTTCCAAACTATAAAGTATCCAATCTTAAAGTTGAAGTTCATTTTGTTATAAATTAAAATTTTATTTTCCCAATGATTCTAGAGAAATATAGAATCCTCTCCTATAACTTCATGATTTAAACAGTCAATATATGTTGTGTTTCCCACAAAAATAATACTCTACTGACATATAGAATTTCATTTATTTTACTTCTCAATCATGGAAGGTTTCTACAAGGATGGTAACAGTATCCAAATATTGAATTCCAATTCATGTTCTAAACAATTGAAGTTGAGTATATATTACATATATGTATTGGAGGTTTTTCCCCTCGTTTTATTTCTTTTGCATGTTTCACCCCTTGATCGAAGCCTAGTTATCATTTTCATTGTGGTTGTTGCATTTTTCAGCATCATTCCAAAACACATTTTTTGTTTCCATTCATGAATATATTGTTACTAATCCTAATCATATTTGTATATGTTGTTTCTACCATATTCATTATAATATTCATTGGTCATTAGAAGCAAACATCTAGAGTTATTCTATGAGTGTAATCAACATCCCCTATGGAAGTTGCTGAATATATACCATATTTTTTCAATGAATTTGATTGCAAATGTTTGTCATCTTCCCCTACCTTCTCCATTTTTTAAGAAAATTGACCTTACACAAAGCATAATTAATTTTTTAATCTATGAGATGAGAAATAAGAGACCCACCATGTAGCTTGCATTGGGTTATAATGATTAGTTTATGTGCTTTTCAAGTTATGGTGTTAGTATTCATCTTCAAGTTCCATAACAAGTGTATATAATAATGTTTGGAATTTGTTCTTTTAGTAGTTTCATATGGCATAGTTTTTTTAAGATCAATATCCATAACCATAATACATTTGCAATACTTCACTAACATTATCTAATTATTGTTGCTAATTAATGATAATGGATAAAAGAATATCAAAACTATTGTTTAGATGGGCATCCCTATAATGATGATAATTTGTGCCATATTATGCTTCACTTGTGACTTCGTTGATTGTTGGACAATTTAGAATTTTAGTACCTAAAAAGAGGAAAGAATGAATAATTTAAAAAATGAAAAGAAAAGTGAGTTGTAGAAAGCTATAATGGATGCTTCTTTTTGTGGTGCACTTAAACCATAATGCAACCTAATGAGATTAAAATAGTAACATGCTCATACTTAGTATGCTTAATTGCATATTAAATACAACAAAAGCACCAATGTGTACTATATACCTAAAATGCTCTTGTATATGTAATATACTTTTGAAGAAATAATGTGTATTTTAAATATTTTGAAGGTGGTTTTTCAAGATTTAATTAAATACATTTTCGTTTCCAATCATTGTTAAAGCTACATCTACATAAAAAAATATGAAATTTTTATATTAAAGGTCTCTAACATTTATTAGTTGATTGACACAATTATATGATACTTTTCCTTTTCCATCCATCACATCCTTGAACTTCATAAAATGTAGGGTAGGTGGTGAAATACCCTTTTTCATTAAAATAGGTTTCATAAATTGTAAAGTGTTTTTCTGAGATTTGATCCATGCTTTAATCAACAATTAACGAGAAGAAAGTACTTTCCATCATATTCTTTATTTGAATTTTTCAAGATATCTTGACATAGCAATGTAAACTATCAAACAGGAATTGTACCAAGTATCCTTGTTTTTAGGTAGCGAAAAATCATTTGATTTTGAAAAGTGTTGATTCACAATACACCTTTTTTTGGATTATATTTTTCACACTTTAAATTTTCTTATGTATCAAGTATGACCAATTTTTTTAAAATGTTAGTGATTTTGATGGTGATTTTGAAAAGTGTTTATGCAACATTAACCCTTTTTTTTAGAAGGCTTAAGGGTTTTCCAAACTTGTGTTTAAGGGTTTTCTTTGCAATGTTTTTTTTATAATTAATTTTTTTTTTTAAATAAAATAAATAATAACATTAAAAATATATGTAAGAAACAAATTAATATATATATATATATATATACAAAAAAAAAAAATGTCAAACATAAAAAAATGTAAAAAAAACCAAAATTAACCAATATATATATACCAATATATATATATATATATATATATATATATATATATATAAAATAATTAAAAAAAAAATTAAATTAAAATAAAAAACATTAAAATAAAAATAAAAATTAAAACATAAAAATAAAAAATAAAAAAATGTTATATATATATATATATATATATATATATATATATATATATATATATAGTGCCCCGCCCAGCCTAGTGCCTAGGGGGTCCCTTCTAAGAATTGATCGCCAATCCCAGGGCTTGACGGAGGTGGCACAACTTGCCACCTTTGCCCAGCCTAGCAGCCAGTCAAGTCCAGGGCCCACCGGCTGTGGGGGTGAGTGGGGGTGGAGCCCGCCACCCCCACCCAGTCCAGTGGCCAACTAGCTGTGGGGGTGAGTGGGGGTGGAGCCCGCCACCCCCACTCAGTCCAGTGGCCAACTTGCCCTAGGCTTGGTAGTCCATTCCAGGAATCGTCTGCCAAACCAAGGGCCCGGTGGCCTTTGGGTTGGGTGGGGCAGGGCACTATTTTTATTTTTATTTAATATATGTATTTAATAAAAAAAATTAATCTTTTTTTAATTATCTAATATTATTTTTATCTTTCTTTTTTTGAGTAATTTTTTTTTTAATTAATACGTTAATTTTTTTTAATTGTTTATCTTTTAGATTTTTTTTTTTGCCATGTTTTTTTTTTCTTTTTTCCATCATCAGAAAATTGATGAATGTGTTGATCCACACACACACATAGTAGGGATGTGCAACAGTCAAAAGAGAAGAACATTATAGAAAATTAATAAATAATACAAATGAACATTAAACTAATTAATAAAATATAAAATAATAGAATTTCTAATTAGAAAATAAAACCTTATTAATTATTAAAATCGACTCTAACCTAAACTAAGAATAAAACAGATAAAAAATCAATAACTAATGAACTTAAAAAAAATAAAATAAAAATGAAAACAAATAAATAAATTAATAAAAAAAGGTTAATAAACCAAAATAAATCAATAAACATAACAAAGATAATCTAATGCAAAGTTTCAAAATCAAGCTAATGCTAAGAAAAATATTAATAAAATACATAGAATAACTATGTATTTTCAATTTTATTTTATTTTATTTACTTGTTATTATTTAACTTTGTGTGTGTGTTTTTTTTTTTTTTTTCAATATTTTAATCTTTGTTTTATTTTGTATTTTTCATTTTTATTTATTTATATATTTATTTTTTATTTATTTTTAATTTTATTTTTTCCTACGGGGTCTGTTTCGATCCAGGACTAGTAATTTAATCTCATTATGTGTCAATTTGACTGTTGATTTTAAAATTTTCGTTATAAAGGATCGAGTTCATCCTCACAATGTGTCAATTTCATTGTTGGTCTTTAAGTTTTCAATACAATGGGTCGAGTTCTCCTACAATGTGTGTAAATTTGATGTTTGACTGTTAAATTTTTATTGCAATGTGTCAAGTTGTCTTGTGCTAAGATTTTAAAATCGTCATACTTTTATCATTTAAAAAATAAATTACTCTTGGTATAATGACTCTCTCATTCACATGTTCATTTTTAAAGTTTTTTTAGTCATAAAATTTTTCCATAATGTCATGGTTGAAAAATTGTCAAAATTTTAAGGTTTTTTTGTGTCATGACGTTTTATCTTTAATGTTATCGTTGAAAATAGTTATAAGTTTTTTTTATCTTTAACACCATGGCTGAAAATTGTTGGAATTTTAAGGCTTTTCAGAGACATGATATTTTTTCTTTAATTTCATCCCTGAAAATCGTTTGATTTTTGAGGTTTTTCAGAGTCACGATATTTTATCGTTATCGTCATTACTAAAAAAATGTTAAAAATTTACCTCGAAAAAAGGAAGATGATAGCCCAAAATCAACATATTTTGTTTTTATAGAATTTTTTGCACACAAAAATTTGGTTTTTATTAGCTTTTGTTGTCATTTTTAAAAAATATTAAAAATTTATAAAAAAACAATATTCCAAAATCAACATTTTTTCGTTTTGAGGTTGTTTTTCATGTTTTTTTTGCTAGATTTATTTTAAGCCTCATGTTTGGTAGTTTACATTGTTATATGCAATATAAAAACTCATTTATAAACTTATTATTTCCACATGAATATCACTATTCAAACTTTAGGACATATGGTGTTTTTGCATGTTTGAGAAATTCACAATTTGTTTTTTGTGATGTGATAAAGAAAAACCTCCTTGATAGAGAAAATATAATACTTTCAATGTAACATTTTCTCTTTCTTTAATGGAATATTCCATTTTTCTAATATGATTTGGAATTGGCTTCAACTTTCCCTCCAATGAATTAATCCACCTTGTCTTAGCATATTTATGTACCAATGATTTTGCATAAGTAACAAGAGAATCATGTTGCAATATGGTACCACCACTCCCAAACCCTATGTTTGATTTATTTTATACTTCTAAAAATTACATTTTGAAGTTATTTTATTGTCATTCCTAACATATTCAACTATTTAAACTAACCTAATTATTCTAGAAAAAATTCTTTTTTTTTCTTGTATATATGTTTTCTTTAATTATTAACATTTTCTTCAACTTAATTTATTTCTTCAACTAGATTATCATTAAAAAAAAAATCCAAAAATCTCATACAATTTCTATTCCATTTGAATATTTTGGGTTCCTTTACAAATTTGTAATCATTTTAAGTTATAAAAATTTATATTTTTTCATCCATACAATACTTCAATTATAACTTACACTTATTTTTAAGACATTCGTAATTACCTATATAATATATAAAATAAATTGGTAGAACCAAAATATTTCATTGAAGCATATATATATATATAGAAAAACTTATTTATCATAGAAGAATTTTCATTTCCAACACATACAGGATTTATAATTTGAACAACAAATACTGATTAAAAATTATGGACATCATTTTTATTAAAAATTAAAAATTAAAAATTTATTAATGGTATAAGTTGAAATTCCCTACACAACACCCAAATTATGTTCTTGGAAAAATATGTCTATTAAAAATATTGTTTATAATGTTTGTAGTAAATATATCATTTTTCTTCCCTGATCAGGGTGTGAGACAATACTTCTTGAAAACTTCACTATATAATGGATTGTGTTCGGATCCCAAAGTAGATCCATGCCACCCTGCACATGCTCCACTCATGGAATGATGGAAAAGCATGACAAGGAAATTAATCTGAGGATGGAAGGTGCCATTACAAATTTAATGTGGCATGCTCCCAGCTATTGTGCTATTCATTCTGGTAAGTTCTCTGCTAGTGAATGGGATATGTATCACCACAAAGGAGAATTCGACCAACCTCGATAGAAGACCATGTTGACCCTGCTAGAACCTTGGCTCGCTTTATGTGGGATTCTCTTGGCTGTCTCGGGTATGTGTTTTTTCCTCTGATCCTCTTCTACCTCATGGATCGTTTCTCTTGTTTATTGGTTTTAGGGGACAGATGAAATGAGATGTAATGTTCTTGGAATATATATTTAGTGCTCTCAGTTATGTATGATGGATGTTCTGTTTTCTTTATTCCTATGCCGATTGTTTATGGAATTATGTCAATTTGCATAGGGGTTTTAATAGTGTGGCTCTTGAGATGTTCATGACTCACCTAGTTCTTTTACTGTTACACCCAATTTGGGTTGTATATGCAAGTTTGTGGTTATGGCCAAAACCCAGCAAGGCCCATGCATGCAACTGCTTTGAGGTTAATTTTTGTCCTCAATTACTCTGGATATTGTATGATTTATACCCATGGTAAGTTCTTCTTTATTACGACCCTAAAAGGAAACCCACGACGATATTGGGTTTCGTATTTGATCTGACTATTAACATTTTTTACCATGGAAAGTGCTATGGTAAATGGCATACCGTGGCCATTCCCGAGTCCTTGACTTTGGCTCGCTTGGGATTGGTTGTTAGTATTTCAGTTAAGTGTTTTCAGGTTGACAGATTGGAATTTTTCACTAAGCAACATGGCTCGTGTAGCAACTGAAAAACGCAGAGCCACCTGAAGCTCCAATGGTCATGGGAAATAGGTTAAAACAGAACCTCATAATTCAGGCTCCTACTCTGGTAAACCCTGTGGACAGAAACCCACCTCCCTGGTAATAGAGGATGTCGTGAGGGCATACCATGTAAGCTCAACACTAATCCACCAACTTATAACTCAGTGGGATGAAAAGCTTAATGAGAAAGCAACTACTATTGACCCAAATTTGGAAGAATGGCAGAATCTGGTACCAGACCCGAGCCATTCCCAGGAATGTGCATCCCAATACAAGAAGACATTGTGCTTGTATTGGATTATGAAGAGACTCTTGATGAAAGCACTGACACATATCCCCTTAGGATCGGTCATGAAAACCGCGACAGTTCCATATTATAATCAATATTTCCATCAATTAAAATTACTTTTACAAGAGAAAAGTGGTCGCCTTAGTCTAATTGAGCAGAACGTCCCTCTCATACAGTAATACAAACTTCCCAGGTCGACCACTCAGGATCCAACCCCTATTGATTATGCAAAATATGAATAGTATGATGGTGCCCCTTTGTTTAAGCTTATAGTATATGCAACAATGTTTTTAGGTTCAATATTTCCATTATGTTTACTAGATGTTAGGAAGTTAAAAGGAAATCAGAATTTGATAGTTTGGATAGATAAATTGATTCTATATTTTTTTTGGATTTTGTATCATGTTTTTAGGTAGCTAACAGATCTAGTTTTCCTATGGGAAGGTTGAGGCCACCTAACCACTCTGATGATCGATGTATCCTGCTTACTTTTTTTAAATTAATGAAAAAGAAAGGTACTACAAAGCTTACAATATATATATATATATATATATATATATATATATATATATATATATATATATCTTTTTCTACTAAGAATATGTTATTTTAGTGAATAGAAATATGAGTTTCAACTAGTGTACTTTTCAAAATCCAAATTCCAATCTCATGTAGTTATTGAAAGGCCTATGTTATAAGAAAACCATAAAATAATTATGTGGTGCAAGATAATGCTACCCAATTATGACATGTTAGTTGCAATGGAAATATAGAAAAACAAAACTTGGTTGCTAAAAAAATTATTAGAGATACTTATACATTTTTTTAGGACATGGTGTAAATAGATGAAACATAGACAATATAATTTTATTCCTTAATATATAAATTTTTGTCTTCCTTAATATATATCTTTAATTTATGGAAAATTGGTATAAATAAAAAATATTAGTATAAGATTAGTATGAAATATTTTATTCATATGTTTATGTTAGGCCCCAAGTTTGGTACTTAAATCATGGATAGTTTTGGATCAAATTTATATGGATATAGACAATTGGTTTTTTTGTTTTTCTCTTTTGTTTTGTTTTTCAATGATTTCTATTACTGAAAGAAAAAAAGGAACATAGATAAGCTATCGTTGTCTGAGGGAATTCCAACAGAGGAACTCCACCTATTCTACAAAGGCCCAAAAATAGCTAAAAATGCGCTGACTATTACACAATCACTATGTAGTCGGGGTTACAAGTTATCCACCACATCAAAATAGATAAACCAAGAGACATGATATACCCACATCGAAAAATGAGCGTGTGAGACCATATTTCATAATTACCAACACAGGAGACACATTTAGCATCCAAGATCATCTTTCAAGATAATTGGTGGTTCTTGTCCAACACTAGCTTTTCCATATTTTTTAATGTTATGCAACACTAGTTTTTCCATATTTTTTAACATTATGAAACACTAGTTTTCCATATTTTTTTATTTTTAATTTAATTTATTTTTATATATTTTTTCTTTAAATCAAGAAATCTAGTGAATACCTACAATGACTAAGGGAGTGTGTTTGGTCTTGGTATGTCTTATCACTCTATAATTTAGAAGATTGACAAGACTAAACTACAAAGCACAACATCAAAACCACTTGAAGACTAGGATCTAGCCCTCCTATACTCAGAGAGGATCTCTCTATTTGATTTAGATTTTTTTAAGCTTACTGATATTAGGCTAGTTAAATTGATTGCAAGGGTTGTTTTTTTTATTGTTCTTGGTTGGATAGAAAGGGCCTTTTCTAAACAGTTTCCATTGGGCTATGGAGTCAAAATAGGTTGGGTGTACACATCAAATCCCAAATCTAATGAAAGGAAATCTAGTTGCGAATACTGGTGTTTATAGTTGAGTGGAATTATGAGATGAATAAAAGTGCTTTGACTCAAGAGCAATTAAGAATTCTCAAATCATACATCAGAAGAAAACCTTGAAATTGTAAAGACAGTCAGAATTAAGGTACTCTGAAACAAAAAAATCATCTAACCTTCTTGATTTACAAATAGGGTTATAAATGAAATACATGAAGAAACTACAATGGGAAAAACATTAAACATGAAATGAGGAAAAACATCACCAGGACACACAACACATGAATCTTGCAGAAAGATCTCTTTATGGATGCTCCAGCTTAACAAAGTACGAATACGTACAATGAAAACTGCTTACAAGACCAAGGTCCAACCCTTATTACAAAATGAAAATTAGTATTTAAACTATTTACACCAGCGTTTCGTTATTGAAAGGGAAAAAAATTCGTTTACTCTAAGAGTAAATGAAAATGCATCTGTGTGTTTCGTGCACGGAGGCATGTGACTATTTCTAGATAGATGTCCGAAGTAGAAGTGGAAGTGTCCCTCCATTGGAATGGCCCACTGGTAGGTGTCTGATGTCCTTGTGGAGTCGTTATCTTACGCTGTGGCGGTTTTCCCTACTAGTGGATCTGATACATTGGATGCGTTGTTACTGACAATTCATTGAGCTACCAGCTTCATCACTAAACTAAGTTGACATCCTTCCTGGAGCCTGCATAGATTTTCCCAACTCTCCAGAGTTAGGATCTTGGTCTTGTTCAATTTTTGTATACTTCGTCAGTCTCAGTGTACTTTACGAATGTGGGTTTCAGCTGAAAAATGTGTTTCACCTCATGCTGTAGGAATACATCGTTGTTGATGACTTCATAGAATGCTTTCCCAGTCATGTTTTTCTTTAGATTCGCGAGCTTGGTTGTGTCCTCAGATATCTCTGTGAGCCTCTTTACATAATAAGTCCTCGACATCAGTTTATCATTGATGAAAAACAAGGAAGGAAAACCTCTTTTGTTCAGTGGCTCCATCCTGTTAAAAAACCTACTCACCCCAATCTCCAACTGATGGCATATTTCTTCTAGCTATGTGACCAGACACTTCTTATTAAACACCCTTTTAACCTCAAGAATAGAAGTTGTTTTTTCAGCCACTTCCAGTTGCTCTAATTCATGGCTGCTTTTGGAATTCAGAAATTTGATGATCTTGTTGGTAGTTTGGGGCTTATCTTCAAGTTCCTCATTGGTTTTCTGAATGGAAATCTTCACTACCTCAATTAGATCCCTTTGTTCTAAAATTATTTGAATGGAGGGCCATATATCGTTTATAGACTCAATTATATCCAACCATATAATATGTTTCACCCTTCCTATCATGGATCCAATTGAGGACTCTTGAAGAGACTTTTGCAAGCTCAAGCAGGCCATTGAGTTGATTCCGCAACCTTTTGATCTCTGCTGGCTGTAGAGACATGTCATCCATCACCTTGGCTAGACGCTCAGTACTCTCCCCCGATATTCCTGTGGATGTTGTAGCTATTGGGATCACTGTGATAGGAACCTCTTGTAGGGGGATCATGGCTTTAGTTACTTCTTTTGTTGCTCCCTTCATTGCATCCATGATTTATTTCTATATTTCTTTGATCATTTTACCCATCTCATCCTCCATTTTATTGATCTGTTCTGTTTGTTCAACAATTAATTGCATCATTTATGCTTTATGTGTTTCAGTTGCTTCTATCTCCTTGGCCATAGGGTCTTCTGTTACTGGCATCTTAGGATGTCTCCTCAAAGCAACTATGTCTGCATTCTTTTGCCTCACCAGGGCTTTTGCCACTGCTATGTTTGATGGATTATATATGAGCAGTATCACTAATTCCTCCAGATATTTTATCCTTGAATATTTTGCCATGGTGGAGACCTTTTCCAACTTTAATTGTGAATTTGCATTAGACAAAGTAACCTGTATTTTTTAGAGGCTCATGATTGTGCTAGTTAGGGTGGAGGATATCATTTTCTGAGTCTTCTTGTGCATCTCCATCTGGTCTATTGGGTGGATTTTCTTTGCATTAAACTCAAATTATGTCTTCTTGTAGTCTGTTGCACCTTTGGGCTGAGGAAATTGTGCTTCCAAGAATGCCATCCTCATTCTTCCCTTCTCAGAGTCAAAGGTTGATAAGAGCCTACTCTGGGAGCTGCTTGTTTGTTTCCAAAATTGATTGTAGGGGGCGGTCTTGAGAACCTCATTCCTTCTCTTGATATCCCTAAATGTTTCATAAAAGTCTTCCTCCTCTTGTTCTGCAGTTGAAGTAGATGTGGGAGATTGCACATCCTGTTGTTGGAATGGGACGGTGGCAGAGGATGTGGAGAAGATTTGGTGGCCACCTGCTAAAGCTGAACTTGGTGAATCTCCAATTGTGATGATAGTTTGATGGTTCTCCTCATTTCCTTGATGAGGGACCATGTTGATCCTGGCTCTCTTCCTATATTTCATTTTGAACTCCTTAGTGGAGGAATCGATGTCCATTTCTGTTGGATCCTCCCTGGTCCTCTTACTAATTGTTTCCATTTTAGGCTCCTTTCCTTTGTCATCTTGAACTCCTGCTGATTTCTTCCCTTGTGGAGTTGGTGTTTGGATTCCTGAAGTAGAGATGACTTGCTCTTTAGCCTCCTGGAGTGTGTATGCCACCCATTCTTCTTGGTTCATGTACTTCTCTATCTTTAGTCTGTGGTATGGGTGTATGGCGTGGACTTGTTTTCCACCCTTTTCTTGGAGATGATTCCCATTGGATCATAGGACCAAGTGAAACTGTGTGTGAATTTGATCTCCTTTAGAATTTTTTCTACATCTTCCCCTGCTGCTCTGTTGTTGCAGATGAATGGGCCGAATTGGGATTTGATCTTGAATTGTGACTTCTTCTTGGCCGAAACAAAATGCACCTCATCAACATCTATCATTTTCCTGATATGCTCAAGGGCAACGATCCTCATGGAGAAGTATTTGGGTAGTTTATAGGGGGTAAATTCACTGCCATAAACCCTGATATCCGTGTAATTATAGTAAAGCTACCAGTCCATTGTCCTGATCTACTCTGTCATCTGCATCACTTTCTTGATTTCCTCACTGACCGTGGGCTCTATGGTGTTGTTGAGTGCATTGATCACTGGATGAAAAAATAGTTCTACAAAGCTCTTGTATGAATAGTATTCCTCCTCCTTTCTCAATAGAGTTGTCCAAAAATGACAAATTGGGCTTGAGAGTCTTCACCTTGCTTTGTCATGTTGAATTCGAACTTGCTAGATTGAAAACAGATGAACATGTACACCAACAAAGAGGTGTATTTGAATACCCCTTCTGTTTGAAAATTCAAGAACTGGTCGTGGATTCCATCATCAAGGAACTGAGCATAGTTGAACACAACAATGGGCTTGGATTCTTCTTAGAGGATAGACAAGAAACCAATTATGGCTCCATCTATCCACTGATCATTATGATATCCTAACAAATAAGGAAGGGTGGTGAAAATGTGTTGGGTCCTTTCTAGGAAGGTGGATTATGAATATGGGGGATTTGTTGTAGGCATTGGTGCATTGGGGGCCATGAAAATCTCCAAGGTTTTGGCTCTGCTAGCAAAATATAATCCCTGGTACAGTCCTATAAGGGCTTCGTATGAAAAAGGGATAGTTTTCTCAACAATGGGGGCCTATAACATCTCTTCAATAGCTGGGGCATTTACATGAAACAAAATATCTCCTGCAGAGTTCACTATGGCTCTTTGCTTAATTTCATAGCAAGACTGACAGTTCCTAATTAGCTCAGGGCAACTATGGGTTCTAGTGAAAATGTAATATGGGAGCTTGGTCTTCCACAAGTTGGTACCATCTGATTCACCAAGGAGTTTATCTTCAAGCCAGAAGTAGACATTGAACATGTCAAGATCTGAATCTGTCTCGTGGATCTTGTAATCACTGTCAGTCAGGGGAATATGGTCTGAGTCTACCTGGGGGTAGACCATGGGATTGAAAGGCTGTTGATATGCCTTGGGAGGCATGATTCATTATTCACTCTCTATTTCACTTGCAATGGAGAATGAGATGCAAGAAAAGGGGAATAGAGAAGGGAGAAACGGTATGATTTGACACTAGGGAAGGTCTAAGACAGAAGGGGATCAAGATCGGAAGTGAAAAATTTCAAACGAGACTATAACTAGGCTTACCGCGTGCTGGTTGCTCCTTCTTTGATGTGAAATTCACTCTTCGACCGGGTTAGTTGGTCTTGATCTCTCCTGCAGATGTCTGTGAAGATCACAACCTGTGTCAATTCAACAATTAAAAAAATGTAAAATTTGGTGCTGTGGTGAGTTTAGGTTTTAACACATGGCTGGAGGGTAACCGTTGAGTTGGAGTGGGTCTGTTGGATAACGACCCAACCATTCATGGTGTCACGGTGCTATTGGTGGGAGGAGATGTGACGGGGTGGAGTGGATAGGTGATGGGAGAGATGGCACGACGTCATTTGCAATGGTCACAGGTAGAAACGGTGGGGGACGGTGGAAACAAATTTTCGAAGGGGGACTCCAGTGGTAAGAGATAATGGAGAAGGGGGTTGTGAAATTTTAGGAGCGTGACACGTGGAGGGGGAGGCGGTAATGGATACTGCCCATTTCGGATGCCCGCCCTTTATTAACATCTAGATGTTGAAGGGGGGTCGAAATGAATTGAGGGTCGTCGATGGCGAGGTGAGGGGTGGAGATGAAGGGTAATGAGGGGGATGTTTAGCGTTGATGTGAAGAAGTGACGAGGCGGTGGTCCCGACAGCTATTTCACATCACACATTGGAGGATTCAGCTATGCGTGGTAGAGGTAAACCTTACATATTACGAAGTGTGGAGTGCAGGGGAGAGGGAGGTGACGTGGTAGGGAGGGCCCCACAGCTATCGCACATCGCACCTTGGGGGATTTAGTTATTAGTAGTAGGGGTAAACCTTTAAACATGAAAAGTGAAAATTGCGGGGATGAGGAGTGACGTCGAGATGAGAGGCCCATGGACATCACAGATCACACATCAGAGGGTTTGATTTTAAGCGGTAGGGGTAAACTATAATTTTTGTGAAGGGCGAAGCGCGGGGAGGTGGAGTGACACGGAGATGAGATGGGAACAAACTGCAACCTGAAGATCATAAATTTTAAGTTTTAGTTATAAGCGCGGAGGAAAACTCTCACAGATGCGATGTGCAAAGTGCGGGGAGGAGGTGAGTGACGTGGCAGGGGAAAGTGGGACCGGCTACATCGCAAATCACAGATCTTAGGTTTTCGTTATAAGAAGTAGGGGGTTAAACTTTAAAAATTTCGAAGTGCAGGGAGAGTGGAAGAGACTTGGAAAGGGAGAGTGGGACCGACTGCATCACAAATCGCAGATCTTAGGTTTTTGTTATAAGCAGTGGGAGTTAAAATTTAAAACTTGCAAAGTGTGGGAAGAACGGAAGTGACTTGGCAGGGGAAAGTGGGACCGCTCGCATCCCGCGGATCGCAAACTTTACCATTTTATTTTAGCGTTGTCCTTTTGAACTTTCAAAGTGTGATATGGTGTTTTGCGGGACTTGTACAATTCTTCATATGAAATAGACCTCCCCTCACAGGATTTTGAAGTCGCCATTTCCTTTTTTCCTTTTGTTTCTTCCCCCTTTGTGTATCTACCTACCCAAACTACTCATCTAACATTTTTTCCTTCCTTTGTAGGGTGCATTTAGACTTGCAAATCCTGAACATTTTCTTTTAACATTCCAACCTAACCCTACCCTTATTTCTTTTATTGGTTCATATTAAGATGTTGAACCAATCTCATTTTCTACCTATCTATTGATAAGCCAAGATTAAACAGTTTATCAAATCTTTATTTTCTAACCTATCAATAGAAATTGAAAACTATCCAACCATGATTAAACTGTATGATGAGACAGACCTATCTAAAGAGTAGTGGCATTTGAACTTGCAGCACTTTCAGTTTTTTTTTTTTGGGTTCTTCTTTCTCTTTTCTCTTTTCTTTTTATACCATATTTTCTTTCTTTTTTTATTTTTATTTTTATTTGAAATCATTTGAATTTTGAAAAGCCTTTCAATAATGAAAACCTTGCACTAAATATGAATTATCCAGTGACCTTGAGATCCTATAATTTATAGGGTACTAACAATGGATCTAGCTGGGGATGGCGCTTCTTCAAAAGAAGTGTCAAGAACTTGAGACGAGTAGCCTTGGATGCTCCCTTTTCTGCACAACTTTACCTACTTTCCTTTCTTCTTCAACTGATTTCATTTTTGTTTTTATATCTTCTCATCGAACTAGGCTTAGGGCCGTCACTCCGAGCTTCGTCCTCGTCCAATGAATTATTGAAAACTATAAGACTGTGGTATTTACAATTATGACAATTTAACTTGATTTTAGAAGAAATAATGTTTTAGCATCCTGCCATTGATAGGACCTCCAGATACTTTGGTACCATCCAACTCTTTGATAAAGTATGTGTTATTTCCCCTGAAAGAATGAATGACGTATGGCCCTTGCAAAATATTATTAAATTTTCCATGTTTGCCCTTATCCTCTCTCCTGGAATCCCATTTCAAAACCTTGTCAGCTAAACTGAAATCTTTGCCTTGGTTCTATTGTCAAAGATTTTCTTGATATTCTATTGCATCACTTGGGTTCTTTTGTAAACCTCTTCTTTGGACTTCTACAGCTGAATGGTGTCATTAATACTTCTTTGAATATCATTTGGTTCAGCTTGGATCTCTTGGATTATCTTCATTATTGGAACTCCCAAGGAAGAATGGAAAATTTCATCCATTCTATAAACCAATTGGTATGGAGATATGCCAATTGATTTCTTTGTGGCGAGCCTATAAGCCCACGAAGCATTTATCAGCTTATTGTTCCATGATCTCTTGTTATCCTCCAGAAGCTTTTTGATGATGTTTACCAGGATTTTATTGAAATATTCAACCAATCCATTACCCTGAGGGTAGTAGGCTGATGAATGCCCCAATTTTATATGATATCTGTCACATAAATCAACCATCCTTTTCGATCTAAAGGATGCAACATTGTCTGTAATTTTTTTCATAGGACAGCCAAATCTGAAAAGGATGTTGGTTTCTAGGAATTTCGTGATGACTGAGTCAGTGGCATTCTTAGAAGGGGTGGCATCTATCCATTTGGTGAAATAATCCGTAGTGGTAAGGATCCATTTTTTTTTTAGCAAAGGATGGAGGGTGAATTTCTCCTATGAAGTCTAACCCCCACTGCTGGAAAGGGCTTTCTACAGAAATAGGTTTCATGGGTAAGGGAAGTAGTTTTCTCTTTCCTTCAAAGATTTGACATTTATGGTAGGCAGTAACCATCTTATGAACATCGGGAATAATGGTGGGCCAATAAAAACCCGCCCTCATGATTTTGTTAGCTATGGTTTTCTAGTAGAGGTGGCCACCACAGTCACCTCCGTGGAACTCCTGCATTTCCTTATCTGCATCATCCTTTAATAAACATTTAAGAAAAATGCCTCCAATATCTTTCCAATACAAAACAATTTCCAAAATGCACAACTTGACAACTTTGAGTTTTAGAAATCTAGCCTTTGTTTTAGATACACCAGGAGGAGCAATCATATTAGACAGTACATACAAGATATCAGCATACCATGGATAATTCAGGAATGCTTCATCGACCGGTGGAGTCACCAGTTCCTCTTGATCATCTAATGTGTGTACCATGTTGATGTCTAGTGCGTGTAAATTAGGCTCTGCCATCAATTCGACCAGTCCTTGGACTTTGATCAACTTGGTAAGCTTGATCTCCAAATCGTACTCTACGATCACTACAATCCATTTCCCTCTTTTTCCATCAGGACCGTTTTGTGTTAGAATTTCCTTGACCACTGCATTTGGAACATAAGAAATGATATGTGAATGTAAAATATATACTCTAAAATATTTCAGTGCTTTAACCAATGCAAACGCATGTTTTTCCATGATATTATATTTCATAGATGCATATCTTAATGCCTTGCTAAAAATGGCTATTAGATGTTCTTGTCCTTCACCATTTTTCTGTAACAAAACATCAGCAATAGTATGTTCAGAGGCAAAAGAAAAAATCATGAAATCTTTGGTGAAATCTGGATTGATTAGTACCAGGGCCTTTTTCAATGCTAGCTTGACCATGTCAAAGGTCTGCTTCGCTTGTATGGTCCACTTTATATATGATCCCTTCTTTAGCATGTTAGTGATGTTCCTTAAAATTTATGCCAAGTTGGGTATAAATCGCCATAGGAAGTTGATTTTAGCAATGAAGGATTGGAGTTCTTTCAAATTTTTGGGATGGTTGATTTTCAAGATCCCTTCAGTCCTGCTATGGTCAATTTTGATTCCATCCTTAGAGATAATAGGGCCCAACAATTTTCCCTCTTCTTAGACAAAGAACGTCTTCTTAGGATTTAGGGAGAGTCAAAATTTTCTGCACTTCTCGAACACTCTTCTCAAGTGTGTTAAATGTTCTTCATATGTTTTATAAAACAAAGTGATGTCATCCAAATAGATCAAAATAAAGTGGCCAATGTAATTAGCAAATGAAATTTCCATGGCCCTTTGAAAGGTAGCTCCAACATTAATTATTTTAAAGGGAATTTTAACATACATGAAAGTCCCCCAAGAAGTTGTAAAAGTTGTCTTATCTTGGTCATCAGGGTGCACTAACACTTGATTGTAACCAGAGAAACCATCTAACAAATATATCCTACTAGAGCCCACTACCCTTTGTAATATGTGATCGATCTTAGGTAATGAGTAGTTATCCTTAAGAGATACCTTATTAAGGTTTCTGAAGTCAATGAAGAGTCTAATATCACATGTTTTCTTCCTGGTTGGGAAAATATTGGAAACACATTGGGAGTACCTGAGGGGCACTATGATTTTTGCTTCGTACATATTCTTGATTTATTTCTCAAATAAAGGCATTAGAACAAGATTTATTCTTCGCAATTTCTGTCTAAATGACTTTTGATTTTCTTTATCGGGATCTTGTGCTGAATGATACTAGTATCATAGGATTTCAAATCCTCATAAGTCCATGCAAACACATCAATAAATTATTTGAATAAGGCTATATATTTCTTCTTTGTACTAGTAGGCAGAGATTTAGATTGTTTGATGATTTTGGGGTTCTATTATGTGCCTATATTACATTCCTCAATGTTTGTTTTAGTCAGCTCTATCTTGGGTTTTTTGGCCACACCATTAAAGTCGAATAACTATTCTAAAGGGACTAGCCCTCTGGGAAGATTGTTGTCTTTAAGCTGGAGTATTCCAAATTCCTCTTTTTCCAGGTCTTTTTGTTTATCGGTATTATATACAGTGTTATGAGCGGGGATATTTACAATAGTATTTACATCTAGAACAACATTTTCTAGAACATTGGCTTGTGTTTCCTCAGTATTTTGGACCTTGCTAAGACTGTCTCCCTCAAAATCCATATCCATATTACTGGCTTCAAATTCATCTCTAGATTGCAGGAAGCTCTCAATTTTTTTATCACTACCAAAAACCTGCTAGTATCTCATGTTGTCTGGTACCGAAGGATGGTGTTTGAACTTAATTGTATGTTGTTTTTTTGGGTAAGGTAGTTTACAGGCACTTTCTGAAATAAATAGGCCATTGGATAGGACATTTTGGTTTCTGTGAATGAACACCAGATCATATTCCTCAAAGGTCCTCAAAAAATCAAGGACAACATTTCTATAAGCTCTCAGTCTAGGGTGTTTGGCTGCATATAGCCCTTTAACCTATTTAATGACTAGCTCGGAATCACCATGCACAAAGATCCTTTTTGCTCCTAATTTTTTCAACATTTGTAGACCCAACATCAAGGCCTCATACTCAGCAATGTTGTTTGTGCACTGGAATTTTAATTTGTATGAATGACCCTATGCACTATTGTCTCTTTTGTTATACACCCAGATTCCTACCCCAGAGCCCACTTGGCCACATGAGCCATCAAAACTCATGTTCCAAAGAGGTTCATGGGCATGGTCTGGTTGCTCTGTTTAGGTTTGACTATCAGTGTTTTCTGTGGGATCGTCTTCTAACTAGGAAATCTGTGAATCATTGATTCCATCATTATACAAAATGAAAGAATCCAAGTTAGCGTGAATAGAGTACAGAGGGTAGTTGTGAGGCTCTTCTTGGCTACTTACCATGTAATTCATTAGTGTTTCTCTATATAAATCTTCCTAGATTGAGAAAACATCGGTATGGTAGCATAATTCATGTCTCGTTGCAAAGTTCCTTGTAATTTTTTGCCCCATGAGTGAGATAAAAGCATTCAGTATTTAGGGGGAATGTCTGCCACAAAAATATCCATCACTAAACTCTTCACAGGTATTTGAGCTTGAGTGACATAGAGGTCCTTGATCAGGCCTAGGAACTTAAATTTTCTAGAATAAAAAGAGTATAAATCCCTGTAGGGTCTAGTAATTTTTAGGTCTGGTTTCTCCATGAAAACCTGGGGCATTAGGTTGTGTGAGGCACCAGAATCCAACATGGCGTTATGTAGTATTTTATCATGAATATTCAGACTAACGTAAAAAGGGGGAACTCCTCCTTCTTGTGGTCTACCATCAACCTATGGCCCAAAAAAGAGTTGCAACTGGTCATCACTTAAATTGATAGTGTCTGTAATCTCCCCTATATTTAACACTTTCAGGACCTGAGGTCTATAGACATTTTTTTTGAGCGATTCAGTAAGAGGGACAGAAATATTTACCTTCGCAAGTTTGCTCTCAATACTGAAAGGGGTTTGATTTCTCAGTGGGTTTTACATATCAATCCTTTCAACCTCTATTCTTTGGGTAACTTCGGTCTCTTTTCTTGTACTGGGGATGTCCTTCTGAGGGTTCCTAGTAGGAAAATCTGCTGGTTTATTGGCAATGTTGTCAATGTTTTTCTTTTCTGAATTATTTAAATTTTCTTAGTGTTTTATGTATTTTTATTAGCTTCGGATTTAGATACTTTCTTAGTAGATTTATCTGAATACCATTTATTTTCATTATCCAAATTATTTTTTCTCTTTAAGTTGTAATGTTTGTGGACTTCCAAAATGGCATCCTCAAAACCCAGTTTGTAGTCATCCAATTCAACGGGTCCGAGGTCAGCTTGGGCTAGTGAGAACAAGTCGTGCTCTTCCTCAGGGAGGAAAACAAAATGCTCTTCATTAATTCCCATCATATTTATATGATTTTCCTCTTCTTCCTCCACTATCCCTTCATTATCGTCAGCATAATTTTCTTGAAAGGGAGGCCTAATCTGCTGATCGGGACCCCTTTTCTCTCTCTGCCTAATTTGGGGAGGGTTTCTTCTCAGGTTTTGATTTATTTTTTCGGGTGCTGGTTGATTGTCTTTGGGTAGTACCATTTCACTCAAACTCATCCTCTCCATAATCCTTTCCATAGTCCTCACTAGGTTATCTATCTTAGCATCGGATGTGGACACTATGGGCTCTTATCTTATGGTGACTCTCCTCTCTGTCATCATCCTAGCCCTTTTAGGTAACAGGTTAGCCTCTACACTCATAGCATTCTTCTGCATTTCCTCTAAGATTGAAGAGTCTCTTTCCCTAAGCTCATAGGCCAAAATTGGGTCAAATCCATCTGGGAATTTGAGCATCACTATCCCTTGGGGTGGTATCATATTGGCAGGGAGTACATTATATAATTTGTTAAATCTAGCACATTAGTCCTGAACACTCCCTTCGAGGGATCTTTTAATAGTTTCATACTCTGATAGAATTTGAATTGGGTTTTTCTTTATTTCCCACTGATTGATAAAATTTTTGTGGAAAGTAGGGAGATCATGGATACTATTAGCAATTAGATCCTTAAATCACTTCCTGAATTCACCTCCTAAGATTTGGGCAAACATTCTGAACTGGACATTGTCATCATCAATTTCTTGTTAGTCGAAATAGTCATTCATCTTGTCAATGTGTTTCTGGGTTATCATAGGACCAGTGCTGTCGAACAGGGGAATCTTGGATTGGTAGTCTTGGGTCATAGGGGGTGAAGGGGCTGGTAGCACCAATGGGGCATATCTAGACGCCATAATTGGTGGAGGTGGTGGAGGGATAAGAACAGTGGGTGAGGGTGGATGTGTAGAGGTGTGGAATATGGAAGGATAAAAAACTGTGAGGTCTGTCTAATTCTAATATTTGGTCTGAAAGAGACTTTGTTCAAACTGTAAATCGAATTGAACGTCTTGCAAAGTAACGAAGTTGTTGGGCAAGGAGCTAGGCCTATAAAGAATCTTGTCATTGGTGGGACTGTTTGTTCTGAGAGATTTCCTCAATATTATTTCAGGATTATCTACGATAGGAGGAGGGTTTGGATCTGGATGGGATATGGTGGATATTCTTTTGGGAGCTAGAATTCAGTCCAAAATCATAGACAAGTAATTTTTGAATATTGGAAGAAGCCAATATTTAAAAGAAAGTTGTATCATTCATTGTTTTTTAGCTGGGGTTTCTAAATTTGATTGAAAGTTGAAAAATTTTAGCTTTGTCCCCAGTATGGTCACCAATATGTTATCACTCTATAATTTAGAATATTCGAAAGACTAAACTACAAAGCACAACATCAAAACCGCTTGAAGCCTAGGATCTATCCCTCTCAGACTCAAAGAGGGATCTCTCTATTTGATTTAGATTTGTTTAATTTTACTGATATTCGACTAATTAAATTGATTGCAAGGGTTTTTTGTTTGATTGTTCTTGGTTGGATAGAAAGGGCCTTTTCTAAACATTTCGATTGGGCTATGGAGTAAAAATAGGCTAGGTGTACACATCAAATCCTAGAGCTAATTCAAGGCAAGCTAGCTGCGAATATTGGTCTTTATAGCTGAGTGGAGTTATGAGATGGAGAAAAGTGCTTTCAGTAATGACTCAAGAGAAATTAAGAATTCTTAAATCATACATTAGAAGAAAACATTGAAATTGTAAAGACCGTCAGAATTAAGGTACTTTGAAACAAAAAATATTAATCTAACCTTCCTGCTTTACAAATAGAGTTATAAATGAAATACATGAAGAGACTACAGTGGGAAAAACATTAAACATGAAATGAGGAAAAACATCACCAGGACACACAACACATGAATCTTGCAGAAAGATCTCTTTATTGATGCTACAGCTTAACAAAGTACGAATACTTACAATGAAAAGTTCTTACAAGACTAGGGTCCAACCCTTGTTACAGAATGAGAACTAGTATTTAAACTATTTACACCGGCTTTTCGTTATCGAAAGGAAAATCAGTTAGTTTACTCTAAGACTAACTGAAAATGGGTCTGTGTGTTTCATGCACGAACGCATGTGACTGTTTCTAGATAGATTTCCAAAGTAGAAGTGGAAGTTTCCCTTCGTTGGAATGGCCCATTGGCAGGTGCCCGATGTCCTTGTGGAGTCGTTATCTAACACTGTGGTGATTTGTTGTGATGGTGGATCTGATACACTGGATGCGCTGTTACTAATAGTTCACTGGGCTACTAGCTTCGTCACTGAACTGAGTTGTCATTCTTCCTGGAGCCTGCATAGATTTTCCCAACTCTCCAGAGTCGGGATCTTGGTCCTGTTCAGCTTTCTGTATACTTCGTGAGTTTCGGTGTACTTTAAGAATGTGGGTTTTAGCTGAAAAATGTGTTTCACCTCATGTTGTATCAATACATCTTTGTTGATGACTTCATAGAATTCTTTCTCGGTCATGGTGTTCTTTATATTCATGAGCTTGGTTGTGTCCTCATATACTGTATTAGCCTTTTTACATAATCAGTCCTGGGCATTAGTTTATCGTTGATGACAAAGAAGGAAGGAAAGCCTCTTTTGTTCAGTGGCTCAATCCTATTAAAAAACCTACTCACCCCATTCTCCAGCTGATGGCATATTTGTTCTAGTTGTGTGACCAGACTCTTCTTATTCAACAAAATTGTAACCTCAAGAAGAGAAGCTATTTTATCAGCCACTTCTAATTGCTCCAATTCATGACTACTCTTGGAATTCAGAAATTTTATGATCTTGTTGGTAGTTTGGGGCTTATCTTCAAGTTCCTCATTGGTTTTCTCAATCGAAATATTCACTACCTCAATTACATCCCTTTGTTTGAAAATTATCTGAATGGAGGGCCATATATCATTTACAGACTCAATTATATCCAACCATATAATCTTTTTCACCCTTCCCATCATGGAGCCAATTGAGGACTCCTGAAGAGACTTATGTAAGCTATCATTTAGATTTTTGCTAATTTGTAGCTCTATGGCATGGGCAGAGTCTTTCCCTTTGAGTTTCTCAAGTAGGCCATTGAGTTTATTCCACAACCTTTTGATCTCTGCAAACTGTAGAGACATGTCCTCCATCGCCTTGGCTAATTGCTCAATACTCTTCCCCAGTGTTCCTGTGGATGTTGTAGCTGTTGGGATCACTATGAGAGGAACCGCTTGTAGGGGGATCGTGGCTTTAGCTACTTATTTTGCTTCTCCCTTCACTGCATCCCTGATTGATTTCTATCTTTCTTTGATCATATTACCCATCTCATTCTCCATTTTCTTGATCTGTTCTGTTTGTTCAAAAATTAATTGCAACATTTCTTCTTTCTGTGTTTCAGTTGCTTCTATCTCCTTGGCCATAGGGTCTTCTGTTACAGGCATCTTAAGCTATCTCCTCAAAGAAACTATGTCTACATTATTTTTCCTCACTAGGGTTTGTGCCACTGCTATGTTGGATGGATTTTATCTAATCTATATCACTAATTTCTCAAGATATTTTATCCTTCAATCTTTGGCGATGGTGGAGACATTTTCCAACTTTAATTGTGACTATGCATTGGAAAAAATAACCTATAGTTTTTAGAGGCTCATGGTTGTGCTAGTTAGGGTGGAGGATATAATTTCCCGAATCTGCTTGTGCATCTCCATCTGGTCTATTGGGTGGATGTTCTTTGCATTAAACTCAAATGATGTCGTCTTGTAGTCCGCTGCACCTTTGGGATGAGGAACTTATGCTTCCAAGAATGCCATCCTCACTCTTCCCTTCTCAGATTCAAAGGTTTATAGGAGTCTAATTTGGGAGCTGCCTGTTTGTTTCCAAAATTGATTGTAGGTGGTGGTCTTAAGAACCGCATTCCTTCTCTTGATCTCCTTGAATGTGTCATAGATGTCTTCCTCCTCTTGTTCTGCATCTGAAGTAGATGTGGGAGTTTGCTCATCCTGTTGTTGGAATGGGATGGTGGAAAAGGATGTGGAGAAGATCTGTTGGCCACCTGCTGAAGATGAACTTGGTGAACCCCCCATTGTGATGATAGTTTGCTAGTTCTCCTCATTTCCTTGATGAGGGACCATGTTGATCCTGGCTCTCTTCCTATATTTCATTTTGAACTCCTTGGTGGAGGAATTGATGTCCATGTCTGTTGGATCCTCCTAGGTATATATTTCCTAACTGGTCTCCCACCACTTGGGATGGTCGGGAATACTTAGCCAGTGTTACCGCAGGGGCGGAATATCATGGAGTTTGTAGAGCACCATTGTCGACCAGGTCTCCAAGTCAAGGGCACTCGGATACCCATCGGGGATCTAGAGAGGTTAGAGACCCATGCTGTGGCCACAACGGTGCAGTGCATCCTGGGCAACCAGGCACTCCACCACATCACTGGAGGGCAGATGATGCTTGTGGAGAGTGTGTTGAGTGCGACCTACTATGGATGGGCCCAGATGATGTTGTCGTCTTTGAAACGACAGTTGTCACTATGTAAGTGGCAAGTGAACCATGACTATGCATATGGTACAGTTTTGTGCTCACTTTTCTTTGAGAAGAACACTACACTTTGACCTCGCGTACAGCTCCAAGATGGGGGCCTGAGAGAGCCCAGGATGCGCCAGTGGGGGCGACTACTGTGAAAAGGAGGAGGTGGGGCGGTCAGACGGGTGTTCTGACCCGAGTTCTTTGCTCATTGGGATCAGATGCCACTCTATATAGATGACTATCCCTATAGTGGGATGAGTTATCGTGGGGACCTGGATCTACCACTGCTGCCTGCTCGAGTATGGGGGCTTGATGGTAAGTGACAAATTGCTAATCTTTTATGTGGATGTAAAGTTCTAGAATATGGTATGTGGTATTGATTCTTTCACTTTTGGTATGCAGATACAACACCAGTAAAATCGGCCAGGTATATGGGACGACCTGCGGTATCACGGACCGTAGGACCTAGTGGATCGAGAGCGCCACAAAATGAGGATGCAGCAGCCCTCCTGGAGGACATCGGTTGTAGATGTGAGAGGCTTCTGACCGATGTTTCAGAGTGCGGCTGGAAAGACTTGGATGACCAGTACATAGAGCCATGTATTGGTCTACCCTCAGAGTGGCAAGGGGTCATGCGGCACATGGAAATGGCCGAATAGGGTATGCGTGATCTACGAGCTACAGGAGCAGAGCCATTGGCTCAAGATCCTCCAGGTAGTGATTAGGTGTAGGGGCAGGTGGTGCCCCCTATTTTGATTTTTGTAACATGCTATGGGCATGTCATATGTATCAGAGTTGACAGACTCTAAAACATATTATGCGACACATATTATGGATATGCATCATTTTGATGGTTTATGTTATGTTATTGTCTAGTGTTAAATGCGTGTGCTAAATGCAAATCTAGAATATTGTTTGCAATACTATCTACATAGTGATTCTGTGCTCTAGGTACATGACCGAATGTAATGATTTCAAATTCACGCATCAAAAGCTTGACTTGTAAATATCTTCTAAAAATGATAGAATTATGCACACGATAGACACCATTCAAATGTAGGACAAGAAGCAGGGAATCTAAACGAACATGAAGGTGGAGTATGCGATGGGAAAGGGCATCGGCTAATAAACCTTGTACTGCATCGTATTCGGCCTGGTTATTGGTAGCAGTACCAATGCATACGTCGTTCAAGAGAACAAGCAAATGCAAGGGGGTGAAAATGGCCCAACCTGCCGAGGCTAGATTCCGGGAGTAGCAACTTCCACCATTGGCATAACCGATATAAGGTCTGGATGGGAGGTCCATCTAAAAAGTGCCACAAGACAATGAATGGAAGGATGATGAAAAATGTTGACAACCTGAGCGCAAAGTAGAGACCGAACAAACACTGTGAGAGGGAGTGATCTGGGTATGATGTCTACTACTCACACGCCGACGGGTAGGTGGGGTGTGAGAGCTACCGGAGGTGTAGCTTGTGCTGAGGCCGCGAAATTCACCATAGACACGGATTGTGCCATCTTGCTTATGGGCGGGAAAGATGAAGTCAAGGGTGGACAGAGCTTCCATGATGTCATCATCACAATAGAATATGGAGTGACGGGAGGAAGGGAGACCACATGACACGGTGAAGCTACCTGACTCATCATCATGATAAGAGAGGTTCACATGCGCATTTTCATAGGGGATGATGGAAGAACAAGCAGATAAGGGATCTATTGATGTTGAGCCCAGGGTGATCGCTGAAGGGAGGTCGAGCGAAACAATAGAGGAAGATGCAAAGGGAGCTTCCACCGAGGGTCTCATGGATGATGACAGGTAGAGGATGGTGGCCGCAGGCTCCGTCATCTCGACATCAGGAGGGGGAATGTCAATGGGAGCAGGTAGATCTGCAGGTTGTCCTGCAGCACACTGCGCAAGTACGGGAGAGGCGGATTGGTTCTGTTCAACCTCGTACTCCCTAACTACCTCTAAAGAGCCATGGTAATGTGTAAGGTGGGGAAAATGGTGAGAGTAATGGCCATGGAGATCACACAAAGAACAAGGTTGGTAGGTGTGGATAGTCTTGGTGTTCTTGGCTGCAGTTGAGGAAGAAGCAAAGGCTTCAGGGACCGTAGGCTCAGGGAATGCAACTTTAACCATGGGCTTGATGCAAGGCAACTCGGGACAGGTATGGGTGGCCTAACTGACGACATCACACAAATCACAGGGCTTTGGGGGCGGAGGAGGTGCAGGGTCAGTCGGGGTAGCCTTTTCCTTTGAGGCCCTCTTATGAGCTTTGCCCTTCTTACCAGAAGCGGTCACAACAGGAGGTGGTTCCTGTTGAGGTGTGTGAGGCACTGTGACAACGAGGGAACTCATAGGGACCAGTTGAACTGGGGTCAAAGAAAGATAAGGTTTGGGTTGACCAGGTAGGGTAGCAGCTGGGGGATCAAGGTACCAGACGAGAATCCCCATGGTTAAGTTAGGAAGAGAGAGGGTAGCCATAACAGGTGCCGTGTAGACTCCAGGGGGAGGAGCTAGGAACGGTATTTAACGGAAGGGGTAATGGCCAGGCGAGATGGCTCTAAGATGGTTAAGGCCTCGAGGAACCATTCCAGGAGGATGAAGAGGCTCATGAATACTAGCTGATGGTGAAGGGCCAGGACGAGGAGGTCCAGGAGGCTGAATCGAAGGTCTAGGAGCAGGTTGCGCAGGGCGAGGAGACTGCAAGCTAGTCAAAGCAGGCCGCTTGAGGGGAGCCTGAGATAATTGCATCATGCAAACATTCAATGAGATGGGATCAGAGAAAGGAGGAGGGAGACCAGGGAATGTACCAAGAAAAGAGGAGTTTTTGTAGACTCCGGGTGAGACACTAGTTGAAGGATCGACGGTTTGTTTATTGGCCACCGAAGAGATGATGGACTCAAGGGAGGTCTGAGACTTCGGTTCATAATATGTCGACTACTTGATGGTGACTATATTTCTGTTATGAGGGAAGGACATCTTGCGGTGAACCAAAAATAGGACAACAGACATCACATAGGTATAGCTACGACCCAATAAAATTTTGTAATCTAAGGGGGCATCAATGACTTCTACATCAACCGAAACAGTCTTGCCCGCAAGAGTAATAGGACAATTGCGGAATAGGCCAATGGGCTGGGAGGCATGGCCATCCCATGCTCGAAGAGTGATAGTGGAAGGAGCCAACTCAGGTGAACCGAGTTGCTTCCAAACTGAAGCGGACATCACACAGGTGGATGCCCCATCATCAATGATACACTGGAAAACATTGGCGTTCTGGATTTTGACTGGGATTTGGAAGGTGACAGAAGCAGGAAGAGGAGGATGTTCTGACAGGTCAGCATCGAAGACAATCAAGCGATCATCGGTAGGATCTATAGCGCCCATGGCAGATAGTAGAGCTTTTCATTGTGAAGTTCATGACTAGAGGAGTTCCAGCGTTGAGATGGCGGCAGGAGATTGCACCAAATCATCTACTATACTATACGAATGGGTAGCTTTTCTAGAAGCAGCATTTCGGCATAGTGGTCCCTTAGGGATCTTGGTATGAACCTCCGTCTTAGGCTAAGGGATCTTCAAGGGACCATTGGGTGTCAAAATAGGCTCTGTAGAAACTGACGGAGATGGCTCGGGGATAGATGTAGTAGGAGGCTTGTTGTACTAATGGGACCAAGTCTGAAGGTTGAGGTCAACGATAACAGGTTGGTCAGAGTTCATCATGAGGATCCGGTAATCAGGGGTACTAAATGGAAGAGGTTTAGTGGCCACCTAACCTTCAGGTGGTTGGGTAGCCACAAATCCTTGTTGAGGGAAAGGATTAGTAAGCACAGCCAACTGACTAGGCACAACATTTGGAGGGACAGAAGGGGAGGCTTGCTATCCTTGCAATGTTTCTTGAGACTCCCACATCTGCTTCATCTGTGGTAAGAGAGGAAAATCATGCATGTAATGACCATAAAAACCACAACAAGAACAAGGCTTATTCGTACGAACAGGCCTATCCTACTTGAGCTAAGTGCCCTATTGCTAGTTAGCAGTGTTAGGGGCATTATTTTGCAGAATAGATCCAGAATTACCGGAGGCAGATTGACTTTGAGTGCCTTTCCTCTTCTTTTTGGAAGGAGGAGGATTAGTCGCACCCTGCTGTGCATACACCTTCCCTTGAGGGGGCGGTGGCTACTGTTGCGAGGGTTGAGAAGGAAAGGGAGGCAAAGGTGCTAATGCTGGAGGAGCTGGATCACCAGGCTGTGGATACGGATAATAAGGAGGTTGGGTAACAGTGTGGTAAACAAGAGGTTGGGCAAAAAGAGGAGGCATGCTATATCCTGGATATGTGCTACCGGAAGGGGGAAAACTGTAGGAGGTGTTGGCTCCCCTGAGGAAAACCATAGCCCATGGGAGGTTGAGCGTATGGATTAGAGAGAGTTCCAATGATACTGTCGGCGGCGTGAGATTCCCCTGATGCGTTGGCACCACCGCGTCTGGGAAGATCGGGTAGAACGATATAAACATAACCCGACTGAGAGTAGATCAGGTCATATTTTAACGCAATTTGGAGAGTGGCTTCTTCAGTTTGAGGAAAATGCGATGCGACATCTTTCCCGATAGGTGGCAAGAGAGATTTAAGGAACCAGTCCATGTAGACACGGTCTTCGAAGGTAGGGGCTTGACAAAGGCTCTTTCTTCTCTGCCATTCCTGGACATGATCGGATAGGCAGGTTGTAGACGATTGACGTAAAGAAGTCAAAAGTTCGGTACCAGTGTCATAACGAAGGGGAAGCTGGAAGTAAGACAAAAAATCTTGGGCAAGAGTCGCAAAGGTGGTATGAGAGGAAGGGGCCTGATTAACTTACCACTTAGAAGCTTCACTAGTAAGCATACGTTGGAACAACCGAAGACAGACAGAGTCATCGGTAATGGAGTTAGACGAACACCACATGTGGAAAGATCAAACATGATTTGTAGGATCTGCACCAGCAAGACCTTCAAACTTGGGGATGTCGGAAGGGAGCTCGGTTGGAATAACAGGCCAAGAAACATCATGGTGTATAGGGTCATTTATCAACTGGTCAAAATCGGGGAGGCTGAGGCCTACCATATAGGGGAGCAAGGGCGTAGCCAGGGTAGTGTCCGTTGCGGTCTCACTAGTGGTATTCCTAGAATTAGGTCTGGGGTTACCACCAACTTTAGGTCCTGCACCAGACATGGTGAAGGTGATAGGGGGAGAACCGGGGGCGGAACAAGAAAGAGAACCAAATGAACCAGAAGAAGAGTCGGAGTGTGGATTCAGTGGAGGACTAACTCAAATCCTACGCGGAGGAGTAAGTCTTCCTACCAAAAACTGAGGATGAAGGCCAAGAAGTCTTTGGGATAAACGCCTTGGTGGCACAATGATGACGACACAAACATGACACAAGGGAAAAAGAGACCAATAAGGGCAAGGAGGTGCAGAATCAACTGATTACAATGTCAAAACAAGGGCAGAGAGGTGCAGGATCAATTGATTTCAATGTTTTAGAGTCTTTTCTTGGTAGTGTTAACCAAGCCCTTTTTCACTTAGGGTGTGTGTGTAAAGTGTGTAAATTTTATTTTTTAAACCCATAGGTTTGAAAGAAAAATGAAAAGTGTGATGTATAGCTGCAAATAAACCTACAAATAACAGTATATAAGACTGAAATAACAGAAAATAAACAGCTAAGAATGCAATAATCTGAACCCAAGGAGGCAGGCCTCTCAACAACTAGTCTGTAGGCGAGTAAAAGACTAATCAAAACACACTAAAATAGCCAATAGATCTAATTTCAAGAGGGACAGGGATCTAAAGGTCAAATCTACTGGAAAGTGGTGTAGAAAACAACAACAAATCAGAGGAAAGATTGTTGTAAATGAGGTGGCGAAAGGCTATGTCCTGGAGGGAAACGGAGATGACCCTAGAGGAAAACCCAAAAAAAAGTAAGAGTTGTTTTGTATGGATAAATAGCCAATCTGAAGTGGATATGAAGGTGAGGTATTAGATCTGAAAAATGGCCGAAGACTCTGAAATTTCAGAGAACCCGCAACAGCAAAAAATCTTCCACAAAAAGTGGAGGGTACTGAAGCCCTAGGGGGCTAGGTTACTGTTAGAAAATTATATATTATAGAGCAATGCAACACATAAAATACACAGAAAACATAAGCACAAAAAACACATAAAACCAGAGAGACACAGATATATGTGGTTCACCCAGTTTGGGCTACGTCCACCCCGAACAGCCAGTCCTTCCTTTCTATTATCCAGAAAAATGAAGAGACACAACCTACAACAGATCCAATGTAATATCCTCTGTCCTCTCTCACAGTATCCCTATCTGTTTCTCACTCTGAGAATACACATTCAATCCACAACCGCAATACAATACCCTCATACATAGCGAGGGGTTGCCTTCTAGGGAAAAAAAACCCTAAACTAAACATAACTTCTACCATCAGATCATCTGCCTAATGAACGACCTAGATTGACTAGAAATTACTATACTTTTACAAGTCAATTTTACATTTTTTTTTAGCTTCAGGGGCACTGGGCTCCATAAAGTCGCAGCCGCTCCCCCTGGACCCCCCCAGCAGTGTTTAATTATGGGCGGCATTGTCGCCCCATTAAAGTACAGGGGTCCAATGTTGTGATAAAAAATAAACAAGATAATCAGGCTCCACACCCAAAATTTCCCACTTAGTTGAGCAAAATAGAACAAGTACAGGTCCAAAAAGGGCAGATATGGAGGTCAGACAACCCTAAACAGAGGCTCTGAGAAACCCATAAAACTTTCAAAAAAGTTCCTGCAAAAATTCCAGGTCGTAGTTTTTGACCTATTTTCTGCAGAGGTCACAGTTTTTGGGCTGATTCCCACTTCATTAAGCTCCAAGTCATAGGTTTTGGGCCTAAAAGTGCGACCTACACTTTCGGCACTTTCGACGGCAGATTTTAGAAAAAAATTTCCTCTGAGCTGTGGCTGATGTTTGTCACCTACGTAATAGGTCTAAAAACACACGAAAGTTAGAATTTTTATCGTTTTATGGTTTTATAGGTTAAAAACAACATCAAGAAAAGAAAAAACAAGAGGCTGAAGAGAAATCCTAGGGTTTGAAGTAGCTGGATATGCAAGGATCAGAAAAACGACAACGGTCGTAATCGTAAACTTGTGTGGAGTCACTAGTTGTTATTATGAATCTTATTTCCAAGCGTACGAAAAAATACCACTTTAGCTGTGCATAAAAAATAGACCTAATAGCAAATATGGTTGCTAATATCCTCAAATCTACAGTTAGGTGATCAAGATAAATGCTACAAAAATCTAGATCTATGCATCAAAAGACATTAAGCAGTAGAAAAAACAAGATTTACTCCATGCATCCAATAGACAAGACAAGAATATGTTGAATGAATTTTGTATTAATGGCACCTGGGAGGAAAACACAAAAGGGTGTTACCAGTTCTCCTCAATGAGATGGGTTCTTGTAATTCCTTAGCACTTCACATCTAAAATTCCTCTCTCTTGATGGTGTAAAAAAACCAGACAAAAATGGTAGCAAAATATGGCTATGATGGTGGATCAAAGTCAGACCAAAAGTATAGATCCAAAGTGATCTTTAGGCAACAAAAGGTCGTGAATGAATGGAAAAACCCTTCTATTTATAACAAAATATTGAGTTAGTCTAGATGTTGGTGCGTAATTAAAATATTATTAACCAAATCAAGATCCAACTTTTATGGAATATTTTATTATATTTGTTGGAGGGAAAAGGAATTTGACTTAGGTCAAATCCCTTTATTTGTAAATAATAAATAAATAAATGGTTTATTTATCATTTTAAGGATGCGATTGAGTAATAATCAAATAAATAATGATTTATTTAATTATTTATTTATGGGTGATTTAGTCACATTTAACAAATAATATTATTTAAATAAGGTTTAAATAATTATTTTTAGGAAATAATAAGATAAATAATGATTTATCTAATTAATTTCCCTATTTTGGGTTAAATATAACCAGGAATATTAATTAAATTGTTGTTTAACTAATTATTCATTGAGTAAAATCAAACAAATGTAGATTTGTTTAATATTTCCTCATGGGGTTTCATGTTTAGACCATAAACAACTTAATAAAGGTGGTTTACTAAGTTATTTTTCATAGTGAATGCAATTTTACTTAGGGTAAAATTGGTCTTACCTGGTGTACTTGCATCCATCTAATAACAATAGGTTAGATGACCAAAAAATGGTTTGACAGCTTCCCCAGATATATTGAACAATACAGATGTTGAGATACACAACCGTATTATGCTCTTTTCCTTCCAATCCAACTTCGCCCAGTCTTCATTTGACATTATCATTGGTTTTGCACCCGGCTCTATCGCGATCCACTGATCTTCATCCACCAGCAAATCCTCCATATTGAGCTTCCACAACTCAAAAATTTGACCATTAAATTTCTCTATCTCTGTCTTTCTACTACTTGCCATCTTCTTTCACTGCAAGAATCAATCTCGCAGATCTCCCACTGAACATGGTCTACCACAGGCCCGAGAAAACAACCCCTAAATAGAAAAGGGGTCCCCTTGAAGCTAAAACAACTCTGATACCAAATGTAGGTTTTAACCCTATACATAAATTATCTGCAAAAAAATTCTTAAAAACAGAAAATAAACAATAACAAGAGCATAAAACATAAAAAATATATACACATATATTTTTCCCCTGGATCCCAAATCGGGACTACCAGCTTGATTTTTCATTATATTCCTTTTGGTGTTACAATACATATATATACATGCTGAAGCATTCATAAACCCCAATCCATTAGCCCTGTATTACAACATAAGCGTGGTTCCCTTGACCAGATCTGCAAAATACAAGGGGTTGAAAACCATCATGCCCGAAAACCATGTGCAAACCCATGCAAAAATCCATAGGTGGGTCTGCCCACCTAAAATAGGGTCCAAAAAAACATATCCTAGGGAGCTGCCTTGGACCTTGTGTAGGGGGCTACCCGCCCCCTGTAAACCCCTGGACAGGGGGGTTGTCGCCCATCCTCCCCCCCCTCGTGACCCTCTCGCTGTGCCCGATGCAACGAACCGGGGGAGAAATCTCCCCCCTTGTGACCCCCCCACCCTCCCACCCCCCGCTCCCCCTACCCCACACGTGCGACTATTCGTGGAAAGAATATAACACATATCCAAAAAAACTAAACGAACCTAGATCCATATTAACTCCTGATCTACCAAGTGTTGAGAGTGTTCAAATATTTTTCACTCCAAAAGAAATTTATACCTCAAGAGATTTGATCCCTCTCACAACTTGGTAGATCTATAATTAATATGCATTTACCTAATTTTGTTAATGTATCAGTAGTAATGTAGGTAAAACTGAACATGTAATTCCAAATTCCAATTTCCATTAGTAGTGTTGACATGGTCAATTATTTTGATAATAAATCTAGTTATAAGTTCAAGAAGTCCACGGAAAATTACAAAGGGATGTGAAAATATTACTTTTACTATCATCATACTAACCTAAACTACTACATAGAGGGGGGTTTTAAGACAATTTCTAACTAAATTGTCTTAACTTTAGACAAAAAAGAAATTGGAAATTGTCTCTAAGTGAGTGTCTCAAATTATTATCTTAAAAATTATCTCTATAAATCCAAAATAGAACACAAGTATTATTGTCTCTTAAGAGAGAATTCATTTTTTTCTCTCAAGAGTCTATAGCTACGAATAAAGACATATTGTCTGTATAGAGACAATATGTTTTAAACCCCAATCATTGTCTCTATAGAGACAATATGTCTTTAATCCTAGTTATTCTCTCTCTAGACACAATACAAAATTATATTTAGAAAAAAAATATAAAATGTGAATATCTTTATTTATTCAATGATTAATTCATGTTAGGGCATGATGGAATCGAACCACCAACCTCTCGCTTGCAAAGAATTTTTGCTTCCATTGAGATAGCACCCATTAAGGAAATGTGTTGAATGAATTCAACTCAAAGAAAACCATTTGAGTTGAATAAATTCATCTTCAAATGCAAGATTAAAACTACATCATACGACTTTTTCAGAATAAATAATTAATAAGTCTAGTGGAAAGGTATGAAATGAAAATTTCATCAAAGTTGATTTCTCTTCTTTTAAGTGTTAAATATCACCGCCTTCAAAATTTAATGGTCTATAGTCGCTCAGATTTGATAGTCAGATGGATGGTAGATAGATATCATGTGTCAAGTTCAACTCAAATCAGAAATGACTTGATTTTTGGAGGTTAGTGTTTCAGCGGTGTCAAATATTATCCAAAATATATGCACTAACATGGATCTCCAATATCTAAGCTTGACCATCCATTTGTCACTATTAGTTTTTTTTCTAAATTTTTTAAAATACATGTTCCATTACCTATACGTATTTCAGAAATTTTACCTCTTTGTCTGTTCCACATAGTCTAGGTTTATGTCATTCCTCTATTATGATCTCTAAGCATTGTTTTATCTAAAAACAAATATTATAAAACAGGAACTAACAACAAAATTAAGGGCTTCTTCCTAAAGAGGATCTTGAAAGGAAACATATATTTGAACATGAGATAAGTTTGCTTAAGGCATGACCAATTTTTTATATAATAATAAACTTCTATATCTATATACAAAGAGGTAGTGTTGTGCATTTAAAATTACACTCATAATTGTGGTTTCCATTTATCTATTTCCACTCCACTTCAGGCAACTAACTACTAGTAAAAAATTCCTCATTTAGATTGAAATTCCAAAACAGAGGTTTGATTAACTATTTACTTGTGTATGAAGTATGCATGTATCTATTTGCTTCTAGTAGAATGATGCATCCCATAAGAGAATTTTGTTGGTGTGTGTGTGTGTGTGTAAAACACGATTATGAACCTGTCACCAATAATCCTTTCATGTACAACCAAATGCATGCACTCACCCCTATCCAAAGACTTAAATTTACAAATTATTCATTCTTATCATGAAATGGGTTTTAGGCACATTGATTATGAGTTCATACCCCTCTGCAAAAATTCTTTAAGTAGGGCTCTCAATGTAGGTTTTGGTGGAGATTCAAATTTTAACAAACATAAGACCTATGTTTGAAAATTTGAGCACCCAAAGATTTAACAAGCTCACCAAATAAAAATAATATAATATTTAAGAACTTATTCACTCTCATATATAAGTGCTCATGATCTCTCTTTAACTTACATTATTTTAAGTCGTTCAACCATAATTTTCTTTAAATGGCATGCACTTCATAAATTTTACACTTTACAACACATCACCAATGAATGTCTCACGTTTCAAAAAGGTCCAGTGATATATCAAATTTGAAATCCACAAAAATTTTGAATGACCATGCACTGGTCATTTCCCACACTCTCAACCACTCGATAATTTTGTTTTAATAAATAAACGGTGGCATACCCAACATACCAAATGCCAATAATTTCAATAAAAACAAAGACTCCATACAATTTCTTGGAGCCTAGCCGCCTTTGTGGATTTTATATTTGCTCATACATGGTGAACTCACTTTTAATTGTAAACCTTTATAAAATATTTGCATGCCTATTCCATATGCTTTAACGCTTCTCTGACTTTTGATCATTAATTCTATGCTCAACACACCTAAATTAAATAATTTAGAATTGGTTTTGCATAAATCAATGAAAAGTCACATACCTTTCAACGGAGGCTAAGATATTCAACGGATATTTTCCCTGGTGATTTTCCTTCAACTTTAAATACAAATCACCATCCACTATTAGATCTTGACTCTCAATCTCCTCCACCATTAATTATACATGCATGTCATTATCTTCACTTTCTTGATGAAACAAATATTAAATATGTATTCATAAATGAATACATTCCAATGAATCCTGCAACAAGGTTCCTACCATATTCTTGTTCCTGCCTCTCTTTACATACAATCATCTAGATAAAATGATCACTCTGATTCTAAAAATCACTTATATGGAATTTGGAAGAACATAAAATAACCCACAAACATCAAGCATTTCACCTTTTAATAGAAATTGAAATGTAAAAAATTATGTTTTATATTATAAATTATTCCAACGAACCAATCAAATTTCAAATAATACAAAAATAATTTCCAAAATTATCACATAATATATCAATATAGGAACATATCTATAAAATATAAGCACCCAACAGTGACAACATTCCACCAAAAGCATGCTCCATTGATGGAAGTGCATCCTTGGATTTGAGCAAATTGCATCACCTAAGAAGATTTGTTTTCCTATTGGTTCAAATGTATGAGTTAGTTTGTTTGGATGGTTGAAGTGAGGAGGTCAGTGGTTATGTTTTTGCATAAGAATAAATGGCATAGCTACCAAATTCTACAGCTCAAAACAAGTTACAGTGCTCTAGAATTCCGCTGAAATTCATTGAACCAATAATTCTTGTTGTGGAAGAAAGATGTGGGTGTTGGAGCCTTGTGATAAGGATTGGGTGGAATCATTTCTTTTCTTGGCTATGGAATTCCAAGATAAGGTTTCAAAACCAGGAGTGGGGAAATCAAAAACAACTAAGAGGAAAATTTCCCATGTGCTACAAAAGAGGAATTGTTGAGGAATGGTGATTGATCTTTAAGATGGAGAAAAAAAGGACACGAGAATTTTATAATAATTTAATCTTGTCAGAAAGAGATTTCAACTCCTGATACTTGTAGAAAGATAGGTTTTGTGATTTGTTTCCAGTTTTACATCAAGGAATTTAGGACTAAATTGTAGCCAAAGAAATCATGGGTTGCATCATACATATGTGAGAGAGAATAAAACCTCCAAACCAAGATGTAAATGACATATTTCAACCCTATTGTTTAGATGAAGTTTGACTTATATTAATTCTCATAACTTGTTTTATGTTTTCCTACAATGCTTTAATGGTTTTGATAGCCATTTGTTCCACAACTTTCACTGACTCTGTGTAGGTGCAACTTTTGTAGTTTGAGCACTCTGACACTACAAGCATGATTCTGCAATAGTTTTTGTTTAACTCTGCCTTGCCCAGAATTGCATTGTCCAACCAGAGAACAAATTATGAACTCAATTATAACACAGATCCAACTCTTATTATTTGATAAGGGTTCATTCACTAGATTTCCTTGTTTGATTTAGATTAGAGATTCAATTAGATCCAATTTATAACTCCATTTTCATGGCTGTCATATTTTAATTATCCTCCATTATTAATTAAACATCCCAGGGGAAGTAAAAAACTTTGGAAATGACTAATAGTTATGATATCTTTGCAAAGATTCTCCTCTCCATAGATACTACTTAGCTTTGAAAGATGTTAATTTTCTCCACTTTCTATTAGCTTTTAGTGGTTTGAAAAGTGTTAGTGTTTGTTATTTGTCTCATAGCTATAATACCTTTAAACATTCTCATCATATTATCTTAGAATTATGTGTGACTATCATTACTCCTAGAGAAGTGAATATCTAGGTTAGGAAGGCAACCTAGACACCATAATATGTAATGAATGCTATCTAATTTACAAAATTGATTCAATATAGATTTGATTCAGATTTAGTGTCAAGACAAACACAAAAAATTAAGTTATTATGATATAAATAGCTTTAGGTGGTTGAGTTATCATCATTTGAATCTCAAGTGATGAGTGTACAACCCAAGTAACAACACCAACAAATTTTAGGTTAGTATCTAAATGGATTGGATTTTTCAACACCATGTTCTCAACCAATGATGTCACTAGTAACAATGGTATTGTTGTGCTGTACTCTTTAACCCAGTGCTGAAAGAGAGGAAACCATTAAAAATATAATGTAAATTTTTCCACTTTCAACCAAAAAAAATTCTTGCATAGAAATCTTACATCTGCAACTTTCCCAGTAATTTTTTTGATCAATATAAACATCAGTAAAAAATACATATTCACATTCCTACAACAGAGGGAACATTTTATTTTTCTTGCTCATTTTCTTTTCTTCCCAAAAGATTATTTCCAAGTGTCCATTTTCTAGTAAAAATGATTCACCCAGCCTCTCTAGGATAAATTTATATTACTTAAATAATTTCCAAAATTTTATAGAAACTATATATAAAATCCTTAGAAACATGAAAATGTTGGCATTATATTGTCAAATATTTTATAGTTTCCATTTTGAGTATCAATAATATTCACCAATGTTGTTACACTTCTAGATAAGTATGTATCTATAAAATTTTCCCTAGTTGACAAATTCATTCTTAATACAATAGATAGACTTGAAATTTAGGCTACTCGAACAAAATTGGAAAAAATGGCCAAAGAAAATACTATTGAAGTGGAATTCCATTACATTATGTAGGTCCTATTTGTGAGTCTCTATATTTAGAATGTTTTTCAATTTCTAAGGCAAGATCTTAGTGTACTTAAATATTAGTTTATTTCCTAATTTTTTTTGGCATTTCAAACCATTTCATTTTTTTAAATTAATTAGTTATGGAAAGGGTAAATTAATAAATTAAAAATATTTATAGTCACAAAAAAACTAATGAACTAGAGAAAGGTGGGACTTGGTGGGTTCATGTGACTCTAGGAAAATTGTGGTGGAATAACACATGCTCCAGAACAACAATCATTTAAGCTTGTGTTGCAGACTTCACATTCCTGACATATTAACCATAAAATGACCATTCGATTGGAAAACCTTTAAACAAAAAGTTTACAAATAAAAAAATTGTAAAATCTAAACAAAAAATAAAATTAGGTTAAAAATAAAGATATTCCACCAAGGACCAACCAAATATAGACCACACAATCTTAAAACAAACATATAGTCCGTGTGATAAGGATGCTTCTTGGCAGTCAAGGCCATGGGGATTCAAGGAATGTATTCCCAAGAGTCGTCAGAGTTTTAATACCTTGGTGACTAGTATTTGACACTCTCTGGGTTCATGTTACAATATTTAATTTCCAATTAGTGAGGAAACATTGTTGCTTACATTGATTGAGCACCATCAGTGACCATGCAAGAGCCACCACACAAAACTCCAAATGTTGTATGACAGAAAATGATGGTATTTTTATTAGGTTGCAACCTTGAAGCAAAGAGGAAAAAGCAAGGAGAGTTGAGAGTTGAGACAACCAAAGTTCTAGCAGCATGATGGCTTCATATCGAATTTATCTGTCAACAAATTACTTCACCATTTTCTCTTTAAGTCTTAACAATGTATAACAATATTGGCTAAACATTGTTATCCTAGAATGTATAAACAAATTATTTGTGGGGCCTTCCATTTGTTTGGGCCATTTTATAATATTTTAACAACTTCTTATATGGTGGAACACTTATGTGTGGGAAGAAAATATATTCCTCCGTAGAGGTGAGAAAGAGGGACCTTCCCTCTATTGTGATTTTTGTAAATACTAATTGTGTAAAATTTCCAGCATATGCAACCCCTGAAATAATGAAACCGATTCCAGTATATTGTGGGGTGTAGGTGCTACTAGAATTTTGTTATTGTCTTATGCTTTTAAGGTGAAGTGGAATCTATGTCGTGGTTTAGGCAGTTTCGAGTCATTCATGCAAACTTGACAAAAATGTGAAGCCATTCAAAATTTTCTACTTGCAAAATAATTGTATTTTAGGATATTCTAAAAACACCCCAATCATATATACTTTTGGGTTCATTTGTTTAATGATAGTTTCCATGTGATGCTTTCATTTCAAAACCTTAAAAATACTTAAATATTTAATAATCTAAACCTCAATAAAGTTAATGTTAAGGTATCCTACTCAAATATTCTGAAGCTTGCAACCCAGTATATCCTAATGAATGGAGTTCCAAGTGATGTGTCCACGAAAACTTAGGAAAGTTATTGCTCAATACTAAAATCATGATCATTTAGAATTCCTATCTAAAAGGCGTAACACTATATCCCTCAAGTTATGTCCTAGAAATGCTAATGGAAGCAAAAAAAGGGGAGTAATTGGAAAGTATAAAGTTCAAGATGAATATCAGAAGGATTTATATATGAATTTATATTTTCAATCTTCTCACAAATCATGTATCCCTTTTTTGAATTATTTAAAAAAAAAAAAAATTAATTTATTGCAAGTATTTAAATTTTCGAACAATGCAACTATTTTTGTAGTTATGACACAACATAGTTTATTTTGATGAGAGTGTAAGAATAAACACGCGTCAACATTTGGAGTCGAATTCATTGGATGTATGTTTAATATAATTACCTTGGTTATTTCCTGTGATTATGAAGTTCATAATGTTTGGAAATCTTCTTATATGTTGAAATTTTTTACCCTAAATTTCTTTATTCCAATTAACAAAGTGTTATTACTTACATATGCTTTACAGATTTGCATCTTTTTGTGTATCCTTCTTCACGTAGATTAACTTGAAAATATTATATACTTTTGAAACTTTTATATACTTCATATTGAGAAATGTTGGGACACCTCCATGCTAAAGCTTTAAATATGTTTAAGGAGTGGCTTAAGCATGCTCCTAATATAAGAGAAGCATTTGCAGGGGTTGTTCATGATGGTATAGAAAATTGTTATGAAATTCAGTAAACTTGACTGGAATTCCCAAGTCAAACTTGACTTAACAGAGAAAATGAACTGAGCTAACTTTTTAATCAAACTTGCCACCAGCTAGTTTGACTTACTAACAGTGAGTTTGAGATGCAAGTACCCACAGGTCAAACTCTGGCCTGCAAGTACTCACCAATTTTTCATAGGTCAATGAATTTGATTCACAATCATAATGAAACTTGGTGGGGCCCTTTATAAGTTTATATACCCTAAACATGGAAAAAAAATCCATTCTACTTAAATAGATTAGCTAAGTTTTCCTATGCTTTTTCCAAGTCCGAGTTGAATTCTTTCTCTCCCACCTCCATGAGTTTTTTATGGATCCAAGATTTGTTTTATCTTGGGAAGAACTTTATGGTCACATGAAAAATTATTGTAGATTATTGCGTCAACGCATCACATTCAAACCTTGTTTCAAAACAACTACATTGAATTTTCAAGACATTCCATACTACTATATATAAATAAACCTCTGTTGAAGTTAATATAACAAATTTCTTATCATTTAGTCATTTATCAGCCAACATTATTAAGTTTCGTAGCCAAGCATGTGGCAGACAATATTGGAAAATAAATAAACACTCTTTACAACTAGCCAAAGGTATGGGAAAGGCTCCAGTATGGTTTGGATGGAAGTTAGAACAATATAAACCTTTACATGAGCTTATTAATTTTCATGCATCCTCTTACCCCAAATAAATTGCAACCTTTGCAGAACACAATTGTACAACAATCAAACTTGGAGGATGATATGGCTCAACCAGAATAAAATTAAATGAAGGAATTGGGGATTTGTTGCTTGAAAAATAGAAAACAAAAGACACTATTATTTATGGTATATACTTGGGATGATTTTAATCATACAATTTTGAAACTAAAGAAACACCATTGTTCTCAACAAAAACAATTGTTGAACTAGGTCAACATTTAGTAGGTAATGTAAGCATAATGTTCACATGAGATAATCTTAGTAACCAAAATACATATGATCAAAACAAAAATTAATACATGTAGTATGGAACCCCTAATATGCACATAATATTCTACAGGAAATTTACGCGGGATTCTCATTCACACATAGGAATATATGATATAATAAGTCCTTCACTCACCCTATAGGGTTAGTCACACATGACCCTCAAATTCACATATAGCGAACCATAAAATGCACATGTTTATTTACATATTAGATTATCTCAAACCCTATTGGCATAGGATTCACTCCTTTCTAAGATAGAATTCCCTTTCATCTATCATCTATTCAGAATTATCATATTCAAAATTTACAAAAACATACAAATACAATTTTAAAATATAACTTCCTTTCATTAATAAAACCTATACATAAATAATGATATATCCTAAATTTTTCCATGGTTGGCCATCCTCTCAATTGATTTGATTTTTAATTAGTTATCCATCCCTCTTCTTATGCCCAAAGGCTTCCATTTTATACATGTAAATGGTTACTTCTAGTCCCTAAATAAGATCTTATACTTCTACAACTAACATTCAAACAATAGCTTCAGTGAATGAACTCATCAATATATGGCCTAAAATTTTCCTTGCAAATTGTGCTACTATAGCCCACAAGTTGCATGAGTTTCTGAAACAAAAAAATGACTTTATATTGGCTATTTTGCATAATTTGTGCTTTAGCATTTTATTGCAAACTCACAATGGTGTCTCAAGATATTGTTTTGTGTTCCTCCATTTATATGTTAGGGAAAAAAACTCATCATAAGGAAAGTATATGAACCCAAACTACAAGTTTGAACTCGTGACAAGTTGCAAGTTTGATTGATGGGCCACTATGTTATTACAACATTTCAATCCAATAGAATTGTAAAAGTACAATTTTTTTCTTAGTAGAGTTTGAGCAGTTATCAAGTGACAAATAATTTTCATAATGTGGTAAGAGCACATATGGAAACTCTCTATATATATTCAATATAGATGTTTTATCCTTTTGTACCAAGAAGGATCAATTCAAATTAAACAGCCCCTAAGAAATAGAAGGCTTGAAGAAATAAAATTATAAAGAGGGAAATTTGATTTATGTAAAAAGTATAATGTGGCCATAGCATGCACAATGCATACCCACACTCGGGGTATGCATACTCACACTAGGTCTAGACCTGGGTGCACCTGTGGTGCCCCTAGGTGTGGGACAACACAACCAGTCTGAGGGCCACATATGTAGAAACCCTCAACCACATTAGGGTTTTACACCCTCGATGGAATTTTGGATGTGTTACCTATCATGAGGGCATAACCATTACAATGTGGATAAAACTAGTTGTTGTGGGAATTATTGAACATCATAATAAGGAAATGTCGTAATAGGGAAATGCATGTGACATGGGTGTCATGGGCCCAACAATTCAACATGAAGTGAGAGACCATCACCAAAAAATGAAATTTAAATTGAATTAAATTATTTATCATATATTTCACATTTTTGTTTTAATTTTTATATTTCAAATTTTAGCTATATACAAGTGACACTTGTTCCAGAGTTGTGGTACAGTGCTTGAGCCTAAGTGCCACCATGCAAAAGACCTAGATTCAAACTTCAGCAGGCTTAAATCCTATTCGAGATGAATTTACAAAGTTTAACATGGGTCTCCAAATTTGTATAGGTTATTTCGAAGTGAACAAGACTCATATATCCTTGTAACTAAAAAAAAAAACATTTTTTCCCAATCAAGAAAAATGTTGCAATGACACCCATGCACATTGGCTACATAACAAGGAATTGATACGTAATCATAACAAAATAACAAATGGTCAATATTTGAAAATAATTTGTAAAATATAACATGTAAATTTATCTGTGTATTTAAAACCTTCTCTCCAAAAAATAGTTTGAATGGAAAATATATAAGTATCACCTCCAAAATGAATCTTCTTCTTGTGTTGCTTTTAGAATATTATTGTACTTTTAGTCTTTAAGAAAATATGCATTCTCCCATTCACCTTGTGACAAACCTAACTAATGTGAGATATTACAAATGAAGAATATTGATTCATGCAACCATGTGGAATATTTTTTAATTGTTAGAGACGAAAGTGAAATAAATTTCTTGCTTGTAACAATTAATAAAAGTGATGAAAAACAAGGACATAAACAAGATAAGAAAATGCACGAGGTGCGCAATGTTAATAACCGAAACTATTTTCAAATGTGGGAAATGATAATGTATACACATATTTCCAATTTATTCAATTTCATTATTTTTATATTTCAATATAGATGGATAACGAGGACACGGATTCTTGATCACAATAACAACAAAAAAATGGAAACCAGAGAGTTGACATATATAAAATAGAAAAAATTGTGTGATAGGTATAGGAGGTAGGGGGAGTGGGTTGTATTAAACCCCAAGAGAAACTGTGAACTTAATTATGCTCAAGGGTTAGGCATATCCACAAAAAAACAAAGCTAAATCAATGTCCCTATATCAAGGTTTACTTATCCTTGAAGAAAAGGTTTTCTTATCACATGTGCTTTTTTTCTATATTGATAAATGATTCAACAACTTATTTCTTTAGGATTAGCAAGGGGCTAAGACAGAAGTTCCCCTTGTCACCACTGTTCCTCCTCACTATGGTTGAAGGTTTGAGCAGCTCTTTATTGGAGGTAAATAGAACAAGATCATTCAAGGGTATTAATATTGGAGGTTCTTTATCTTAATTTTTCATAAAGCAACATTGTTCTTTACTTTGATAGTTACATTTCTCTATTAACATGTTGCATTCAGCCAAATAATTTTTCCAATGTACACATTTATATCATTAACCATCTGAAAATAAAACTATGTGGAAATAAAAATACCATCACCATCATCATCATCATCTAAGCAACGAAAAATAAAATATCAAAGGAAGAGAAGCATGAACACATAGAGACACCAAGATTGGTCTGAGACCAGGGAAAAACCCACTATGGGTAAAACGCTTGGAAATTATTCTTCTTAGATATTTATTGAATGATTCAGAAACAAGAGTACAATGATCCAAGAGTACATATATTTATGATGTATAAAACAAATAACATACAAGAATTAAAACCATACCCATACTTCTACATGAAGGAAATTGAATTTGAGAACTGAAATGTACTGACACTGGCTGTAGAAAACTGATGAAAAAAAATGATACTAAATGAGGACTGAAGATACATATGCAATGGAAACAAATAGGTCTAATCTACAGATCTATAATTCAAAAACATGGATATGAAAGATTTCAAATTGATCTCAACTCTGAAGTCATATATCTAAATTCGGGATACTATCAATGACGCTTTGACACAATTGTGACTGAACGACTGAAATCTAGAAGAGTTGCACAATAAACTGAAGGTGATTCAAATATAATATTCCTAGTAACTCTCTGATTCGCACCCTTAACACACTTATATCACAGCTCTGGGGCTCTGATCCACTACCACAACGCCCTATGCCCGTGATTGAGCTTAAGAACAACCTGATCTCACCTTAGGGCTTTGGTTGCACCCTTAACATGTTGTGCTAGCAGTTTTGGAACCTTGGTCGTGGGCACAACACATCCCACCCACAGTTCTTCTTTAAAATGGCTTCTACCAGGGCCTTACCTGCCCCTGACTTTGCTTCAATAGACCCATATATGGAATGCGCACCAAACTTTGACCTCGATCTACTACGTGCGATGTGCGAGCTCCTTCCAACGTACCTGTGCGAGCCAAGAAGTCGAAGATATGACCAAAAAATGAAAATAGCATGGAGAAGACCTTATGAGTGAATGTGTGAAAATGAACTTGAGGTCAATTCTATTTATAACTTTATGAGTGACCGCTTAGGGCTTTGACCAGATCAACATTTGGTTAGGCCAACCCATAAAATAATAAATTAATTCATAACTTAACTTATTCTTAACCGATTGGGCCGATCTATAGGTCGATTTTGATCCTCTATAAAATATTAATTTAATTAAGTTATTATATTAATCATTTGAGTTGTCCAATGTGGAATTCAACCTTAGTTGAAAAAATTAACACCCCCTCTCAACTAGGAAGAATTCTGCTTTGCAATCTCTGCTTTTAGTTCTCTGCATCATGGAGTCATCACGACTCAACATAATTTGTTGATATATGATAATCAATCAATATTTCATTCTAATATTCATGTATCATAACATGTCATCACTAAACATCTTTTTCATGTAGCCATCATGATGTGAACCTTTCAAATTACAAATTATAAATGTACTGTTCATGCTTATTTATGCTTATCTCTTGATTGTTTCTACTTGTATTCTGAACATTCTCAGATCTAGAAGAATAATTTGTCACTGGAGGGGATCTTGGGATACTACCCTTCATTCATCAGGTTGTCATTCTGCAATTTTTTCCATCAGGCTACTACTCGGAATATCATCAACAGAGAGGATATAAACATGGAGCACATCTCAGATAGAACATCTCCCATAATCACATGGGGGAGATATACCTATACAACCCCATATCTAGCAAATAGGATACCCATCCACGTAGGGGATATCATCTCAACCCTGTTATCATATCAGGGAGCTCACTCTCAACATAGAATCACATAGGTTTATTTCACATTGGGAAGCTCACTCTCAACCTGGAATCACATAGGGTTATCTCAACCCATCCTATTTCCTATTGATCTTCTCATCGATGACTCTAAATAGTCATGTGGTAGAACACCTGCATCATAATCCAACTTGGATGAGATACCCAAATTACCAATAGGTAAGGATCACACACCTCCAAGCCTCCTCAACCCATTTTCTAAATAGGGAGGGACAATCCCAACAAACCTTGTGGGTATGATGCCAACTGGGGTATACTCTGCATAGACCAACCTGTGGAGGAGACAATCAACTTTTCAAAATGAAAAAGGATCACACACATCCCACAGGTGACAGATAGGGGAGAAAATTCTTCGACCCTATTTTACAGAGTTCCATCAACCCCAAGAGCCCTCTATCTCAATTCCACATTTTGGGAGCTCAAACAGAAGAGGAAGAGTTGGCTCAATGTCCTCGACCATTGCTACTCTCATCTAGTATCTGTTGATTCCTGTACCTACAGGACATCAAATCAAGTATTACGTTAGAACATACATAATCATGTAAATCGCAACAAGATAACAATAAAACCAATATAACAAAACCATCCTCCCTCTCATGGAGGTGTCAAATGTGCATGGATACTATGATCATCCTCCCTTTCACAGAGGTGTCAATCACAAGCCTCAACTTGTCTCTAACATCTGTGTTGTCTCAAATGAATGGGGAACACATAGTCACAACTATACATATTTGAGATTATTTTTCATCATCATGTATCCATGTCTTATCCAGATCATGTTTGATCAACTCTCTAAGGAGATTCTACATCATGCCTCATAGCTAGCCTTGCTATCAACATTGTATCCAACCTCGGTCATGCTATTGACGTCTCATCCAAGATATCATGGAAAATCTCATACTAAGGCAACATGCAAATGTTCTCATTAATCCAAAACATCATTATTTCATTCATGTCACTACGTATCATGGGCTAAATATCTCAACCAAATAAAATATTTTTGGTGGAAATTCTAAGTGAAGCAACTCAAACATGAATTCAATAATTTTTCATACACATCATATACGGATGAATGTTCAAAATAGAACATCAATTATTCAACAAAATAACTTATTCCATATCATTTTCAATCAACATTTGATCTTTAAATCAGAGTATCCAAGGATTTACATTACATAAATACATCTCAACAGTCTTGGTATATGGAATTTCTTTCCCAAATTCTAGAGATCAATTTATCATGCCATGATACATCATTGTGATATTCATAAGTCATGTCCCTCTTACTTATATTTTTAGAGGCTCATTACCTGTCAATGATAGACTATTGGTATGTATAATCAAATCCATAATAAAAAATCAAGGCCATACCTTGGAACTCATTATCCTGACTTAGTCACATATAAAAAAATCTAAATCAAGGAGTTTTAATCACGCAACACTCTCTATGATCCTAAGGCCTTATCATGCCAACATATCCAGCCTTACTCAAATAAATGTTGAGTCAACAAAATCAGCTCATTAGAAGTCAGTCACAACTATTATCAAAGACATTGATTTCATAGTTATCAAGCCTTTCAACCAGAGACAAGTAGCACACATATCAATTCTTGACTTCATTTCATGTCAAGATCTTCAATTCTGTCATTTAACATGTCATTATAAGCCATTTCTGTCATTAGATGTAAGTTCATACATATTATGTTTAAATCATGCATGTTCATACTAAGTCAAAACAACCATTGTGCTAGGAACAAAGAGGGCAATACATAGCCATACGTCTGTATACTCACATACGACACGGAAGGTCAATATGTCTACATAACATATTCATCTGGAAAAATAAATCATCACCAAATCAAATCATGTCAAATCCAAATTTACAATCATGGTAAGATCTATAAATCCAGACATGTATCAATCATTAAGCATCATGTCAAAATTACCAAACATAGTTTATCAATATTAGTCAGTGAAAACATGATGCACAATCCTTAAACACAATGACATATATATATATATATATATATATATATATATATATATATATATATATATATATATATATATATATATATATTTCATTATATATATATATATATATATATGAATTTTTTGGTCACCTACACACACAAGTTCGATTCAAACATACAAAATTTCCCAGCAAATAGATCTTACTAGCATTTGCAATACATCTGTAGAACTGATATCTTCGAACTGACCATCTGATTTCATGCTCAATTCCAGCAATTCCAGAAATCAGTTCACAATGACAAGACATATCAGAGATCTGTGGATTCGGAGTATAGACCAAATCCATTATACATAAATTCAATTCTGTTTCTACTAGGCATAGTCACATCTATGAGCCTTCCTTTGTGCGAATGAGGCTCAGACCTCTGTTGTGGATTAACTAATGTCAAAAATTCATAAATCATATTTCAATAGCAACATGAGTAAGAATATTTTAGGAGAGAGGTTCTCCCTCTAGATGATAATCCACTTCATTCATGTCATCAACCTTTCTTTATAGGGATCAAGTAATAGCAGATCTATCATAAACACATATCTATCATGATCATCAATATCATGTCATCCATATTTCAATAAGGGTTGGAAGAAAAATATCAGGGCAGCAGGTTGATGTGACATCACAACCTTAAGTTCCAATAACAATACATCAAGGTAAAGCATTTAATTTCTGGAGAACGTGTGCGAGGCCCAAGATCATGGAAGGGCATTCTACTACTCCTCATTGCGTTGGTCACTTGGGAAGTCCCAGAAGACTTGGTCCTTCCGGAGCTCGAGCCAGATATGTGCGAAGGGGCGTGGTATGAGAATCTGTGGGATTCAAAGGATGAACAACACATTAAGGATAATAAGGTCTCATGGGTCCTATTTCAGAGTGGGCTCGCAGCAGAAATCCATTCCCAACCGTGCTTTTCACCAGCAATATATGACAAATATAAGAGCATCTTAGCGTTCCAAGTCACGATGCACAATGTGCAGATCCATGGTTGTAAGCATCCAGCGCTGGTATCACTACCATATATGGTCGCTGACGAGAAAATCAATTGCCTCATTGCCACTTGGCCACCACACTCGAAACTGGGCTTCAAATCAAGTACAGATGATACTGCAGGTATGAGTGCCAAGAAGACCACCCCGCTAGATACCACCAAAGAGACAGAAGGACATGGCAAGGATGCTACAAAGGGTGTAGAGTAGGATTCACAGCAGGATCTTGACACAGAGGTTCTGGATGCGTAGGGTGTTGACTCCCCACATGGTACGAAGCAGACTGTCGACCCTCTTAAAGGCCAACGAAAGAAATGATGAGCTACAAGGCCGGGTTGGGAAACTGAAGTTACTCTGACAGAGGAAGACCTGGAGCACATCGCATATGCATTCACCCTCACCTCAGAAGATAAATGGTCGGCTTTGGAAGAGGAGCAGAAGGCCACAGTTGCTACACTCCAGTATGAGCTCTGAGCTCTACAGCTCAAAACCTACACCCTGCGGACAAGCATGATTCAGACAAGGCCGACCCCCGTAACTAGCAGTGAATTGATCATCACAACATAAAGATGCCTCTGCCCCCTGCCAGGCACATCATTCATTATGAGCTCGCCTGCCTTAGGAGCGCAAGTCCAGGCCTATGCAGAGGTATAATTGGATTTGGCCCGTGTTCCGCATGAACCACTGCAGGTCCCCCATGCATCCATTTTCGAGGAGATTCAACATAGAGACCGCCGGGTGCACCAACAGCTCAGTACAGCTAAGCAGACAATCATGGAAAAGACCGCTGAAGTGTCCTAGGCGCAGGTCGAGTTGGAACGCCTAATCAGTAGGCTATGCGCATATGTAACTAAGGATATCCCAACTTCTGCTACCCCCTAGGCCAAGATTGAGGGGCTTGTTGTAGCACTAAGGGCTTCTAGGACCGAAATTCAAACTGTCAAGACAGAAATGGAATAATAGATTGCTGCCTTACAGTCCAAATTGTAGCTGGAAACTCCACCTGAAGTAAGAGCCCAGTGAGCCACGCTAGTCACAAAGGCCACCAATACTATTACAACTCAGATTGCTTAGGGCGCAGATTTTTTGGAGACATCTATGTAGCTGTGGTCTAAGGTGCAACTTGACCCTCTCCTGGGTGATTTTACTCAAGACCTGCGCTAGAGGGGAGAAGATTTTGAACACCTCGAAGCTACTATGTCCACTTTGATTCCAGCTCAATGCCTAGCATGACTGCGTACTAGCCACACACTTAGAGATGACATTGAAGAGCTCCGCCACAAAAATAAGGTTCTTAGTGACCACCTCAAACCTTGGGCCGATGAAGCCCTCAAACTATCTCAGGAAGTGGATGTCACGGTTAAACAACTGAACCAGACATTGGAAAGTGTCACGGCTACTACTGAAGGCCCAACTTCACAGAAGTTGGTGGATATTGCACAGAATGCTACTGCGCACAGCGAAGGAGTGCTTCCCCCGTTTTTTGATGAAATCAAACAATTTTAGGTGAAGATGCAAACCCCGCGGCCGCTGTGACTCGGGACGAGTCACAAGATTGTGTTGGGGGCATGTTGGAACGGGGCTCCCTAAGCTACGTTTTTGGTATAATTTTGTAATAGTTGGTCTTTCATAGGGTTTTTTTGGGCACGTCAAAGCCCCAATGTTTTGTAATGGTTTAAAGCGTAAATCTAGGGTCCACAAACCATGGTTTGTAGACCATAGGATAGCAAGGGTTGTGATGATATAAATAGATAGATAGTTGGGTCTAGGAGGTAACGAAGAAGAAATATTGATGCTACGTGCGAACTATTGAGCTCTGTTTTGGGTAGTTTGGGTAAGGAATTCTGCTGGCTATGTGTGAGGAGATCCTTAGTCCTACTATGTGTGGACCCCGCTGGCTGTGTTCGCGAGATGTGTTTCGGGTTGTACTTGGATTTTTGGATACTAATGAATGCAGAATATAGTTGAAGTATATTTATGGTATCTGGATTGATCGTTTTTATTGATGAAGTGCATCTATGATATTTATTTAAGCTGCAAATGTACCTGTGATCTAAGAATTAGCTTCGATTATCATGTTTTGTGATGGTATTTGTTGATGCGCATGTGGATGCGAATGTATTGATTAGATCAGTTAGTGATAATAACTTTCTTATGGTTATATGCTGATTATACTATTAAGAGCTTGCGAATAGACTCATTCTGTGCAAACCTGATAAGTTGCAACGCAGATCTGCCTTAAATTACCTACTCTCTCCCAAGGTGCAGAAACCTGGTTCCAGCACCCTCCCATACTAATTCGGGTGAGACCTTGGCCTACGAAAGTAGGTCATTACTGAAAGGGCCAGTGGTATAGGGGTTTTTGGCAAACATTAACCTCCGAACCTGGGTTAGGACCCCTCAAGTCAACACACGTATACCAATAGGTTCACGACATCTTGGAGAAGTCCAATTCCAAGTACAAGTAGTGACATGATCAACATCAGGTGCCACACAAGTTTTAGTTGGGTGAAAATTTTTCATTGCATTTTCATAAAGAATGCCTAATCAGGGACCATCAGAATCTTAGGTCACTCTGATATGGGCCTTACACCATAACCAAGGTTGTGGGATATAATTATTTTGAGCTCAGCATTCAGTTTGGTCTCAATCTAGTCTCCTAAACTGAGCTCATTTAATTGTCAACCAGGGTCAGTAAACTGCTAAAGTGTGGTGCACTATATGTGCCTAAGTAACCTCTTCCTACTTCGTTGTGTTTAGTGTTTTCTGATGTTTTTGGTTTTATGGTTTTATTTTGAAAAGGAAAAGAACTAAGTGCTAAATGAAGGAAAACTATTGGTCAAAACAGAGTGAAGCCTAAACTATGATGGTAAATAAATGCAAATGCTGAAACAAAACAGAGTCTAACTATGACTAGCAACCAACAAAGCTTGATAATGACTCTATTGTAAACTCACAACATGAAATTGAAATGGACCTGAGAAAATGAACAAGCTAAGTGTAAATGAAATTTTCTCCTAAATAAACCATCAACTCACAATATTACAAAAATCTAAATTATCCTATGATGTTGAAGTTATTCTATTCTGCAACTTGACTTATCACTACTAAGCCTTATTCAGAAATTTAGAGATTTTCTAGAATAATGTTTGGGAAAAAGGCTATTGGTGAATTTGTAAAAGATTTGCAGAATAATCAAAGCCTTAAACTGATATTTCTGACCTCTGTTCATGTGATGATATATTAATAAAAATTCAGAACAAAAGTAAGTTGTGAATAATGAAGGCTAAGAGACTAATTTTGACAACTAGAACTACTTAAAATACAATGGATAACATCAAGCTAGAACGCTATCTATCAATATTAAAGGACAATGATTACAACTAAATTAGAATGTCATTAATCTACTTGAAACAAAATGAATTAAAACTAAACTAAAGAAAGTCATTATCAAACTGAAAATGAAATAACAGAACTAAACCACATGCATTCTAACTCCGGAGTATTCTATTGAAATTGACATGCCATTAATCTATGAAATTACACAGTCATCTTGTTCATCATGAATAATATGTTGGAAAAGTTTATTAGAACAATTCTGGTTGTATAACTCAATGCAATTGAAACATAAATGTAAGACTGAAATTAAATACTCATCTAAACTGTGAAAACAGAGCTAAAATACTTATCTAAACAGTGAAAACGAAGCCACTCAGGAGGTAGGGGCCCTCCACCACCTGGTAGCACGCAATCTAACTCAACACGCTCACAGAAATGTTGTTTCTTTCATTGAAGGAGAAAAAGACTGAAAAACAGAGTATTCACGGTTCTGTGGCAAAAGCCAAAAACTATCTAAAATCTAACTAGCGTTGCTTGGTCTCCCAAGTCATATTTATAATAAAATTACATAACAGAACTTGAGATAATGAAGGACTATTGTCTTTCCCATTCCTATTTGAATTAAAACTCTTATTGAAGGCTGCGTACTTTTGCTGTAGACAGCTGGACTGAGACAGTCCTACTAGAAGTCTGCTTTCTTAAATATGTTCCCACGTATCAAAACCATACACAGAATTCGTTTCTTCCTTCATGGTGAGCAACGAACCATGTAGACATGACGTGGAATATGCCCATATGCGGTTTCCCTTCAGACAACACCTGGAACCCACTCAAACTGTAAAACAGCTGCGGAATTCGGGATCAGCTACGGAATGCGCGGTCAGCTACGGAATGCCTGTATTCTGTAGCTATTTTGCAGAAAATTGTTAAAATAGCAAAAATCATGAAAATACAATATGTTAATCGATTTCATGTAACCTTTAAGCAATCCTAATCATTCTTCATTGATTTTAGGCTTATGAAGTGATAAAATAATGATGAAATGAAGTGAAGGTTTGTAAAATAGAAGGCAATTCTAAGGCTCAACACATTCCTCCATTCCTTGGCCTATACCCAATTTTCAACGTGGATCTCCTTCGTTGATAGTTTCCACCATTACTAGACACATCTGACATTGCAAAACAAATCATACCACTAGAGTTAAATCTAGACTGCATGGAATAGGCTGCAACTGATTGGATCATGTAAACACAACTTAAAATCACTCGCCAACAAAAGATCCAATTATATCTGGTTTCCAAACCTGTCCAACTCCTACACTAAGGCAAGTGGTTCACTAAGGACCAAGTTCAACAAAATCCATGGAGGCACTCAACGCAATGGGGACCATTGCTTCCTAAAGGGGGAGGAATGATCCATGTGTATAATGGTGGCCACTTGACTATTCCACTTGGACCCCCACCATTGTTTCTTTTTAGTTTCCTTAATTGTAGCAAAACTTACTCTTTTTGGAAATATTTTGGATCCTAAACTTCTGGAGCCGTTTTAACGGGCTAAAAGACATTTTTAGGGAAAACAGAGAGACCAGAAAAGTCCAAAACTAGTCTAATAGTTTTTTTTGGCTTCCTCTTCAAGATATTCAAAACGAGGTATTATGATATCCAAACGAATATTTTGTACCAAAGTTACGACCCCGAGAGGTTGACGTTCCAACTTAACCCAACAAGGTCCACAAGATTTTGGCGCTTCATCTCCTCAAGTTAGGTTTTTGGATGTTTAGTGTTTCCATTATTTATCAATAATAAATAGGCCTTTTAGCCTCATTGTAACATAGTTCAGAGGCATGTATCCACTACATTGTTGGAAATATTGTCATTGATGGCAAAGGAACAAAAAGGAGCACCACCTGAACTATCATTAAGGCAAAGGAGTAGAGAAGCAGTAGCAATAAGGCAAAGAAGAAGATCAGGAAGCAATGCCGTAAGAAAACATAAAAGAGAAGCATAGGAGCAGCAAATAGGCAAGGAGAAACATTAGACCATCAACAAAGGCACCTAAGGATAAAATGCAACAAAAAGGCAAAGGCAGCAAAGGTAGCAAAAAGGCAAAGGAAGAAAAGGAAGCTAAGAAGCAAAGGCAGCAAAGTAATTTAAGGAAGAAAATGAGCAAAGTCAGCAAAATAGCTGGGCAGAGTCGTGAATGTGTAGCAAGTGTGATAATCCCAAGTCAGAGCGCATAGAAGAAGGAAATTGTATTTGCAAGACACAACAAGGACCATAGATCTTACACAATCCTTTGTTTGATTGAATATCATATTAATCACATAGCAAAAAGCAATCAGAATCACAAGACACAACGAGGACCATAGATCTTACACAATCCTCTGTTTCAAATATCGTATTAATCACATAATAGAAAGAAATCGGATTTGAAAGCAGCAACAAGGACTGTGGATATTACGTAAATCAACAGTGGAAGATCATATCGAAAACGTGAAGACATTGCATTTCGAAGGGTATAATGTTTGCGGTTAATACCTCACAAGTTAATTTATTTAACTTGCGATGCGAAGTGGATCGGCAAGGAGACAAGCATGGAACGTCGGATCCAACGAAGACCAACGACAAAGAAAAAAATCACAAATCGCAAAGTTTATCGTTAAGGCCATCACAGGGTAAGTTATTTTGAGTGCGATGTGAAGTCGAGAAGGGACACATGTTGGCACGACAGGGCAAGCATTGAGGATCGTTAGATCGTGTAGAAAATCAACGGCGAATGGAAAATCGCGAGTTCACACATTTCAAATGTTAGAGGATAGTGCTAAGGCTTCGCAAGGTATGATAATTTGTTTGCGATGCAATAAGGTTAGAAAGTTACGATGCGGTGAAAGGGAGGAGCCATGTGTCGGCACTGTGCATTAGCTCACATCGCAGATTTTATGTTTTGTGCTCAAGGTTTGCATGGTAAGTTATGTTTGATGTGATGCAATGCGATAGGATATCGCACAAGATAGGAGATACGTTTATTTCTAAACACTAAAAGTTGTGGGCAAGCGAAGTGCGATGTATTATGATTGGTCAAGTATTGTGGGACTTGATAATCCCTGTTCTGCGCATATGTAAGGGATATCTATTATGTGCGTTCTGTTATGAAGTATGCATTGTTTTATTTCCAAACGTATGTATGTTAATAAAACTCAAAAATTATAATCCATTGCGTTTAAAGGGATTTTATGTGGGCCATGACCCATAGGTCCACGAGGTTTGTGTAAAGAATCCATCCAAGATGAAAAGTGTCATGTAGATGCAGTTGTGTGTTAAAATAAAAGGTTGAATGTGGAAGAAAAGACTCAAGTAAAAAAATAAAATACTGAACACAACAAGAAAAGGCTCGAGCAAGAAAAAGGACCCAGAGCTTGTGCAGCATAGTGCAATAGCATGGGTCGAGTCAAGAAAAAAGGCGGTCATGCAGCACAGTTGGAATATAATTGCAGAAACATAAAAGACAAAGGGACGACAAGTAGAAGAGGACAAACGCTCAACAAATCTAAGAAACTGAAAGGGTTGAGTGAAAAGTTTAATTGTAATTGTAAATGTATTAATTATTTTATATTGTTTGTGATGCAAAGGAAAGTCTCCAAGGCAGAGAAAAACTCCAATTTAATACTGAAACGAGTGTATATATTTTTGTAATATCCTGAATATGATGAGTGAGGAAATGAGTGGGTGGAAGGAAAGAGTCATGCCTATTCACTTCATATTCCCATATAGAATGTAAAAAACCATGAAGTGATCTCTAGAAATGATGTTATTGTAATATGCATAGGAGGTTAGAGAGTGGAAGAATGAGAGAGAGAAGATAGAGATGTTGTGCAGATCTAGAGTTTATATGAAGAAGATTTGAAGGCTAGAAAGGCAGCATTGAAGAAGGAGAAAAACAAAGTTGATATCCAGGTAAATCAGCATATGATTTTATTGTAGTGTGAGAGAGTTGGTGCTTCCATATCAAGTTCTAGCTTGATAAATTTCCAATTGTAGTTGGTTGAGGTAGGAGCCTCCTGTGGGTTGTAGCCTGCAGAAAATAGATGGGAGTTGGAGTTTCCTTGCAAGTTGTAGCTTGCACAATTTGGGGTAGTAGCCTCCTGTAGGTTGGAGCCTACAGAAAATCAATTGTGAGAGGGAGTTGGAGCTTTCATTTGCATCACAATAATAATAATATTTGGTTCTCTCCCTTTATGGGTTTCCACTTATATTTGTTGTCTATGTGCTTGATGATTAATTGTTGATGTGATTTTTTACTCTGTTTAATTACTTGTTGTCCACACATTATGTTTGTTGATCCATTATGTATCAAGATTCTTATGAAATGAAGGTGTAAATGAGTTGAATAAAAAATTTTAAATGTCCATGAATGTATTAAAATGATTCACCCCCCCTCTCAGTTTAACTAAGGTTTCATCAATTGGTATCAGAGCCATTTCCTTCTATATCAGTTTAACAACTGGAAGGAGATCCTAGGTCTCCAAAATGGCTAGCCTAGAAGGATTCTCAACAAATAAAACCCCATTTTTTACTGGCACAAACTATGCCTTCGATAAAATAAGAATGAGGACATACATAATGTCTCTAAGAATAGAAGTTTGAGTTGTTGTGGAAGAAGGATATGCTCCAAAGGATGCTGGCACAGAGAAAGAAGCCAAACAAAATTTCATAGCTAATGCAAAAGCCATGAATGCACTCTTGAGCGGCTTATGTGAGTCTGAATTTATCAAATTAATGGATAGGGAGACTGCCAAAGATATCTGGATGCATTAGAAAATATCCATGAGGGAGATAAAAAGGTGAAGATGGCGAAACTGCAAGCCTATGGAGCTCAGTTTGAAAATGTAAAAATGAATGAAGATGAAGATGTAGCCAGTTTCTTCTTAAAGGTTGCGGAAGCTGTGAATAACATTAAAGCTCTAGGAGAAACCATTAATGAATGTGAAATTGTACAAAAGATATTGAGATATTTACCATCTAGGTTTAACCCTAAGGTTTCTTCCATAGAAGAAACAACAAACTGGGAAACATTGACCATGAACCAATTTCTTGGAAACTTGAAGGCCTATGAGATGAGACTTCCAAAGGGGAATTCAAATGTGAGGGAGGCGCCCTTTAAGGCAGATAAGTGTAGAGAAGAAAAGGAAGGTACATGCTCCTGCTCTAATGAAGAAGAGGCCAAATTTGTCAGAAGATTCGAGAAATGCACAAGTAAGTGTAAATTTAAACTTCCATTTAAGTGCTTTAACTATGGAAGAGTGGGGCACTATGCATCTAAATTTCCTCATAAGAAAATAAAGAATCTGTCAAGAGGGAAAGAAAAAACAAATTTCAGCAATAGGCCAAAAGGGAACAGATTTAATAGAAGAAAATTCTATGCCCAACAAGACAGTAGTGCATATGAGAGCTTAGATGAATCCCCCAATGAAGAAGGAACATAAGGATTCATTTTGATGGCCAAGGAAGAGCCTGCGGAAGATCTCTAGGAATTTGAAGAAGAAAGTGAGGTAGACCTTGAGGGGGAGCTAATTAGTTCCCTGGAGGAAATAGACACACTTAAACTTAAGAGTAAGAAATAGAAAGAGATTATTCTGAAATATGCAAAGACAAAACCAGATTCAAAATATCTTATTAAATTGAAGATAGAACTAGAAGAATCAAGGAAAATAGAGGATATTCTGAGAAGAGAAATAAAGGAGAAAAATCAGGAGCGAGAAAAACTGGAAGAAGAAGTGGTAAGCCTGAGTAAGAAATTAGAAAAGGCCCAAATTGAATTAACCATGAATATTTCTCAATGAAAAGCTCTGGACATTTGGAAAAAAATCTAAGTGCTCAAAGACCTCCTCATATAAATGTTGGGATAGGCTATGAGGGAGAAACCAACAAATCCAAGGCAGAAGATAACAAGAATATCATTTTTGCAAAAGCTGTAAAGGATAATGAAGCAGCAAAAAGGGAATCCACAGAATTAGAAACCAACAATACCATGTTATATAATGAAACAAATAGAAACAAGCAGTAACCTCAAGTGAAAAATAAATAAATGAAGAAACAGTCAACTGAAAAATACTCATACAATCCTAAGGATGAATTGAACAAATTCAGAAGACGTCAAAGGGGGCTCCTTCCCCCTATGAGAAGTGTCACTTGCTTTGCCTATCACAAACCTGGACATATTGCGGCATATTGTAAGACAAAGAAAATCCAGTCCAACCAGCAAAAGATGAAACAAACGAAAAGACTACCTCAAACAACTCTCTCTGCCAGAGACAGATACTACTTCCATGAGTATTGTTTTTTTTGTAATGGATTCAGTCATAAATCCATGGAGTGCCGAGCGTATATACATAGAATGAAGTATGGAAACTCAAGGGGATTTAAGAACAATGATGGATTCATTCGTGTACACAATCTATTCAAAAACACAATCAAATGTTTTAGCTGTCATAAAAATGGGCACAAGGCTAATGAATGTGCTCTCAAATACTGTGATCCATCTCCTCAGAAAGGTTATAGAGAAAATAACTGCATGCAGTGGAAAATGAAACTAAATAAATGTGATCTGGTTCTAATTTCTCAAGATCAGAACAATCAATGGTATGTGGATAGTGGGTGCCCAAAACATATGACTGGAGACCGAATAAATTTTGTAACTTTTGATGAAAATAAATCTGGGAATGTAACATTCGGTAATGATAAAGAAGGGAAAATCAAGGGAAAAGGCACAGTTAGCCTGAATAATGGAAGAGGAGAGGCTCAGGATGTACTGTTTGTAGACGGTCTAAAAGCCAATCTGCTAAGTGTTAGTTAAATGTATGATAAAGGCTGTGAGGTCCTTTTTAGAGCACAAGAATGTGATGTAAGGTAAATCACCATAGGAAAGACCTTGGTCAAAGGTGTACGAACAGAGAATAATGTTTATATATTAGAAGAAAAGAATGAAGCATGCCACATCAACAAACTTGATGAATCTTGGCTATGGCATAGAATATTGGGACATCTAAATTTTGACCACATCATCAAACTAAGAAAAAAGGAAACTGTCAAAGATTTTCCTACAATAAAGAAGCCACCAAATACCATGTGTAAGTCCTGCCAACTTGGAAAACAAACTCACACAACTTTCAAAGCTAAAGATCAACTATCTACAAGTAAGCCTCTTGAGCTTGTACACATGGACCTGTGCAGACCTTCAAGAACAAATGCACTAGGTGGAGAATCGTATTTCATGTTGATGATTGACTATTTTTCCAGATTAACATGGGTGACATTTCTTAGATACAAATCCAAAGTGTTTGAGAAATTTAAGATATTCAAGGCACTGGCAGAAAATCAAACTGGATGTAAAATAAAATGCATCAAATCAGATAGAGGAGGTGAATTCACAGATGATGGTTTTATAGACCTGTGCAATGAATGTGGGATAAAGCAACAGTTTACAGTTGTAGGTACACCTCAACAGAATGGAGTGGTAGAGAGACAAAACAGGTCAGTACAACAGATTTCCAGAGCAATGATGCAAGAAAGAAACATTCCCCAAACCTATTGGGCTGAAGTAGTACACACAGTTGTCCATATTGTCAACAAATCTCAGCTCTGACCAAATTGTGACAAGAATCCATATGAATTATGGCATGGGAAACTGAAATCAATCAAGCACTTTAGAGTCTTTGGCAGCAAATGTTTCACAAAGAATAATGATGAAAAATTGGAGAAGTATGATGCAAGAGCTGATGAAGGAATATTCTTGGGATATGCATCCAAGAGTAAGGGATACAGATGCTACAATAAAAGACTGCATAAAATTGTGGAAATCATTGATGTGAGATTTAACAAAGATCCACTAGATAGAACCAGAAGCATAAACTGCACCAATCCTCCAGATGATCATGAAGATGATAATTAAGAAAATGAAGAACAGAGTAATAAAACATAACATATAGAAATAAACTCAAAATGACCCTCGATACACACTGAGAAGAACCATCCTGAAGATCAAATCATTGGAGACAAGAGTGTAGGAGTCCAAACTAGAAGACAACTAGGTAAACAGACCAAGGAAGTGTACCTAGCCATGTTGTCGCAGATAGAACCGAATAATTTCGATGAATCCATCAAAGAAAAAAATTGGGTAAATGTTATGAATGAAGAATTAGACCAAATTGAGAAGAACAATACTTGGGAGTTAATGCCAAGACCTACTAGGAAAAATGTCGTTGGCACAAAGTGGATATTCAAGAATAAGATGAATGAACAAGGTCAAGTAATCAGAAATAAAGCCAGACTTGTATGCAAGGGATACTCTCAAATCGAAGTACTTGACTATGATGCAAATTTTCACCCTATAGAAATAATGGAAGCAATTAGAATTTTTTTGGCTTTTGCATGCTATCATGATTTCAAGGTATATCAAATGGATATGAAGTTTTCTTTCTTGAATGGAGCTCTAGAGGAAGAAGTCTACATGGAACAACCTGAAGGATTTTCCTTAACAGATAAACATGACTATGTGTGCAAAATAAAGAAATCCCTATATGGTCTCAAACAAGCACCATGTGCATGGTATTCAAGGCTGGACAAGTACTTTCAAAAACAAGGTTTCAAGAAGGGAGGAGTAGACAAAAATCTGTCTATAAAGGCTGATGGAAATAAACTCTTAATTGTATTAGTATATGTAGATGACATCATGTTTGGTAGCAACAAGGATGAGTTAGTAAAAGGATTTTCAGAGGAGATGAAGTCAAAATTTGAGATTTCTATTATTGGAGAGCTTACCTACTACCCAGGACTTCAAATTCTACAAAATAACAAAGGCATATTCATTTCACAAGAAAAATACTTAAGAGATATGTTAAAAAGATTCCAAATGGAAGACTGCAAACATGTGTCAATTCCCATGATCACTAGATGCAAGTTATGTGTTGATGATGGATCCGCAGATGTAGATCAAAGACTTTATAGATCTATGATAGGAAGTCTGCTATACCTAACTGCCTCTAGACACGACATTATGTTGGCAGTAGGACTTGTGGCAAGATATGAAGCAGTACCAAAAAAAAATCAATTGCTAACAATCAAGAGGATATTTAGATACCTGCAAGGAACTGCACATTATGGCCTATGGTATCCAAAAACAAAAGAATTCACATTGATAGCATATATAGATGCAGATTTGGCCAACTGTGTGGATGACAGGAAAAGCACAAGTGTAGGTGCATTTTATTTAGGTGAGAGTCTGGTGGCATGGTTAAGCAAGAAGAAAACATTTGTCTCTCTATCTACTGCAGAAGAAGAATACATAGCAGCAGCAGATTGTTGCACACAATTAATGTAGATGAAACAAACTCTCCAAGACATGAAGGTAAGCATAATTGAACCTATCTCTATCAAATGTGACAATACTAGTGCAATAAGTATATAAAAAAATCCAATACTTCATTCAAAAACCAATCACATCCCAATAAAGTACTACTTCCTCAGAGCAAAAGTAGCTGAGAGAATAGTAAATATGGAGTATGTACCAACAAAGAACAAACAACAGACATATTCACAAAACCTCTCGCTATAGAACCATTCGAATATCTAAGAGACAAACTAGGGGTAGTGTCTGTAGATGATACTCTCTGATATGATCAGAAAAAAAACAAAAAATGATGATGGAAATACACCAGCAAAGGATGCAATATAAGGAACAGAAACAGTGCAGTAGATAAGTGATAGTCAGTATCAGCCAAGAAAGCATCATTCCAGGGGGAGATCAGCCCATAGAAGTTGTCAAAGAAGAGATATAGGTATGAAGATGGTAAAGATCTACAGAGTATGGTATGGTACAGGTCCTCAAGATCGGAGTATTATGACAAAAGTACATCAAAATTCTAGCACATATCACCTCTATCAAGCAGTAAGGGATATAAGTATAGAACATTTATGGTGACATGCCCTCCATTCATGTAATCTCAATATTTTTCAAAGTGTTCTCCCAACAAATATTATACACCAGCCTGGAGCAGCAAAGAAGAAGGCCTATACAAAACTAAGAGAGAAGTAATGCAAGGATAGAAACTACACTAGGAAATGTGCAACTCGTTTCCATTGATGTAAAAGGGGGAGGAAAATAAAGCGGAGGAAGAAAGACACCTCTCAAAATGAAAGGGGGAGGAAGTGTTGGAGGAAGTGTTGCCATCAATGCCAAAGGGGTAGACTGTTGGAAATATTGTCATTGATGGAAAAGGAGCACAAAGGAGCAACACCTGAACTATCATTAAGGAAAAGGGGAAGAGAAGCAGCAGCAATAAGGCAAAGAAGAAGATCAGGCAATAGTGTAGTAAGAAAACATAAAAGAGAGATAGAGGAGCAACAGAGAAGCAAGGAGCAGCATTAGACCATTAGCAAAGGCACCTAAGGAGCAAAGGCAACAAAAAGGCAAAGGCAGAAAAGGCAACTAAGAAGAAAAGGCTGTTAGGTCCCTATATTACTAGTATAGTCCCTTATTGTTGTTATTGTAACCCCCTTATTGTTATTATTGCACCCCTGTAACCCCCATATTGTTATTATTGTGTCCTTAAATTATTATTGTTAGGTTGGCTAGGATTACATTGTGGCCCCATGGACTCCTATATATAGAAAGGAGGTTTTGTAATTTGTATCATCCAAGAATTGTTCACTCATGTAATGTATTGGAGGTCACCCCCTTGAAGTGGCTTGTTTCTAAGGCGTTGATATCTCTTTTCTTCTATTTTTGGAGCTGGTTTCACAACATTTGGTATCGGAGCTTTGGATTCTAGGGTTTTGCTGCTCCAAATAGGTCATCGTGGCATTTTCTCTGTAACGGTTTTTCTACGAAGGTTCAGAAGCTAAAATTTTTAGAGTGTGAAGCTGAAATATTGAGGAAAATCGTCGCAAAATTTCAGAGCATGGTTCGCAATATTTTCAGGGATATTATCTGTGGAAGTTAGGTCTTTTTGCAGGCTCCTGAATTTCACTTAAAAAGGTCATCGAGGAATTTTCGCTATAACGTTTTTTCTACGAAGGTTCAAAAGCTGAAATTTTAGAGCACAAAGCTAAAATCCTGAGGAACATTGTTGCAAAATTTCAGAGCTTGGTTCGCAACATTTTTGGAGATATGATCTGTGGACGTTAGGTCTTTTTCAGGATTCCGAATTTCATCTCAAAGAGGTGATTGTGGGAAAATCTTCATAACTCTCTCTCTGAGCATCGGATTGGAATTCGGTAAAAAGTGACTGGAATTACATAGACTATAGTTTCCTATCTATAAATTTCATAGCCAAAGGAGCAAACAGGGACATGTGGCAAGTCGTAAAAGTTCGCTCTACTGAACTAGTCCATAATAATTTAGGTCACTGTGGGAGATTGGACATAACTTTGTCTTGAAGAATCTAAATCAAGTCAGACCTATGGCATTTTAAAGAAGCTTCAGATGAATACTACAGGGCCGAATTTCAGATATTGAGGATCTGCAAGTATATAGATAAGTCAATTTCAATATCGAGCTCCTCAAAAGCAAGTAAAAGATGTGTATTTTTTTTTTCCGAATTGCATAAGTCTTGTTTGAAGAATCAAGTTGAATTGATTCCAAGGGCATATTATTGAATATATATCAGTATTGGATTCTCAAATGGCCCCTAAAAAGAATTCAACACCCATTAAGCCATTAGAAGGCTCTACTATGATTCATGAAGAGAAAGAATGGCAACATGACATATCAAAATTACAAGAGAAAGTGCAACAAATTTCTCTCTTGCAAAGAGCAACAAAAAATGACATGGAACTTTTGAAGAAAGGCATGGAAACTAATATGGATGGTTTGGAGAAAGGAATGGATGGTTTGAAGAATGGCATGGAAGCTGGCATGGAATCTAAGATGGATGACATGGAAGCTAAGACGGAAAACATGAAGAATGATCTAAAAATAGACATGGAAGGTTTGAGAAAGTTGATACAAGAAATGTTTCATAATGGTGAAAAGATAGTAGAGGAAACTCATCATGAGAACAAAATATATGTTAATCGTGATTTCATAAACTCTAATGTTGGAGGGAAGAACCACCATATTCCAAAAATGGATATGAGGAAGTTTGATGGAAAGGACCCTATAACATGGATACTACAGATGGAGCAATATTTTGATCTCAATAATGTGCAAAACACACAATAGGTATGCATTGCAACATTATATTTAGAACAAAATACATTTGTATGGTATCAATGGCTTTGCTGCCATAAAAAAAATTGTCACTTGGTCAATTTTTACAAAGGAAATGATAGCACATTATCAGGATACAAAGAGCAACACTTTCTTTAGCCAATTGATAAATATCAAACAAAAGTGTTCAGTGGGGGAGCACATTGAGGACTTCCAAAAATTGAATATAAGGGTAACTGATATTTCAGAGGAACATAGGATTGATATCTTCATAGGTACTTTAAATGATAACATACAACATGAAGTTCGCCTTTTGGAACCTGATTCATTGGAGAAGGCATTCAGGTTGGCAAGAAAAATTGAATGTAAAATTATGGCGACAAGGAAACCTACCACTCACTTCTATAAAGATGGAAGTGTTGCTACTCCTAGATTTCCACAACCCAAAAGGTTGACACCACAACAATTGGAAGAAAAAAGAGCAAAAGGGCTTAGCTACAATTATGATAGAAAATACACTAAAGGTCATAAGTGTGCTGAGAAGAAATTATTTTACATAGATTGTGAAGAGGAAGAAGAAAATGAACAAGAAGAGGATATACGCCAGGAACCAGCCCTAGAAGAGGAAGAAATGAGTCTGACCATATTGTGTAATGCATTGGCAGGAATTACCACTCCTCAAACTATCAAGATAGAAGGACATATCAAGAAGAAAAAGGTAATAGTGTTGATCGATTCAGGTAGCACCCATAATTTTATTCATTGTAAGGTAGCCAAGGAATTGAATTTTTTCCTATACCCAACACAAGAATGTCAAGTGATGGTTGCAAATGGAGGAACTATAAATTGCTCTGGAAAATGCCATAACATCAAGCTAACCATGGGGGAATATGTATTGAATATTCCAATGCTTTCCATTCCTATGGGAGGTGATGATGTTGTACTAGGAGTACAATGGTTACAATCTTTGGGCATGGTATCTTTTAATTATCAAGAACTTTTCTTGAAATTTTTTTCAGAAGGAAAGGAAGTCGAATTATGGGGTATTGTAGGGAAGCCGAGAAAGATAATAAGTTCTAATGTCATGAAAAATCTTCCAAAGAAAGAACAATGAGGCGTAATTTCACAATTATGCTCACTAGAAATTCCAACATCAAAATCATCTGTTTCTGTAGATCTCAAAAAATTCTTGGACAATCATTCCAAGGTGTTTGAAACTCCCAAAGGGCTCCCACCTATTCGTGATCATGATCATGCTATTCATTTGATTCTAGGAAGTGTTCCTCCAAACATCAGGCCTTATAGATATCCTTATGTCCAAAAGAGCGAAATTGAACGTATGATTGCAGAAATGTTAGAGGCGGGTATAATTCAACCTAGTCAAAGTTCTTTCTCTACTCATGTAGTATTGGTACACAAGAAGGATGGATCATGGCGAATGTGTCTGGATTATAGGGAGCTCAATAAGCTCACCATTAAAGATAAATTTCCCATTCCTGTGATTGATGAATTACTGGATGAATTACATGGAGCAATTTATTTTACCAAGTTGGATCTTCATTCAGGATATCATCAAATTAGAATGAAGACTGAAGATATTCCAAAAACAGCATTTCGAACTCATGAGGGTCATTATGAATTTTTGGTCATGCCTTTTGGCCTCACCAATGCACCTTCTACATTTCAAGGGTTGATGAATTCCATTTTCAAACCCTTCCTTAGAAAATTTTGCTAGTATTTTTTGATGATATACTAATCTACAGCAGGTCTTGGAAGGATCATGTTCAACATGTTGACAAGGTGCTCAAACTATTGCAGGAGGAACAATTATATCCAAAAACATCTAAATGTTTCTTTGGAGTACAAGAGGTGGAATATCTGGGTCATATTGTATCTCACGAGGGTGTTAAGGTAGACCCTAACAAAATTAAAGCCATTGAGGAATGGAAAGTCCCCACAACCATAAAGTAGTTGTGAGGATTTCTCGGGTTAATAGGGTATTATCGAATGTTTGTTAAGAATTATGGGAGAATAGAAGCACCTCTAACAACATTATTGAACAAAGATGCATTTTCATGGAGTCCTGAAGCAACTAAGGCCTTTGAACATCTTAAAGATGAAATGTGCCTAGCACTAGTCTTAGGTATGCCAGACTTCACAAAAACCTTTATTGTGGAATGTGATGCCTCAGGAAATGGAATTGGTGCTGTTTTAATGCAAGAAGGAAGACCCATTGCTTTTGAAAGTTGTCCAATCAAAGGAAAGTATTTACAGAAACCTATTTATGAGAAGGAAATGTTAGCAATACTGCATGCACTAAAGAAATGGCGACTTTACCTAATGGGAAGACACTTCAAGGTAAAAATTGATCATGATATTCTTAAAAACTTTTTGGAACAAAGGCTATCTTTAGAAGAGCAGAAAAAATGGGTCACAAAGATGTTGGGTTATGACTTCAAAATAATCTACAAAAAAGGGAAGCTAAATGTTGTTGCAGATGCACTCTCAAGAAAGAATGAAGAGGTGGAAGCATTGCTTTGTGCCATTTCTATTATCCAACTAGATTGGATAACTAAAGTAAGAGATGAATGGAAGAAGGACGAAGAAGTGTGGACACTCATTCAAAAGTTGCAGCAAGATCCTAGTAAATCTGATACATTTATTTGGAAAAATGATTCCTTATGGTACAAAAATCGCTTATATTTTTGTAAGAATTCCCAACTAAAACAAAATATTATTTTGGAATTTCACACTTCTCCTTTAGGAGGACACTCAGGATTTTTAAAAACTTACACAGGGTGAAGAAAGAATTTTTTTGGGATGGCCTTAAATCTGATATTCAAAATTTTATGGCGAATTGTTTGGTTTGCCAGCAGAATAAAGTTGAGACAATTAAGACCCTGGGTCTTCTACAACCTTTATCCATTTCAAGTCAATGTTGGGAGGAGATTTCAATGGATTTTATCACAAGTTTACTAAAGTCTGAAGGAAAGAGTGTCATCATGGTGGTGGTTGATAGACTTACCAAGTATGCACACTTTGTGCATTATCTCATCCATTTAAAGCAAGTACAATTGCTACTACATTTATGGACACAATTCAAAAGCTACATGGGAACCCAAGGGTTATGGTGAGCGATAGAGATCCTATTTTTACTGGAAATTTTTGGACGGAGTTATTTTTTTGTTTGGGTACTCAATTAGCTCATAGCTCATCTTATCATCCTCAATCAGATGGTAAAACTGAGATGGTAAATAAATGTTTGGAAGGATATATTCGTTGTTTTGTATCTGATAAACAAACACAATGGGTCAAGTGGTTACCTCTCACTGAATGGTGGTATAACACTTCCTTCCATATTGCAACAAAAATGACCCCATTTATCACACTTTATGGATATCATCCACCATCCATCACATCATCTCTAAGAGAAAATTCAAAGGTTCAAGTAGTGGAAGATCACATCGAGCATCAACAAGAAGTTCTCCAACTCTTAAAGGATAACCTGAATTTGGCACAAAATCGAATGAAACAACAGGCAGATCAACATCGCAGCGAGAGAAGTTTTGATGTAGGAGACTAGGTATTTTTACAGCTATAACCATACAAACAAATTTCCCTCAAGCAAGCGAAGAAGGATAATAAATTATCGCCAAAGTACTATGGTCCTTACAAGGTGTTGCAAAAGATTGGTACTATGGCATAAAAATTGGAGCTTCCTGCTTATTCACAAGTGCATATAGTTTTCCATGTTTCATGCTTAAAGAAGGTTATAGGTGAAAATCTTCCAAGTCAAACAATATTGCCAGAACTTGATGAGGAAGGAAAAATCATATTGGAACCTAAAGCGGTCACGGAAAAAAGAACTTGACAACTACGGAATCGGTCAATTTCAGAGTATCTCATCAAGTGGAAGAACTTACCAACTGAAGATTCTACATGGGAGGATGAGAATTTTATACAGAATGTTGTTGGCATGGCAGGGCAAGCATTGCGGACCGTTAGATCGTGTAGCAGATCAATGACGGATGGTGAATTGTGAGTTCGCACATCGCAAATGTTATAGGATAGCGCTAAGGCTTCACAAGGTATGTTAATTTGTTTGTGATGCGATAAAGTTAGAAAGTTTTGATGTGGTGAAAGGGAGGAGCCATGTGTCGGCATTGTGCAGTAGCGCACATCGCATATTCTATGTTTTGTACTTAAGGTCCTCCCAGTAAGTTATGTTGGATGTGATGCGATGTGATCGCATATCACACAAGATAGGAGATACATTTATTGCTAAACACTAAAAGTTGCGGGCAAGTGAAGTGCGATGTATTAGTATTGGTCAAGTATTGTGGGACTCGATAACCCCTGTTCCACGCATATGTAAGAGATGTATGTTATGTGCGCTCCGTTATGAATTATGCATTGTTTGATTGCTAAATGTATGTATGTTAATAAAACTTGAAAATTATAATCCACTGCATTAAAAGGGAGTTTATGTGGGCCATCACCCACATGTCCACAGGGTTTGTGTAAAGAAGCCGGCCAAGATGAAAAGTGTCATGTAGATGTGGTTGTGTGTTAAAATAAAGGGTTGAACGTGGAAGAAAAGACTCTTGTAAAAAAAGAAAAGACTAAACACAACAAGAAAAGGCTCGGGTAAGAAAAAGGACCCAGAGCTCATGCAAAACAATGCAAGAGCATGGGTTGAGTTGAGAAAAAAGGCGGTCATGTAGCACAGTTGGATTATAACTGCAGAAACATAAAATACAAAGGGACAACAAGCACAAGAGGACAAATTCTCAACAAGCTAAGAAATGAAAGGGTTGAGTGAAATATTTGATTGTAACTGTAAATGTATTAATTATTCTATATCGTTTGTGATGTAAAGGCAAGTCTTCTAGGAAAATAAAAACTCCAATTTAATAAAAAAATGAGTGTATATATTTTTGTAACATCCTGAATATGCTGAGTGAGGAAATGAGTAGGTGAAGGGCAAGAGTCATGCCTATTCACTTCATATTCCCATATAGAATGAAAACAACCATGAAGTGATCTCTATAAATGATGTTATTGTAATATGCATAGGAGGTTAGAGAGTGGAAGAATGAGAGAGAGCAGATAGAGATGTTGTGCAGATCCAGAGCTGATATGAAGCAGATTTGAAGGTTGGAAAGGAAACATTGAAGAAGGAGAAAAACAGAGCTGATATCTAGGTAAATCAACATGTGATTTTATTCTAGTGTGAGGGAGTTGGTTCTTCCATATCAAGTTGTAGGTTGATAGATGTCTGGTTGTAGCTGGTTGAGGTAGTAGCCTCTTATGGGTTGTAGCCTGCAAAAAATAGATGGGAGTTGGAGCTTCCTTGCAAGTTGTAGCTTGCAAAATTTACAGTAGTAGCCTCCTGTAGGTTGGAGCCTACAAAAAATTAGTTGTGAGAGGGATTTGGAGCTTGCCTTTGCATTACAACAATAATAAGATGTGGTTTTCTCCCTTTATGGGTTTCCACTTATATATGTTGTCTATGTGCTTGATGATTAAGTGTTGATGTGATGTTTTAATTTGTTTAATTACTTGTTGTCCACACATTATGTTTGTTGATCCATTATGTATTAAGCTGCTTATGAAATGAAGGTGTAAATGAGTTGAATAAAAAAATTTAAATGTCCATGAATGCATTAAAATGATTCACCCCCACTCTCAGTTTAACTAAGGGTTCATCACACATCTCAGAGATAAGCTACCATTGCCCGAGCTATTTTATTTCCATTTTGTCTGTAAGCATTTTTTCAGTTTTTCGATATTAATGAAATGAAGTATTATTTCTGATACATCTCTGAATTTGTGGTTATATTTGTATTCTATTGCATTCCTTTTTAAATTGGGATCAGTGATGTAAAAGTAGGTTTCTCCCCTCTAATGAGCTTATTATCAAGTCATTGTTCTATATTTTCTTATGTTTTTGTGTTATTTTGATTTGGATACACACCACCTTTTCTTTATTCTTGATAACATTTACCTCTTGTTCCATTTCCTTTAGCATATTAAGTCCAAGAATCAACTTTCTCATTGGATAAATCCAATTGATTGGTGTGTTAAATTTTCTACCATATAGAGCCTGGAAAGGACTCATTTTCAATGATTCCTGATATCCAATGTTGTAGGAAAACTTAAGTAAAGGTAGGAACTCTTCCCACCTCTTTGGCTAGTGCATGACATACGTTCTTAAAAGTGGCCCACAAGGAGCTAAGGGTTGTAGCATTTATTAAGGGCACTGGAGCTCCCTTCTGGTAGGAGACAATAAACGAGTTCAGGGGGTTTTAGCTCCCTTCCAGTCAGTTTTGGAGAACGAATGGAGGTTGTAGCCTCTTACAGGTGGGTTCCTACATACTGGTAAGAGTTTAAACTAGTATAAAGTATAATAAATATTTTCCTTATATAATAATAAAGAAGACAGAGACAACAGAAAAAGTGGTTTTCTCCCACATTGGGTTTCCACCTAAAATTTAGGTGTTCCATGTGTATTGATTATGTGATGTGATTTATCTGTTATTTATTGCATATTGGAAGGTTACTAAATTAATAATGCAATGGTTAAAGATAAGCATATGATGGAATACATGAAAAATTAGTAAACAGGATATATGTTGTTTTCCTTCACTGAAGTCATGTACACACATAGGTTGCATTAAGAACAATAGCATACAGAATTCTGAACATGAAATTTGAAATATAAAGTGAATTAAAATACTAATTCACCCCCCGTCTCAGTATTTTTCCTAGAAATTGGTATCAAAGGCGGTCCCTTAGAAGAAGATTGATTGTTTAAAGGGAGATCCATCAATAAGAGAAATCAAGAGGGAGTATCTTCTATTAATCCACCTTTTCTTAATAGGAATAACTTTATATTTTAGAAATTCAGAATGGTAGCACATTTGCAGGAACTAGGAGTTGATGTTTGGGTAATTTTTGAAGGTGGATATCAATACCCAACCTCCATTCCCATAGATGATCCAAGGAAGAAAGAATATGAGATCAATGTGAAGGAATTCAATTATATCTTGGGAAGTTCGACTGAATATGATTTTGTGAAAGTCGTGTCCTTGAATACCGCAAATGAAATATGGGATAATATTTTCCAAAACTATGGATCTGACACTAAGGTCAATAGTGTCAAACTTCAAACATATAGAATTCAGTATGAGACTGCTAGAATGCATGATGATGAAAGTATTGCAAGATTTTACCTTAGAGTAGATGATATTATTAACTCAATGAAAAATCTTGGTGATGAAATAAAGGATTTGACTGTTGTTTAAAATATTTTAAGATCTCTAACCCCAAAGTTCAATTCCAAAGTCTCTGCCATTGAAGAAATGTAGGATTTCAAGAATATCACTATTGAACAACTCCATGGGATCTAACAACTTATGAGATGAGAAAATGGGATACATAAATTATTAGAGAAGCAGCATTCAAGCGACAAACAAAGGGAAATAAAAATAAGAGCCTAAGGAAACATGTTACATTTCACATGAAAAAGAAGTGAATTTTGTGAAGAAGCTCCAAGTATGAACTGGTAGGTTCAAAGGTAAGATTCCTTTTAAATTTTTTTCTTGTGGAAGAGTAGGTCACTATGCTACTAAGTGTCCATATAAATAAAATCATGAAAATTGGAAGAATTTTCCAAAGAAGAATGTTAAAGAATTTTTGATAGCAAGAAATTTGTTTATACTCATGAAGATAGTGAATATTCTTCCAATAATGAGGATAATGAATCCAAGTAGGAATGTCAATTACTTATGGAATTTTAAGAACAATGTGTATATGAATCTCATATGTATCTATGGATGCTTTAGAATAAATTTATAGACTTAGGGTCATAACAAGAATCAAGAAAAGGAAATCAGTATGTATAAATAAAACACTTGTTGAAGAAATAACTTAGCTAAATATCTATCTAGAAGAACCGAGATTAGTTGAAGAAGCTTTGAAGAATAAAATCCAAGAAAGGTAAAGGCATTTTGAAAACTTAGAACTTGAAATTATGGGTCTAAGGAAGGAACTTGAGAAAACAAAGGCTCTAAATCTTAGATTTTCTTAAGGGTCTAAAACTTTAGAAGAAATCATTAAAGTAAAACATTCTCCACTAATCAATACAAGTCTTGAATACAATCCAAATAAAAATGGTGAAACATTAGAACCTATGAAGTATTTTGAAACATGTACAGAAATATATGTCAATGTAGTAAACGAAAGGAATCATAAGAATTATAGGACTCAGCAAAGGAATGAAAGATCAAATTTTTATAATGCAAAACAATCTTTCCATGAAAAAAGGGAAATCTACTCGAAATATTTTTATACTCCTAGGTATTCTTATTTCAATGGTCAATGATTCACTTGGCACAAATTTGGTCACAAAGTAGCCATTATGCTTCTTAGAAAATTATTATGACTAGAGAACTGAGAAAACAACAAAATGTAATCAGGACAAAGAAATATTCTTATAGTGTTTTCTCACCTCTTCAGAATGAAATTGAAAGTTCTATTTGCAATAACTTTGGTCATGAAAAAACTGAATGTAGAAGAAGGATGAAGTCATCTTATCAACATGAATAGAAGACAATAGCACCCAAGGTATGGAAAAAGAAAATTACTTCCTTTGAAAATTGTGGTCTAGCATTGTAAGGAGGAGATCAGGAGAATTTATGGTACATTAATAGCAGATGTTCAAAGAATATGATAGGTGGCAGAGATAATTTTGTTTCTTTTAGTGAAATTAAGAAAGAAAAGAATGGGAATTCTGGTAATAACTCGTTTGCTACCATTAAAGGAAAAGGATTTTTGGTTTTTAAAAGAAAAGGTCAAGGCTGAGAATGTATTCTTTGTTGATGGGCGAAGAAATAACTTGTTAAGTGTTAGTCAAGTTTTTTATCAGGTGCATGAAGTGATTTTCATATCAAAGAATAGGGCGGTAAGAAATTTTAATACATGTAAGATCATAATCAAGGGAATTAGAACTGTAGGCAATGTATATATCCTAGAGGGTGTCAAAGAGAATTTTATTTTGACCAAATTCAAAGAAAGTTTGGTTTGTCACAAAATCTTGGGGCACCTCAGCTTTTCTCAATTATACAAATAAAGAAATATGGGAGCAATTTGTGACTTGGTAGAAAATGAATTGGATTTAAAGATCAAATCTCTTGATCTGATAGGGGAGGAGAGTTTATAGAAAATGATTTTTTTCATTTTTTGTGAAAAACATGGCATCAAAAGACAATTTTCCATAGCTAAAACTCCTCAACAAAATGGAATGGAAAAAATAATGAAAAAAAAATAGTTCAACAAATGGCATGTGCCATGTTTGATGAGTCAGTAACACCTCACACCTTCTAAGGAGAAGGAGTACATACAACCGTGGATATACTTAACAGTGCTCATGTTCATGTAAATGGTGATAAAACTCCATATGAACTCTGGTATGGTAATCCTGCAACTGTCAAACACTTTAGAATGTTTGGAAGCATATGTTTCGTAAAGAAAAATGATGATAAGCTTGGAAATTTTGAATCTAGAGCTAATGAAGGAATCATTCAAGGATACTCTTCCAGAAGCAAAGGATATAAATGTTACAATAAAAGGGTTCAAAATATTGTTGAAAGTATAGATGGTGTCATTGAGGAAGCATCCATAGGTACAAAAAAGGAAGCACAATCAGATGACAAACCTCTCCCTACTAAAATCCAAGAAGTTGTAGGAGAAGAAGAAAGAGAAGTATCAAAAGAAGGAAATGAAAATACCAGTACATGTCAAAAAATACTTCATCAACGTATGTTCAGAAAAATCACCGTGAATCTCAAATTCTAGGTGATAAGGAAGCATGAATACAAACTAGAATAACTTTTGTTGGATCATCTAGTCACTTAGCCTTATTATCCACAATTGAACCTCACAATATGAATCAAGCAATCAAAGCTGAACTTTGGGTGAAGGAAATCCATGAATAACTTGATCAAATAAAAAAGAATAAGACATGGGAAATTATACCAAGGCCTCATAATAAAAATATGTTTCAGACAAAGTGGGTGTTTATGAACAAATTAAATAAAAATGGAGAATTAATTCGAAATAAAGTGAGACTTGTATGCCAAGGCTATGCTCAATGGGAAGGGATAGAGACTTTTAAGAGACATTCACACCTGTATCTAGACTTGAAGCCATAATAATATTCATGGAATTTTCTAGCTTTCATAACTTTAAGATATATGAAATGGATGTTAAATATGGATTTTTAAATGGGGATCTAAAACAAAAATTTTATATTGAACAGCCTGAAGGATTCATATTTGGAAATGATAAAAATATTGTTTGCAAACTTAGGAAGGAATTTCATGGATTAAACTAATCTCCTCTTACATGGTATTATCATCTTGATAGGTATCTTCAACAACAAGGATTTAAGAAAGGATCTGCAGATAGGAATTTGTATACAAATTTAACAAATAAAACTTTTTATAGTAGTGGTTTATTTTTATGACATAATATTAGGAAGCAATTTTGAATCTATGATTCAAGGATTTGCTTCAGCTATGCAATTTGAATTTGAAATGTCCTTACTTGGTAAGCTAAAAATATTTCTTGGTCTTCAAGTCCATCAAACTAAAAATGGTATCTTTCTCTCTCAAAAAAAGTATCTCAAGTAGATTATGAAGAAATATGGAATGGAAGATTGAAAACTTGTATGCACACCAATGATAAACATGGTGTAATCTAAGCCAAAATGATGATTCTCCTATAGTTGATCAATCTCTAGGATCTAACCTTGATCTAACTTACAGGTACAAGACCAGACATTATGCATGCATATGGCATAGTTGGATGATTTCAAGGAAATCCTAAGGAAACTCATCTCCAAGTAGTCAACAGGATATTCAAGTATTTGCAAGCACTCAAGATGTTGGTCTATGGTATCATAGAAATGCAGAGTTTGCACTTCATGCTTACACAGATGTAGACTTGGAAGGTGATGTTTATGACTGCAAAATTACTGGTGGAGGAGCATTCTGTTTGGGTCCTCACCTAGTTTCTTGGTTCAGTAAGAAATAAAGTTATATTTCTTTATCAAATGTTGAAGCAGAACATGTTGCTAATACCTCTTATTTTACTCAGCTTCTTTGGATGATCCAAACATTACAAGACATTCAAGCTGCTTATCCTAAACCTGTACCTATTCTCTATGACAACACTAGTGCCATAAGTATCTCTAAAAGTCTTGTCTTGAACTCCAAAACTAAGCACATCCCAATAAAATGCCATTTTATTAGAGAGTAAGTGCTTGAACACAAAATTCAAGTTGGAATATTTTCTTTCAAATGAACAAGTTGCAGATTTATTTATGAAGCCTCTTCCACGTGATTCCTTTGAATATCTCAGAAAAAAATTAGGAATGATTTATGCTTGTTCACTCTGCTAAATTCTCTAAGAGATGTGACATTTTTCAGGGGGAGTATTAGTTGTCCTTTCCAAAAATTTACTTTTTATACGTGGATCTCATGAAAGACAGTCACATGTATACATTTTTTTTAATCCAGACAGTCACATATGCCTCTCGGTAATGAAAAATGAGTGGCACAAATTCAAGGGGAGTTGATCATATACTTCAATTAGTTATTATTTACTTTCTAGTTATGATATTGACTTGTTGCAAACTATTAATATTTACCTTATACTGTTTAGGAATGATGGTTCATGGTAAGGTTATGATTTTTTGCAAAATCTCACATTTTTGCTAATGAGATAATTCTTTGGTGCATTTACTAATTGATGAGATGGATATGATCAGATTTGATGTTGAAAAGTTGGTACGGGTTTAGGGGGAGCATCTATTATGCTTCTAATAGTTCATTGTTGGCATCGTGGTTTCTTGAGCACTCATTGTTGCATGATAGTGTTTATGATGAATACATATCATTGTTGGTATATGGTTGTTACTATTGTTTCTACTGAAGATACATATGTTGCAGCTATAGTTGATTTATGATACTTGGAAGTATTACATATCTAGTCTCATGTTGATGATATTGGAGAGATTTATTCCTACATTTTCATACCTTATATGTTGATGATGAGGACTTTCACTATGAAATATATGTTGTTGCTATCTTTTTATGTTGCATAGAGTTTTTTGATGATTGTCATAGTCTTTCTACCTCATTTTTGAGGTACCTACTTTTTATTATAATTTCCATATATGTAAAGGTCGTGAAAATATCCATCTTGTAAATCATTGTAAGATTAAGTCATGTATGGGATATTGGGACAAATTCATGCTATGTATGTATTCTCATTATGTAAAAATTGGGTCCAATATGTTGGGTGTATGATGTAATCATGATTCATTAGTGATAGGAAATTTCATATTTGGTTGAGTCACAAAGGCTTGTACTGTATTGAATATCTTTAGAAGGTTCAACATATTCTTAGGGGGAGAAAGGTCTATATGAATATTTCATGATTCATATTCAACAGATAAGACCTGGACCCACCCTTCACCCTTGATATCAAAGGGGGAGAGAAGCTTTGTGTTTGGAGAAAGGTATTTGGAGATAAGACTCGGTGTTTGAAAGTGTGTTTGTAGGTGTTTACAAGTGGTGTCCAAACATCGAAATGGTTGCCATCAAGTTGAAAGGGGAATGTTGTTGGAATTATGGCCAACGTGTTTCCTTGATGGAAACCTCCTTGATAAATATGTCAACATTGTGATAAAATGATGATGGTGGAACTTAGGTAGATTGGTATAGATGCTCTAGAGGATATGGCCAGAGAACGACAACTAAGTTACAGATTGATGACAAAAGTGAAGTTTGAGAAAGTATATATGGTTCCTATGAAGAACGGTCACATACATGTATAGGCCTTGTGAGTAAAAGTCGCGTACAAAATATGAAGCACATAAATCTTGATACCAGGGGTCATTATCATGGTATTGGACCATAGTAATTGGAGCAGAAATGTTCATTTGATCTCATCAAAAAATAATAATGAAATTACCAAAGGATTTACCTAAGGTATTGACTATATATATATATATATATATATTAGGAGCTGGATATGAAGGTGTTATGTGTGCAAGTAAATGGTTTATTTATATGTGATTTGATATTAAACAGATGTGCACTAGGAAGCAAGGAAAAGAATCACATTTGATAGATTTGAAATTGTAGTAAAGACTAATGAATACACTTGCTTGATATTTTTATTACTTGTAGCTAACAATTATAGATCTATGGTTATAATGATGTTTTAATATGAATATGTGATAGTAAGGTTTGTAGAATGGGAATTGTGTTTGCAGTGAAAGTTTTCATATTCGTACGCAGGTTTGTTTCTGAATAATCGTGAACATATGCAGAATTATTTCTGGGTAGTCACGTATATATTATAAGATATGTTTTCTAGTATGTTGAGATGTGTATGTGACTGTTGCATATGATAAGAGCATACAAATGTAGGTTTGCCTAATTACAGTCGCATATATATTCTGAGTAATATATAGGCATTATTTGCAATGCTGCTTAATGATAATTGTTGATGATGTATGTTATATTTGTTGTTGTCTATCAATGATGTCTTGATAAGCATGATATGTATCTGGCAATGTTATTTGGGTTGATTGATTTATGGATTTCCATATTTATCAGTTATGATGACTAGGTATGGTTCAGTGATCTATGATTGGTTCAATATTGGATTCAGCGAATTATTCATTTCTATAGTGGTTTAGTTAGCCAAATGATTCATTGTTCAGTGATTTAGCTAGCCAAATGATGCAGAGGAAATGTGTATATACGTTGGTTCTATTAAGAATAGTCACATACATATTATGATTTTTATATGTTCTAGTTTGGTTCTGTATTCAAATTTTTTTATGCTTCAGATATTCAATTCATTTATAGCGATTTAGTGATTCATATTTGTGTTTCAATATTTCAATTTGGATATTTGTGTCGGCTTATTGTTGGTGAGGGTCCAGTATGAAAATTTAATGAAAGGTGGCCTACAAATTGTTTGATGATTGTTTGATATGTGGAACAAATTTAAAATGTTCTGAAAAGTGGTCCACAAGGAGTTGAGGGTTGCAGCCTTCTTTAAGGGGGTGGGAGCTCCCTTCTAGTAGGAGTTGGTAAATGAGTTCAGGGATTTCTAGATCCCTTCCAGTGGGTGTTGGAGAAGGAATGGAGGTTGTATCCTCCTACATGTGGGTGCTTGCGTACTAGTAAGAATCTACACCAATACAAAATGTAATGAATATTTTCTTTATATATAAGAAAGAATACGAATAAAGTGAAAATGGTTGGTTTCTCCCACTTTGGATTTCCACCTAAAATTTTGGTGTTCTATGTGTATTTCTTATGTGATGTGATTTATTTGTTCTTTAATGCATACTGGAAGGTTATTGAATTAAAAATTCAATGGTTAAATATAAACATATGATGGAACACATGAAATATTAGTAAACATGATAAGTTGTTTTCCTTCATTAAAGTCATGTACACACGTAGGTTGCATTAAGAAAAAAATGGTACATAAGTCGTCAACTCTATCAGGGTATACCTTCATTTATGGATAGAAATATTTGTACCTATTAAGGAAGACTTCATCGCAACTATATTTTGGATCAAAATGTATTCATGAGCACGAGGATTCTAAAATGGGGAAACTCTAATGGGAAATAACAATGCCCTTGGAAATTTTTTTAAAGCCTTGGAGGCAACAAAACAACATGGTTATATTTCTTATGTTTGTATATTTGTTCACATGAATATATCAAAACCACTTCCAAAGTCCATTAACATTAATATAATAATGAGCTCTGGAAGAAAACCCTATATTATGAGCATATATCCTTCTAGTGTTGAATATGTCATGAGTATGTCCATATCTATCAAAATTTTCCCCTTCTGATTATAGATGTTAACCATGATCTTGTCCCTTCCTTGTATTATGATGGCTTCAAAAATCCAAGTGGAAAGTTCAAGAGCCCAAAAAATCCTCCCCCACAACTCAGTGTCATGGGGAAGAAGCTTACCACCATGTTGTACTGTACAACAACCCTCCCCATTTTTAATTTTTTAGAATAAATTCCATTTAGAAATAGGTCCCCTTTTTATTTTTCTTTCTAGATAGAAATAAAATATTTAGAAGAAATCCCGTTATTTTTATTAGAAATAAAATATTCATTGATAAAAGGACATATTGCATATTTTTATTTACAAAGTGTGTATAAACAAATACAATTAAAAAAATTTCCGATCCGATGAGACAGAAAGCTTTTAATCATATCAAAATATTATATAAAGTCTTTATATTTAACAATATTTGATGTGTACAGTAATTGCAAATCGGAAAATTGGATAAATCTTTAAGTTCTATTTTCACTTTGTAAAACTCCAATGCGATCTTTGCAATCGCATTTCAGATAAGCTTTAAAGTTTTATGATTGTTTTTCATACTTCTGATGCAATGCGATTCATTGCAAATGTATTTCAGAGAATTAAAACATTATATTCATTTGATTGATGGATTTTGATGAGGTGGACCCCACCCCATCGCAATCGGATTATCGGAGAAACTCTTTAATGCTTCATTCCATTTGAAAATCCCCGATGCGATCTTTTCAATCGGAATTTGGCATAAATCATATTACGATATTGTATTTACCTTCAAAGACTCGCGATGCGAATACATCTTAATATTCATATATTATTTATTCATAGCATCCCAAGTATTTAAAAGGTAATATTTTTACACTTATTTCAAAATATGTCGATCTCTGATTGTACGTTACCATTAATTGAAAATCAAACAAATGATAATGATTTATTTTGTTTTGAATACGTGAGTGTGACTCCATAGAAGGCATTTAAATTTTAACCACGGAAATAATAAATGCAAATCGACAAATAAATCCTTTTGTATAGCTGTTTACATTATTACGTTTTCACCTTGGCTGAAAGCTTTTACTTGTTGCAGAACAATAGAACATCCAATTCTTTCATTCACAGACTGAAGGAAACATTGCCCGATACTGAAATGTCGAAAAGATCCAGGAAATGAAAAGCCACCATTGCTACAAAAGCTCCTATGTTTACTATGCTGCCTAAAGAGAAACCAGCAAAGCTTAAGCTGGTTACAGATACCTCATGCCAGGGACTTGGTAAGATGAAATGGGAAAATGTATATAACTTGCTTGAAAAGGAAAACCCTAAATTTTTTGAAGCTAAGGTTACAGTTCCTAACGAAGACGACTCAGACTCTAATTCTGAAAATCTTCATAGTGCGTTAGCAAACTCATTTCTGCACCGAGTTGCAACTCGGGAAAACATTTTTCCATATTATGATGTTATTCGGTGGGTAATTGATAATGTGGCTATCAAAGACAGAACCTTTGTTTCATATTCTGGAGCAATATTCAGGTCATTCAAACCAAAGGACATTAAAGCGATGTACCACCTTCCAAACCCACAGAAAATTTATAAAAAAGATTTCATCAAGGAATTTGCTGTGAATCATGAAAATCAATCAGAACAAATTAAAGAATGGAGAAGGGTTCCTGAAAAGCATAGACACGAGGCATCAGGTATGTACTCTGTGGAGTCTCTTTTGCCTCCATACTGTTATGCCACAGCAATGATGTGTAGATTGTTTGGGAATGATAACTCAACTAGGTTTTCTATACAAATGGTGCCATTAATACACTCTGCTATTAGTTCCGAGATAATGGATTGGGCTGTCATTATTTTTGATAAGATAGCCAACAGAATTCTTGAGTATAGAAAAGATATAAATTCACGAAATACCACTCCTTTTTATTTTTGTGCTTACATCCTAGATGCCCTTTGTTTCAATTCTGAATTCCCCATATTAGGATGGAAATGGACCCCTAAAGATCCTATTCCAATTCATATATATCACAAGTTCTTGTGGAAGGGGCATTTCAAAAGCCATGTTTACAGAGTTTGTCACAGTTTTCTTATCTCGATTTGTCAAACTATTTTTGGCCGATTCCCTCCTAGGCTTTCCAAGAAAGATAAATTTGATTTGTCCTCAATTGGAGATTGGTTGGGAGAGGAAAAGTTCACATATATCAGAGTTTTTAGAAGTATTGTAGAACCACACATTCTTCCTTTGTATGTTCCAGACAAATTGTTAGCACAGCAAATTTCTTATCAGCTGACAGTAGAAGGCATGTCTAGAACTTTGAAGAACAACAAGAAGCTTATGTGGCCTAATTTTCCTTTTAAATGTGGTGACTATGATCTCAATAATTTTGTTCATGCTGAAAGATAAGCTGGTAAGCTAACCAATCTCAAGCTTTCAATAATCCCAGGGAGGCAATATGATCCTAGGAAAGTGGCATATGATTTTACTACTTATGTTTCAATTGCTCAGTTCGAACATGAACCAAATATTTTTGATGATTTATTTGTTTCTGTAGATAAAATGTCCCAAGTTTTTTATTTGGCCAAGTCCAAATTTCAGGACGAAGAAATGAATAATTTTTTTTTATCTAGAAGTCATAGGTTACTCAAAGTTCCTCTGGATCAGTTGAGAGTTTCTATACAGGAAAATGGATCACAACAGAAGGAAACAGAGAATACATTTGGTAAAACAGTAACAGAAACATCTGCCAACAAAATCATCACACAAACTCAAAAAAAAGTAACAGGAACTAATCTTGTTTTACAAAAGGAAGATATTAGTTTCAAAGTTGATACTGAAAAGAAAGAAACCGCTACTAAACTTGATGTACAACAGTCTTCGTCCCAGGAAAGAAAAGAAAGCACGGGTACTGATGCCAATATGCATATTGAAAAGGGAGGCATAGACAGTAATATTACTGAACAGGCACCAAAATGAGGAATAAACAATAATCCAGATTCTCAACTTGGAAGACAAGAAACTTCTAAAAAGGTAGTTGAATCTGCTAATCTTATAGTTTCTCCTCATTTGCTGAGCCAATATGAACAATTTGCCTAGCAAATAGGACAACAGAATAATCCCCAAGTTAATTTTCTGGAAGATCAGGATATATAAGTTATTCCTGAAAATCCCACAGGTGAAATTTTGTTGAAAATAGAAGAAATCCCTCCTCTGGATATATTTTATAGTCCTAAGCATAGGGTTGTTGTAAGAAAATAAAGGAAGAGGAGGAGAACTGATCAGGATGCACTTTTGACATCACAGGTGGAGTTTATGAATAATTTTTATAAAAATGTTGAGGTGAATCCATCTGAGGATCTCACCAAATTATCCCAATATGCAGGTGCCTATAGGGCTACTACTATAGACAAGGCCTCTGAAGTTACACAATTAGTGAAACAAAAAGATGTGCAAATAGCCATATTAGAAGAACAGGTTACAGAGAACCAACAGAAAATTATTCTATTAGAGCAACGATTGCAGGATGGAGAGCTCAAATCCAAACAGTTAGAAGAGCAGCTTGCTATTGAAAAGAAAAAGATCGATCAACAGACTTTAGAAAAGCAACAACAGCTAGATCAAGATATAGCAAAATTACGAGCTCTTCTGCAAAATGAGAAAACTTCAAATATTGAGCAAGAGAAGATGTTTCAATCCAAATTGGAAAAATTTAAGAATTATCCTAATTTGGATCAATTCAAAAATGAAGCCCTGGAGACAAACAAGTTATTGTCTCAAAAATTAAATGAATTTTGTCTAAAGGTTGCAGAAGCAGAATCCTTATGTGAAATTACATCTTCCTTAGTAGAGGAAGGAGTCAGTCTTAAAATTGAATTTGATGAAGCTGATGAAAAGATCTTTGAATTTATTTTATGGAAAGACTCAGACTCAGGAAGAAAAGCAAACCTTCCCAGGATTATGGAGAGACATAAAGAAATTATTTTTGCAGAATGGGAACAACGTTTAATCAAAGCAGAAGGAGCTACATCCAGAGCTAAAAGCATGATGAACAATGTAACACAGCTAGTGAATAATAGCCTGTATGAAGTCAATTTGATTTCATATTGTACCCCTAGCCAATTACCTAGGGTAAAAGAAACTGATTCCAGATGGAAGCAAGAGATAATCAATAAAAATAAGCAAATTGGCCAACTACAAGGAATATCATGGGATACGATGTGGACCTATCTTATCAAGCCGCATAGTCAACAAACAGCAATAAAATTTCTTTCAAATGCCATCGATTGCATCATTTCTGAATTCTCTGATGCCACATATACAGGGAAGTTGCACTCAAAGCTTAGTCATCCAAAATAAGTAAAGGAAAAGCTCAAAATCTACCACCTGGGCACATCAAACACAACAGATAATCAATGAATCGATTCACCTTAAGATCACATTTCTGTTTCTAGATTTTTGATTTAGATAGATTGTAGGAATAGTTTTAGTTATTTTGTTTTATTAAGTACATATTTAAACCCTTTTCATGCATTTAGAAAGGGGTCTTGAATTTGTAATATTTTGACCTGGAGATTACATTTCTGTACAACATTGACTCTTATATTTTTATAAAGGATCACATCTGGTGATTCTGTACAAAATTGCCTTTAAGAATTGCATTTCTGTATCTTGGAGTCTATTTTACATTGAAGTTGCTGGATTTGGATATCAGATTGCATTGGAAAGTATCAAGATGGATATGGTATTTCTATCTATTCACTGTTAGTTTTCTTATGTTATGTGATATTCTCTTTTAAATTGCTATCGTTTATGTATACTCGCTTTACAATATTTCTTTATACATATCATTTTTGAGTGTGTAAAAATATTTATCTTTACAGTATATGCAAATGATATATAATGATGAATGAAATATATTATCATAACTCTGTTTAATTTCTTAAATAGAGTTATCTATATTTGTTACTTCATATTTCAATTAAGCTATAATACATTTTCATGGTTATTGGTTAATTGAAACAATTTAATGTTGTATTCACATTTGATGCCCGGGTTAGTTTTAGAATTATTTTATCAGTTTTAAATTAGATTAGATAGTTTTATTTCATTCATTTAGTCCCATTTTCCCTTCATCCAATTATTCCATTACCAACCCATTTAAATTACTAGGAAACTGGTCCTATAAATCTAGTCAGAGCCACCACACCAAACAGAAAAGGAGTTGTCCTAAGGTCCCGACCAGGTGGTTATCCCCCAATGTTTGAAGCAGCAATTTTCGAGGCTTCAACACACCAATAATCATTTCGAACCCTTCTCCTCCTTAGAAAACCATGACCCTCCCTTGACCTTGTTGATCTAGAAACTCAATATGCATGATTCAAACATTCCTCCACTCTCATCTTCCAATCTGCACCCCACCCCCCCCCCCCCCCCCTCCTTCCTGCACTAGCCTCTCCCCGCATTAGGCTACCTTAAAAAGCAACCTTGATCACTCCTTGGACCTCAACAAGGATAAGGATTTAAATTCTCTTGACCTTTCTAAATTTTTCAAATCTTGGAAGGGAAAGGATCCTAGTATTCTCTTGGAGCACTAAGTCAAGGTATTGGATGGAGCATATCCCAAATCCCATTAATCTACCTCAAAATTGTCATATGGGAAACTTAACACCAAAATTTTGGGAATTTAATCCTTGCCAATGAAGAAAACAACAAAATGTCATAGGGAAGAAAATAAAAAGGTAGGAAAAGTAATCAATATATCTTGGAAAAATTGTGAGACATGCTGGCCAATTCAAGGAAAATCAAAATGATTTCAGAGGTTTACTCTACAACCAACACACCCCTGACATGAAGATAATATTTTAGAAAATTATAGTCCTCAACTGAAAATGATAATAAAGGCTCCTCAAGGAAAAATGGATCTCTAAAAACCCACCTTTATGATTCTTCAAGAAATCAAATCTTGAAGTGATGAAATTAATAATATAACAAGTAATGAGGTTGATCTTCTACATTAATAGTTCTTTATGCCCAGTGGAAATATAACAACCTTGCAATAATTTGGAATTCCCAAAAATTTCTCATACTAAGTGTGTTTGTCACATTTTAAATCCTCATAGCCCAATTTGAACTCATTGGCTACATTGAAATTGTTACTTGTCAATTTTTTATGGATGACCCCTGCACAAGGAAAAATCCCTTTTCCTCCTCTCAATTTCTTGTACTAGTAATATACTCTCCCCTTCTCTCTCCCCTTCTCCCTATATCTTAAGTAGAGATTCCAGCCTAATAAAAAACATGGCATGGAAGAAAAGAGAGGTGTATAAAAAGATTTTATGTAATTATACTCAATTTTAGTAAACAATGGTGACTCCTTACATGTTTCATCTAAACACTATAAATGACACCATTACTTGAAATAATTAGAGAGGAGGTTCCCAACAAGTGGTCTCAAATATGGATCGGTTCCTAGTCTCATAATCCATCATGACTTGGGACATATTTTTGAAAGCATGCATTCTCCCTAGTCATAGATCTAATCATTGGCATGTATGTCTAAACATCGACATTAAAACATTTCCTAAGAATAGACCCTTACATATAGAAACATTTTGGTTTCAACATCTAGATTTCCAAGCCAACATAAAGACTTGCTGGGAATAATAGGAAGCATTGGATCAATGTAATAAAATTTAACAGAATCTCAAGTACATCAAATGGAAGCTCAAAGGCTAGAACAAAACAAAATTTGCAAACACTTTGGAGGATAAGCAAGGACTATAAAAGAAGATGTCAACTATACAACAGGAATCCATCCTCCATGGTATATAAAACACATTAATTAAAGAATAGGTTTTCACTCTTACCCAACTTGAGGAGCATTGGAAGCAAGAATAAAGACTACGGAAACAAAAAACATGGGTATGATGCCTTAGAGAGTGGAAAAGAGACATAACATTATCCCAATCTATGCTACAACATCGCCATCATCATTAAATTTCTTTCATTTAAAATCATGGAGTTAAATTGCATGAGCATAAAGATATAACTCAAGAGATAAATTGATATTATTAATATATTTTAATAGTTCCCATACCCAATATACAACAAGTGATCTAGCAAATAACAAAGAATATTCCTTTCTCGGTAATGCAAGAACATAATGAGGATCCTCTGAGAGAAATATCCTTTGAAGAGGTGGAAGCAACAATAAAAGTGATTCCCTGTAACATATCTCTCATTGTAGATGGTTTCAAAGTATAATTCTTCCAAATCTGTTGGTGTACAGTGGGTATATATGTTTAGCGGATAGTGGAGGAATTTAGAAAAAAATAATGGTTCTAAAAGACTTATATTCCACCTTTCTCAGGCTAGTGTCAAATGAATACAAGGTAGTGGATCCCAATGGTTACCATTCCATTTCATTATGAAATTTCATATATGAATTCATCACCGAAATCATAGCCAATAGGGATAAATATATCCTTCCAAGTCTCATCTCACTAGAGCAAACATGTTATGTCGAAGGTATCCAAATCCTAGATGGCATCTTGGTCTCCCATGAAACTATCCACTTTGTGAAGCTCTAAAAAAAAATCTAATATGTTTCTTAAATTAAATATGTTATGAAACCAGATCACAAAGTAGAAGAAAAGATAGATCAAAAACTTAGAAATCAACCTCTTCGAGTGGGCACCCTCCTTTACATTACATAAATGAAAAATTATTGGATGATACAAATGAAAAAACCTCCTTTCTATATATAGGAGTCCAATGGGTCACAATATAATCCTAGCCGACCTAATAATAACAATTTAAGGGCACGAAAATAACAATAGTGGACCTATATGGGGCATAATAATAACAATATGGGGACTACATGGGCACAACAATAACAATAAGGGGTTATACTAACAATAACAATAAGGGGATACACTAGTATTATAGGGACCTAACATGACCCTCTCCTTCAAAGAAGTGTTGAACTCAATGATCGATTATTTTTGGATGCTTATGTATAAAATTATCATCCTCCCATGTGGAATCTTCAGCGGGTAAGTTCTTCCACTTGCTGAGATACTCTGAAATTGATCGATTTCGTAGTTGTCGAGTTCTTTTTTCCGTTACTGCTTCAGGTTCCAATATGATTTTTCCGTCCTCGTCAAGTTCTGGAGATATTGTTTGAACTAGGATTTTGTCACCTATAACTTTCTTTAAGCATAAAACATAGAAACTGGGTGCACTCGGGAAGATGCAGGCAACTCCAATTTGTATTCCATAGTACCAATATTTTGCAGCACCTTGTAGAGACCATAATACCTTAGCGATAATTTATTATAATAATTAGCTTGCTTGAGGGACATTGGTTTTTATGGTTGTAGGCATAGAAATACGTAGTCACTTGCATCAAAACTTCTTTCGCTGTGATGTTGATCTACTTGTTGTTTCATTTGATTCTGCACCAAAGTTGGGTTATCTTTTAAGAGTTAGAGAACTTGTTGTTGATGCTCGATGTGACATTCCACTGCTTGATCATCCATATTAGCTTTCATTTCATCCTTCAAACCATCCACCATAACCTCCTTGTCTTCTTTTAAACCATCTATGTCACCCTTGGTTTCTCTTTCTGAGATCGAAATTTGTTGCACTTGGTACCATAATTTTGATATAGCATACTGCAATTCTTCCTCTTCCTGCATCATAGTAGAATTTTATGAGGGCTTAATGGGTGTAGAATTATTTTTGGGAGGCATCATAGAATGAAATACTAATAAAAATGCTTCAATATTCCCTTGGAATCACTTCAACTTATTTTTCACACAAAATTTATGCAATTAAAAAAAAATACACACATTTTTCTTTATTTTAGGAGCTCCATATTGAAAAGGTTGTAAATCTGTAATTTAGAATCTCCAAGAACTAAAATTCGGTCTTATGGTATCCCTCTGATTCTTCTTTCCATTTCCATAGGTCAGACCCAATTTGGATTCTTCAAGACAAAGTGATGCCCAATCTCCCACAATGACCTAATTATGGACTAGTTCAGTAGAGAAAACTTGTACAACATGCCTGTTATAGCATCATTTTTCACCCTCAGGTGATTCATGATTGTATTTATGGCTTTGGGCACCCATTCCCACATACTTGAACAAAATTCATTAAAAAACAGTGTTAAAATTCCCATACGCGGGTATGCCCAGAATTTTTCGTGTGTATACGCGAGTCCACATGTACTTTTCTGCGTATGCCATTAAAATCATTAAAAATATATATAAAAATTCCCTATTTTCGGGCTGGGTTGATGGTTACTCCAGTAGTTCAACCACCCCAGTACGTGGCCAACTATTTCCAACTGATTGAAACTACTTTGAGGGAGTATAAAAGCCCCTCATGTGCATGGCCTAAGGGAGAGAGAAATTTTATAGACATTATACTCTGTTGGAATCCCAATTCAAGTCTGAATTCCTGTGCCTCCTGCACTTTCCCAGATTTATACAGGAAACCCTTGTTTCCTGGAGATTTTCATTCATTTATATGCCATCTCGAGTGCACAAGTCTTGAAAGTATCTTAGCGAGGCAAGGGCGGGACGGATCCGGACGACAGTCTCTTCGAAGATCGTGGAAGGATTCAGGTGATCTCTCCACTTTTACTACTGTACATGCTATTCGTAATAATGAAGAACCATCTTGTTCCTGAACATATGTGTTAATGTTTACTTATATGTGTGAAAAGATTATCATTTAAGCATTTATTATGGTTTATATAATGTTTCACATGGATTGCACTAATGTTTAGGAGAAGTATATGCTGTACAACTAGGTTTCCGTGCACGTTCTTTCTTGTTTTCCAGGTTGAAGGAGGAAGAAGGGTTGCTGGGGGTTTGGACCCCGCGGGATCTACATCGAACGTAGGACTACGGGTGAGTTCTACTATCGTTGTTATCTAGTTTTTAGCATTCAAGTGTGGTTGTGTGTGAGTCCTTCTGAATAGCATGCCCTGATCTGTGGAGGTTTTGACCCAACAAACCTCTAGGGTGTTTTTCCCCGAAACAGAACTGGCGACTCCACTGGGGACCACATTCTCGTGATAACCCTGTTGGGTGGTTTCAGCTATTTGAAAGGTTTCCAACAGTTTTAAATTTTATTTCCAGTCCAGTTAACTCTTTCTCAGTCAGACTGAAGACCTGGTTCCTTATCCAGGCTTGATATTTTTTCAATTATTATTATTTACCTTTTCATACGCGGATTTGTCTGTACACAGACGCGTATACATGCAGTTTTTGTTAAAGGGAGTCATGTATACGTGGGTTTCCTTTAACACAGTCACGTATGCACGCTTGTTGCAAACTGTCAAGTAGCGTATCCCTGGGTGAATTTTGAAATTTTAGGTTTCTTGACTTTTTAGTCTTGTCTGCCTATGGAGGCATGTTCCTGCAGTGTCTTTGTATCCTCTGGATTGTGTTGAAAGTGGTCTTGGGTCTTTTCTCTCTCTTGTTTGGTTGAAAAATAGCTTATTTGGCAAAGTTTGTTTCTTGTGCTTGCATTTCTGGTTCGAGTACCAAGATCTCTTCCTGGGGATTCTTGGTTGTTCTGCTTCATCAGAACAGAGAGCTTCTGCTCATTTACTCTTTCCTACCTTTGTGTCTTGCTTTGCACTTCGATTTTTGCCCATTTCTTGGTTGGTTTTCTTGAGTTTAGTTGACTAGGTCTTGTTGCAATTTTTGAAGAGTCTTTCTTGGTTCTTTGAAGTTTTTGTTTGCTGCAAGGTTGTACTATTCTTCTAGGCTGAGTTACTGAGTTTCTTATCTTCTTTTTCTCATATAAATCTTGCTACTAAGTAGCCTTGTAAGATTTGGAGCGTTTTTGAAGTTTTGCTTGAGATTCAGAGTTGTTTGGCTTGGGATTTGATAGTCTTCTTGGTCTCTTCGAGCTCTTCCTTTTTATAAAATTCAAAAGCTCAAAAAACATTTTGTTTTGGCATTTGCTTTTGTTTTGCATTTTTGTTTTCGTTTCGTTATATCTTTTGAAGCTTTGTTGAGATTTCTTCCCTTTGGTTTTTGACTTGATTTCGGAAAGGAATTGTCATTGGTTTCTTCCTCTTGTTTCAAGCGATTTTGGTGTCTTTATACTAAGAGTTTCTGATTTTGGGAACTAGCTTTCTGGACAACCAAAAAGAGATAAAACTGAAGGATCTTTGGGAAATTTCTCTCTGCTTTAGTAGATTTTTCATCTTAGAATTTGCATGCTCTTAGTGATTTGTATCAGGTGCACTTAAACATTTAGTCATTTTCATAGTTTTTGTGAGTGTGAAGTTTGTTATCTGAAAAGAAAAGAAAAAAATTAGTCTCGTAGAACCTTTGTAGAAATTTCTTTTCATTGAAAGGCAATTACTACATTTGCATGTAGTTTGGTTTTTATTAATTTCTTTTTTGCGTCAAAAACACCACAAGTTTCATTTCCGTATCCCTTTGACTTAACATAACAGTCGATTAAAATAAGCGCTATAATTTAAAAGAAACTAGCAAGTTTTTATTAAGTGTCATACACCAACTAGCTAGGTTGTAGGGCCTTGGATTAGGTGAGTGGAGAGTTAACTCTCCAAGGCCGCTCAAACAAAACATAGAGGTTGATTAATTGAGCAAAATCCAACTCCGTTAGGTGGACCGGGAAAGCTCTCCTCCAGAGAGTCAAGCGCGAGGGGAAGTGAAGGCTGAGAAGAGAGATACCCCCTCTCTGATTTGCTGGATCTAACCTCAAGACCGTTCCGCCCAGCTTCTGATATGGATTGGTGCCCATAGTTGCCACTCCTAGGTTCCACATAGGTGACTGCGGGGGGGAATACCCGTGGTACCTGAGGCAGACGTCGTATCACTTCCAGCAGTAATTCTGGGGGGTGCCCTTGCGAAGCTTGGGTACTTATGCCGGCAAAGGCTGTTGTTAGGAGGTCGGCGTAACTGTTTCTGTTACCTTCGCTAGTAGGCCTGGGCCATAATTATCCCAGACTACTTTCTGGAGGTCCTATATTTCTCTTTCTTGTATTTTGGTGTCCGGTCCTAATCACCTGGAGTGGAAATACCTAAAGGCTGTTTGCTTGATTGTATCTCAGGGATTTCTTTTTGTAGTGAGTGCTCTTTGCTCCTAGCTTGCCTAGCTTTATACTTTTTTTGAGTCTAATTAAAATTTGTTAAAGTGGCTGATCAAGAGCCTCGTCGATCGAGGAGAATCCGGGGGTTATCTCTCGAGAGTCCAAAGCCTTCTTCAAGAAGGCGTAGGAGTAGTTTAGCAGGTGAGTATCACCCTGTGGCATCTGACGCAGTGGAGAGAGATCCTCCACTAGGGTCTGAAGGTTTTGGAATTGGTTCCGGTGTTGGTTTCGAGAGGAGCGCTCCGCTCACCTCGCGAGTTTTATTTCCGCAGGAAGAAGAAGTTCAAATAGAGGAAGTACCTGAACCCTCTGTGTCACTTCCATCTCCTCTTCCTCCTGATTATCCGCTCATTTTTTAATACATCAGACCTGAGTCAGAGAGACCGGAAGATCCTCCGTATTACTCATACCTTTCGATGGCCACGACTGGGAACACGGCTTCTGCTATGAGTGCTGCAGGCATTCAGACTCCTGCTTCTGTTGAAGGAGGAGGCACTATTGCTATATCTTCGATTGCTTCTAGTACTGATGTGTTTGGCTCTGGTTTCACCCAAGCACATGCTTCTCAATCTGGTCCCTTTTGTTTTTGAATGCCCACTAGTGGGATTCTTTCTTTTTCCTTTTCTGCTGCTGCAGCTGCATCTACACCCATGTCTTCCATGGCTAGTGGATCAGCTTCTTTTCAAGGGTTCCCCTTTGGAACTGGGCACATTCCTAGTTCAAATCCTTCTTTAGGGTCCTTTCCGTTTACCTCTCAGACCCAGAGTTTCAACCCTTGGTCTAGAGGTCAGAATTCGACTACTTTTACAGGTTGGAACCCTGTATTCACTACAACGGGGACAGGGAATCAGTTTTACGCTGGTCACCAAGGGAATGCTTCTTTCCCTTCGTTGAGTGCTTATCAAACCTAGAACCCCTATCAGGGGCTTTCCTCTTCATTTCATACTTCAGTGGGGGAAACTGGTTCGGTCTTTGGTAACTCTGCGTTGGGAGGAGGTTCTTCTCCTTTTTCTACGAGTTCTTTCTGGAAACCTGGTGCCTTATCAAATCCAGGGTATTCTTTTCAGAATGTTGGGAATTCATCCCATCAAGGATGGAATCCTCAGGCTCCGCCTCGTTTACCTTTTCTAGCAACATTAAACTTGCCAGATCTGTCAAAATTGACGAATGATTCGATCCGGTAGAGTCTGGGGTGGCCTCTAGTTCCCACCAAACTTCCTTCAGACATTCCAAAGTTTGAAGGCAAGAATGGAGAGGATCCGGCTGATCACATCACCACCTTCCATTTATGGTGTTCTTCTAACTCCCTGATCGATGATTCGATTAGGTTGAGATTGTTTCAACGCACCCTAATTGGAAACGCTGCCAAATGGTATATTGAGCTAACTAGGGGCAGTTTTGCTACATTTCGAGAAGTGGCTGTTACATTTCTAAATCATTTCCAGTTTCCCATCCGTTATGACGTCGGGACTGAACTCCTAGCTAATTTTAAACAAGACGATGCACCCCACATTTCTGACCATATTCAGGAATGGTAGAGAAGGAAGAGGCTTATTAAAGCTCATATTCCAGGAGAATTCCTTTTGGAATGGTTTCTGAAATCTCTGCAGTCAGACATTTATAAAGATGTATCCCTGTCTGGGGTATTTTCTGAGGAACGGGCCATTTTTAGGGCCCAGCAGCTTGAATTGACATATTCTCAGTCTGGGGTCCTTCATAAATATTTTCCTAATGCTCCTCGCTCCAAATTAGATTTATCCAAAACTAAGCCTGGTCCTCATGGTGATGGACTTATTGGGTCGATCAATAGTGGTGCAGCCAGCCTGCTTACTCAATTGCAGTAGTTGTCTTTGCAATCTGCTACTTCTGGTCAGGCTGTGCCTATTGAGTCATCGCTTTCCCAATCTTTGTCAATAAATGATGTCCAAAATTCCGATCCCAAAGGAAATCAACAATCCGAAGGGAAGAAGAAGGGACGAAATAATAAGAAAAAGGGCAAGAATGGGAAGGGTAATGCAAATAAAACCAACAAGCATGTTGGTGAGGATCAAAAGGATAAAAAGAAAGTGAATTTTCCATGCAAGCTGTGTGCTGGAGACCATCTTACACACCTTTGCCCTAAAATTCAAGATGCGCAGCGCTTGTTAGCTCAGCAGGGTTCTTCCAGTTCCCAGGCTGTGTTAACAAACCCTTTTCCCCAAGGGCAACAACTAGTTGTTGGCGCGAATCAAAGTACTAGGGCTTCCTCTGGGGGCACCCAGGAAGGGGAAATTCCGTCAAACATATTCGTGATGAGTGCTCACACGGATATCACTACGAGATCCCGTGATTATGGCAGAGAAGAGTCTTCGAAAGCTAAGGATGCTCCTGATGCTACTGAGCCACTTCATATTACGAGGCCTACTGTTGATCCTATACCTCGGATGCCCAAAGCATCTACCAAGCGTTCGACGATTAATCCAAATGCTAGGGCTGCCCAGAACTACTCTATTGTGGAAGATCTGGCACAGAGTCCTTGTGCCATGTTGGCTTTAGAGGTGCTCCAGTCTTGTCCGGCTCAGCGCAGTGCTTTGCTCACTGCTCTTGGGGCTGTAGATCCAAAGAAATCTCTTATGATTACCTTCGATATGACTAATTTTAAGAAGAGACTCCCCCATCATATGGCTTTCCATATCAAATCATCGTATCGAAAATGTAATATTTTTTGGACGTTGGTTGATGAGGGTGCTTCCACATGTGTGATGTCTCTCACATGCTGGAAGGGAATTGGATCTCCCGCAGCTGCTCCTTCTACTACTCTTCTGACTGCGTTTGACGGTCATTCTCACAAGCCCCATGGTATTGTCCCAGCTTTTCCCATCTGTGTTGGGGGCAAAACTGTAAATATAGAGGTTGAGATAGTAGACGCAAGCTTGGACTACAACCTTCTGTTGGGGAGAAACTGGATTTATGAGATGGATTCTATTGCATCCTCATTATTTCGAATTATTTGCTTCCCCCACGAAGGGAGGATTGTTACAGTGGACCAACTGGACTGTCCTCCTGTAGACCCGAATGCGTCTACTGACTCAACTATTCCAAAATTGGATAATACCAAGCCGCCTGTTGAGAATTTAGGGGTAGGAATGTATTCTTCTTTGATGGGTACTTTCGATATTTCTCCTCCTACGGTTCATATAAATGCAATTTCATCCTCCAAGGCTCCTCTTCGAAAAGAGTTCTTTAGAACTCATTATTTTTCAGACCCTTGGACCTTACCTTCCCCTACCGCCACATTAGCGGAAGTTCAAGTGGGTGGAATGGAATTTCCAATGTCTATAGCTAAGATTGCTTATCAGTCTATTTTTGACTCTATAGAGTCCATTCCAGCTCCTCTTTCTTTAGATGAGTTGGATGGAGATGTGGCTCCGGCTTGGACGCTTAGTTCTTCTTCTGCCCAGGATTGCCTTGATACTACTCTTCCATCTGAAGAGGCCATCCTAGAAGCTATGACTAGTATAGATAGACCATGGGATGATTCTCAGACTACCTGCCTTACCACCGACGTGCTGCTGAATCAAGTTTTCCGAGTCCTCCGTCTCCCGGGTCCTCGTTCACCCGTCCCGAACCCTTAGCACCAACACAAAGCTATGCCGAAGGTAACATGCAGTCGATTTCTCCAACCATCCCGTGAACATTTCCTGTGATCCCAATATTATTGAGAATGTTCCTCATCGTAGCCGAATGTCCCCCCGAAGAGATCTGCATTACATTGGAGACCTTTATAGTAGAAGGTCGCTATCGTGAGGAAATGCCTGGTATAGATCCATCTATTGTCCAACATGAGATCAAGACTTACGAAAACGCTAAGCCTGTGAGGCAAAAAATTCGTCCGGTCAATCCTAGGAAGGCAGCAGCTATCAAAGCTGAGGTAGAGAAGCTGCTCAAGGCGGGATTCATTTTCCCTGTTCCTTTGACTGAATGGGTTTCAAACCCTGTTCCCGTAGATAAAAAACAAGGAAGGATTCGAGTTTGCATTGATTTCAGAGACCTTCATAAAGCATGTCCTAAAGATAATTACCCCACACCATTTATCGATCAGATCATTGACGAGTGTGTCGGTAATGAGATTTTCTCCTTCATGAACGGTTTCTCCGGATATAATCAGATTACTATCCATCCTGAAGATCAACATAAGACTGCCTTTATTTGTCCCTGGGGTACTTTTGCATACAAGAAGATGCCTTTTGGTCCTAAAAATGCTGGGGCTACATTTCAGCGAGCCATGTCATATGCCTTCCACGAAATCAAAATGATTATCGAGGCCTATTTGGATGATTTAGCTGCTCATTCTCGAAAGAGGATGGATCATCCTGCTCACCTCCATCAGATATTTGAACGATGTTGTTTCTATAAGATTAGGTTGAATCCGAACAAGTGCATTTTCGCGGTTACATCCAGTCAGTTATTGGGATTCATTGTGTCTAGGGAAGGGATTAGGGTAGATCCCTTCAAGGTTGAGGCAATACTTTGGTTGCCTCCCCCGTCCTCGATTCGTCAACTTCAAAGTCTACAAGGAAAGTCTAATTTTCTTCGGAGATTTATCATAAATTATGTTGAAGTTACCAAGGGATTTCCAGGAGATTGTTGAAGAAGGGAGTTCCATTTCTTTGGGATGACTTCGCTCAACGCTCATTCGATGCTTTGAAAAAAGCATTGACCTCTGCTCCTTTATTGAGTCCACCTGATTATAGAAGGGATTTCCTTTTGTATCTTGCAACAACAGAATCTACTATTGGTATGGTTCTGGTTCAGGAAGATGATGCTCTTGCAGAGCATGTTATATACTATCTTAGTCGAGGATTTGTAGGACCTGAACTCCGGTACACTCCGATAGAAAAGTTAGCTTTAGCAGCTGTTCATGATGTACAACAACTCCGACATTACATTATTCTACGAAAAACTTATGTTTTGGCAGGAGCCAATCCATTTCAGTTTGTCCTCAGTAGGCGAGTGATTGGGGGCAAATACAATAGATGGATTGTGATTTTGCAGGAATTTGATCTTGAGTTTATGTCTGCCAAGTCCAAGAAATCATTAGTTTTCGCGGAATTGATCTCCGAGTTGCCCTGTGGGGAAGAAATGATTTATGATGAATCCTTCCCGGATGAACATTTGTTTCTTATCTCTCCACATGATCCTTGGTATGGAGATATAATTGTGTATCTTCAGACTGCGAAGTTTCCCTCTAATTTTTCGAAAGATGAGCACCGTAAGTTGCGTCACTTCGCTAAGAATTACTTGAGTATTGGTGATGATTTATACCGTCGAGGGGTTGATTCAATCCTGAGACGTTGCTTAACTCTCGAAGAAGCTGAGGCTGTGCTGAATGATTGCCACAGTGGAGCTTGTGGTGGTCATTTATCTGGGCTTGCTATAGCCCAAAATATCTTGCGTGCTGGGTACTTTTGGCCTTCGATTTTCAAGGATTGTATGGAGTCGGTCAAAAAGTGTCATCCGTGTCAAGTTTATACTCGAAAAATGCGCGCTCATCCAGCTCCGCTTTTTCCAGTCATTACTGTCAGTCCCTTTACAAAGTGGGGTATTGATTATACTACTTATAACCCGCCTTCAACTAAAGGTCACAAGTACATTATTGTAGCAGTAGACTACTTTACGAAGTGGGTCGAGGCTATGCCTACATTTGGGAATGATGGTGAGACTGCAGCTCTTTTTCTTTTCAACCAGGTTATTGCTCGTTTTGGTATTCCTAGAGAGATTGTCACTGATCATGGCAGTCATTTTCAGAATAGCATGATGGCTGAGTTGGCTCTAAAATTAGGTTTCCGGCAGGAGCATTCATCTCCGTATTATCCTCAAGCTAATGGGCAAGTGGAAGCCGTGAATAAATCCTTGAAGACAATTCTTCAAAGGACAATTGATAAAGTTAGATCCAACTGGCATATTATGCTATATCCTGCACTTTGGGCATACAGGATGTCAGTGAAAACTGCAACTGGCTTTACTCCGTTTCAGCTAGTGCACGGGTTGGAATCCGTATTTCCCATTGAATGTGAGATTCCTTCCCTTAAGTTAGCTGTTGAACTTCTTCCTGACACTTCTAGTCTTGAAGAACATCTCCTTCATCTGGAACATCTCGATGAGCAGCGTCGGGATTCCTCCACGATGAATGAAGCACATAAAAACCGAGTTAAAGTTCAGTACGATAAGGCAGTCAAGCCTAGGGTTTTTTCGGAAGGTGACCTTGTTTTGGTCTATGCCCAAGAAAAAGATGCCCTGGGGGCAGGAAAGTTTAAGTCTATGTGGTATGGCCCCTTTATCGTTAAAAAAGTCCTTAAGAAAGGAGCATATACCTTGGTTTATTTTGAAGGGAATGAGTTTCCGGAGCCCAGAAATGGGCTCTACTTGAAAAAGTATTATGCCTAGGCTTCGGCCTGGCATGTTGCTTTTGTATATAGTAGTTTTGCTTTGTACATATCTGGTTGTTTTTCGATCTTTGATGGGTTGGTGATGTTTTTGATCTGCTTTGGCAGGTTGTGTCGGATGTCATGAGTCATTTTGGTTTCGCCAATGGTGCTAGTAGACACACCCGGAACTTAACTTCCGTGGCTTGGGTGCTTCATTATCCATCCGGTTAGCTGTTAGTATCAATAGGGGTCTGCATTGGTCCTGCTTCCAATAACATAGCAGAATACACTGCAGTTGTTTATCTACTCTCGGAGGCAATATCTTTGGGTGTTGATTCGTTGGTAGTTTTCTTGGACTCTCAGCTGGTGGTGTCGCAGTTGAACAATACTTATCGGTTCGAGATCCATTTTTACTCCGGTTGTTCTTGAGGGTACGTTTGTTACAAAGATCATTACAATTTTTAACTTTCATTCATATTCCTCGAGCTGACAATTGGATGGCAGACTCATTAGATAATCAAGCAATTGATTGGCACATTAATCATTCCATACAATAAAATTTAATCATCAAAAACATCATACATTTTGATACATTTTTCACATCACATCAAACATCGCTGTATATATATCATCAGAGTGTTCAAAAAACTATACAAAATTTGGATCCATAAGTCATACAAAAAATTGGGCTTATGCCCCCAATCATGTTCAGTCTCAAAAAATATACAGTCATCTGATACATCATATCTATCTACTCCTGAGGTCCCTGCCCAGAAGTTGTGTTCCTATAGAACACGATCGCGGTGGCAACTCGGCGGAATAACCGTACCCAGTCATGAGGTACTCCTACTACCTGCCTCTAGATGGCCTCAGGCAGATCTTCCACTGCAGCCATAGGCACTTGGTGGGTTAACCCCTCCAAGTTCCTCTGTACGGCATGGAGAGTTTTGTCTGAGTCTACTGTATCTGCCTCGCCTCTGCGTCGCTTATATCGTGGGTAACCTTCAAGTCGAACTGGTCCAATATCTGTTTCATGATCATTTTAAAATTGTAAGACATTTTGAATCCAATCAAAAACATCTTTGTTTTTCATTTTTTCACATATATTGAAAAAATCCAAAAAATTATATAAGTCAAAAAATTGCAAACTTACCGACTGTGCCCCATGCCGCGCCTGGTGGAAGGACAAGATCTGGATCGCCACGAAAGTCCATCCCGGCATAGGGATAGTCATCCACAGCGATGATTTGTTCTCTCCACCATTGGAAGAACTCATCATCCCAAGTGGTCTGGGGAACTTCACTTCCCCCCAATCTCTTCATCATGTCTGCCCAGCGGGCAATTCTTGGGTCTCTCGGGCTGCTGATGGTAGAGATCACTTTGGGTCTCAATGCTGGTATCTTCTCGAAGAAGAATGTCATCAAAATTGTACCATATCCAAAATGTTTTGTCTTTTCCTTTCGGATTGAAGTCAATTGTTGCTTCATGTTCATCAGTAGAGCTGTGCACCAATCATATATATGAGTTAAGCATTCCACTGCTATACTCATTTGCGTCCTGGATGCCTGGTGTAGAGAAGTTGATCCTGCTACTCTCCCAATGGTAAAAAGGAGGATTTTTATGTGCAAGTCTCTTAAATCTTTGATTGCAATTTGAGTTCCAACTTTCTTGGAACCCTCTACGCAGTACACGTGGACGTAATCTTCCACGGTTAGCCCTCCCAAAGGCTTACCGTGCAAGTCTACTGGCTCCCCCCTCTGGGAGAGTCCAGTAATAAAATATATATCTTCCACTTCGATTCGTATGGGCATCTGATCTATAATGAAACAGTCTTCTTCCGGTTCCCAATAGTTCACAAGCATTTCGAGCAACCAGACATTACTCTTCATATTTGGCATTTTAAAAAACTTGAGCAATCCGCAATTCCGAAGAATATTCAGTGATACTTGGTCCTGCATGACTTCATTGTCTATAGCACTGTGTTCACGCTCTCTCCATGATATGGTCATCCTGCAAAATTTCAATAATTCGTTCATTAGCTACGCATTTTTCATTTTTGGGTTGCGCATACGCGACTTTATTTGTGCACAGTCGCGTGTATACGCGACTTGGTCATTACCAACCCGCGTATGCGCAAACCCGTGATTTTTAGCAAGAGATTCTATAGTGAAAATTCCTAAATTTTAATTTATGAACAGACAAAATGAATAGCAAGGATGGTTGATGAGCTTACCTGAAAAATTCGATGAGATTTGACAGTCGGTTGCTCCTGTTTTGACGAAAGAAGCTTTTATCTCTAGAGCACTTTTTCCCAAATCAACAATGTAACAATGAACCAAATATGAGGTAATTTGTCTATTTATGCCCAAAAAGTTGAAAATTTTCGCAAAAATTTGTTATGCTTATTTTTTCAATCTATCTTAAGTTGCATAACCCGGATGCTTGGAAGTGCCCAGATTGGTATATTTTCAGGTACATTTTGACGAATTTGAGATTTTTCCCGGTTTTTGATCCATGACTGCTGACCTGTCATGGCAGGTATATGATCTTCACTGGCATATAGGTTAGGGAATCCACTTTCCATTGCATTTTGCATACTAGCCTCCATTTTGATCACTTGCCATAGGGTCGATCCCATCAGGTCATGAGTATTACACCCATTTCACTCGCCGATTATTTAATCATGACTTGGTGGTAGAGCCTTCCTTTACATGGGCTTCCTAGTTAGTTCCTCGCTATCACTTGTGGCCCATGCTGCGTTTTATGTAGGCTTGGGAGTCCTCTTTAGTCCCGCCATTACTTATGTGTTGAAGCTTCATTCTTCTTCTTCCTCACTATCATTTTTTTGGCTATTACCCTAGAGGCTCCCTGGTGTTGTTGAGTTGTATTACTGAATTTCATATTGGCTACTTGTTTATCCTGGCCTTTAGCCGGCTTCATTTGGACTCAATGTTTAAGCCAACTTTTGACCTTGTCTATCTGTACAAGTTAACCATTGCATGCACTTGGCTATCGCGACTTGACACCCTTTTACCCATGGATGGAACATTCCTCTGAGTATCGCTTACCAGTTTTCGCCACCTTGCATTGAGCATAGGATCGTTCCAATCCCAGGAACTAGTGCATCTATTTCTTGATACTCGTTCTATCCATTGTACCATAGCATTCTTTTATTCTTTTTCAGGCTTATTATATGAAAAAGACAAAAAAATCAAATATAACAAAAAGAGTGGGAATGGGATGTATCTTCGTTGTTTTGATGGCAGTACAGAGTCAGTTTGTCGCCCTTGAACAAAGCACATATACTTATATATATTTCCTCCATTTGGGATGGTTTTAGTTTTGACCTAGGTTCAGCCTTTACCATGTTTCACTTGTCAGTCCTCCCCCGGTTGGTTATCTCTTCCAATCATATGGAGAGTTTGTTCTGCCTCCTGCATAACAGACTTATACAGTGTCACTTTTTACTACCATGGTCATCACGAGTCATGCTTTTGTTCAAGGGAAGTCTAACCAGAGTCGGCCATTCTGCGGTGTCTCTTGACTCATTATTCAGTCGGCCTTCCCGGTCTTGTTAGTATCTTGTTCTATCACATCAGATGTTTTGGTCTTCTGCTCGTGCTGGTTTGAGAAGGTCTCCATTGACTTCTTGCTGGCGGGTTTGTCTCTTATCGACTACTACACATTGCTCTGAGAGCAAACCTAGAGCCGCACCCTGGCCCTATTTCCATCATTGATAGGTGACCTTGTGCTCAGCATTTGATCATCATTATGCGTCTTTGACTGAGTAGCTTCCCATGTGTTCGACGTCAGCATACATTATCACACTTGGGATTCATGCAGTACCTTGATTTCCATTTGACCCTATTGGTGGATATCTCGCCTCTGTGTCAGCTTTCATTATTGGTTGGTTCAGAGGGTTTCTTCCGTGTGCTAGCTTCATCTTGTGCATGTCGGAAACGTACTTCGGTTTGGTTCCGTCACTCTACTTCATCCGATTCCTTCCAAATCTTGGCCTGCGGGTTACACTTGCGCTGGACTGATGTGGGATGCCTTAATGCCTTCCTTCCAGCAGATCTTTTCCCATCGACTCCGACTCATTGCTCTGGGAACAAGATCTAGAGTCTTTTTGTCAGTACCTTAGGGTTTGCAGTCATCAGTGGCAGACTCTTCGCTATCGACAGTGGGGATTCATCATTGCCTCCTGATTGGTAGATTTTTTCAAGTGTTCGACTTCAACTCATTCATTCGCACTTGTCAGATTGTACTGGGGCACCTTGACGCTCATTTTCATTATTGGTGGGTTGTCTCGCGTTGGTTAACGGTATACATCATTGACCGGTAATCCAACGATTTCTCACATGGTCGACTTTAGCTCATTTATTCCCATTTTGTAGAATTGTGCCATAGTGATCGGTGAAGACCACGGGTTGCTTCAGAATTTCTCGGTTCACTTTTGATAGTCCATTCAGTTTCTACCAGTGATGTCGTTCACCCTTATATGTTGCAGTGTCAGTACAGCAGCATCCTATATGTTGGCTCCCGAGTTGCGTGATTGTACCGTTTGTTCCACCTCTTATGATTTGGTACTTGGAGATTCAGTTACTTATATGATCAGACATCCAGTTTCAGCATCATTGATCAGCTTTCTATATGTGATACTTAGACATTGATTCTGACTTGTACTTCCGGGCCATGCTCAGATGATTCATTATGTACTTCCAGTTCAGCTATACTTGTATACATTTTGGATCTATTATGTACTTTCGATATGATGTATTTTTGACTGAGCATGGGTATGCCCGCCTCAGCATGAGTTGACTCTCTGTTTTCTTTCATTGGTTTTTGGCAGGCTGAAATCTGGTGAAGTCCTCTCTTGTCCTTACGAAGTTCTTTCTATGTGCATAATACATTTCGGCCATCATGTACCCCTTCTTACCTCATATATTAGGGGGCATCTATTATAGCATCATTTTTCACCCTCAGGTGATTCATGATTGTCTTTATGGCTTTGGGCACCCATTCCCATAGACTTGAACAAAATTCATTAAAAAATAGTGTTAAAATTCCCATACGTGGGTATGCCCAGACTTTTCCACGTGTATACGCGAGTCCACATGTACTTTTCCGTGTATGCCATTAAAATCATTAAAAAATATATCAGAATTCCATATTTTCGGGCTGGGTTGATGGTTACTCCAGTAGTTCAACCACCCCAGTACATGGCCAACTATTTCCAACTGACTGAAACTAGCTTGAGGGAGTATAAAAGCCCCTCATGTGCATGGCCTAAGGGAGAGAGAAATTTTATAGACATTATACTCTGTTGGAATCCCAATTCAAGTCTGAATTCTCATGCCTCCTGCACTTTCCCAGATTTATACAGGAAACCCTTGCTTCCTAGAGATGTTCATTCATTTATATGCCATATCGAGTGCACAAGTCTTGAAAGTATCTTAGCGAGGCAAGGGCGGGACGGATCCGGACGACTGTCTGTTCGAAAATCGTGGAAGGATTCAGGTGATCTCTCCACTTTTACTGCTGTACATGCTATTCGTAATAATGAAGAACCATCTTGTTCCTGAACTTATATGTTAATGTTTACTTATATGTGTGAAAAGATTATCATTTAAGCATTTATTATGGTTTATATAATGTTTCACATGGATTGCACTAACATTTAGGAGAATTGTATGTTGTACAACTAGGTTTCCATGCACGTTCTTTCTTGTTTTCCAGGTTGAAGGAGGAAGAAGGGTTGTTGGGGGTTTGGACCCTGCAGGATCTACATCGAACGTAGGACTACGGGTGAGTTCTACTATCATTGTTATCTAGTTTTTAGCATTCAAGTGTGGTTGTGTGTGAGTCATTCTGAATATCATGCCCTGATCTGTGGAGGTTTTGACCCAACAAACCTCTAGGGTGTTTTTCCCCGAAAAAATGCCACATGTCGCTTTTTCCTCCTTCAGCTCTAAAATCGATAAACAGGACACTAAATTCAGTGTGATTTCGGCCACCTTTTACAGAATTCCAATTCTATGCTCAAAGAGAGAGTTATGACGATTTTCCCAAGGTCACCTATTTGATATGAAATTCAAGAGCCTGCACAAACCCTAAATTCCACAGATCATATCTCCCTAAATAGTGTGAAACAAGATGTGAAATTGTTACACAAATTTCCTCACGGTTTCTTCGCAAATGGGTTTTTATTTTTAGCTTCTAAACCTTCATAGAAAATAATTTATTGTGAAAATGCCACGATGAACTATTTGAAGCAACAAAACCCTTGAATCAAAAGCTCTGATACCAAATGTTATGAAACCAACTCACAAAATAGAAGAAAAGAGAGATCAATGACTTAGAAATCAACATCTTCGAGGGATAAACCTCCTTTACATTACATAAATGAACAATTCTTAGATGATACAAATGACAAAACCTCCTTTCTATATATAGGGGTCCAATGGGTCATAATATAATCCTAGCCAACCTAACAATATCAATGTAAGGGCACAACAATAACAATAGTGGGATTCTATGGGGCACAATAATAACAATATGGGGACTACATGGGCACAACAATAACAATAAGGGGATAGACTAGTATAATAGGTACCTAACAAAATCTCTCAAAAGCCTTTGACAAGCTCATTTTGAGGTACCTCTTCAACATTATCAAAACCTTTGGAGTTGATCAATAATGGTTGGATTGGATGAATATCCTTATATTGTAAGCTTGATTCTCTATCCTTATAATTAGTTACCCCATCGATCCATTCCAATCCTCCAAAGGGATTTCGAACGGAGACCTAATTTCACCTTTCCTATTCATATTAGTAGTAGACAGACTAGGAATATCTCTCAAATTAGTGACAATATAGAAAACAATAAAGGGTATTTTTTATTAGGATCAGACCTTCCATTAACTTATCAACAATTTTTTCAAGAGACAATGGGCATGGGAACTCCTACCATCCATGAGGCAAGCAGTTTCACACAAATTTTGGATGAGTTCTCTGAAGCCTTGGGTATGGAAATTAACAAAACCAAATCTCAAGTATTATTTTTTAATACACCACTCCTTTTTAGAGACATATAGAAAGAACCCTTGGGTTCTAAATAAGAAAACTCCCCTTGAAATAATTTTTTTCTTCATCAATTGATAACTCCCTCAAGTGGAGTTTATGGTAAGAACTTTTAATCAAGATCAATAACAAGTTATTAGGATGGGAATTTTGCTCCCTCATTTCCATTGGGTGACTAGTACTTATATAAGTGGTTCTTCAGGTTCTACCCATCTACATCTACTCCACACTCATAAAATTGACCTCGATCTTACAGGAAATATGTCAAATACAGTGCTCTGTCCTATGGGGAGGGGCCAACCAAGAAAAAAAGTTCACAAGTTGCATGCAACAAACTCTGGTTTCCAAAAAATAAAATGAGGATTGGGCTTGCGAGACCCCACCACCATGAAAAAATTACTAGGACCCAAGACATGGTGGATATGGATACAAGGAGGCTAATATATATGGAAATGCATATGGAATCAAAAATATGCACCTCACACTCCCCCTCGGCATCTTATCAAAAGGTAGTCTCCCCTCTTTGGCTCATGCATACAAAAAAGGAATGCACCTAATTCAATAAGAGAATTAATTGATGGGTGTGTCTTCAAATCTATAACAATAGAGGTCTGATCTTCGCAACAAAAGCCATAACCAGAAACCCTAACCAGGAACATCTAGGTCATTTTACGTATAGATAAAGGTATCGCAATCCCTTAATATATAACCTTCAGGTTTGACAACAATAGATCTATTCATTTAACATTCATATAAGGTGAAAGACAGTTGTGCAACCAATCCAAACATAGATAACGCAGTAAACAGAAATAAAATATAGAAAAATATCATAAAGCAGAACACAGATGCTTTTGATGCTCAAAAAATCTTCGAAAACATTCCTTTATTCATTCACAATTCATATCATCCTTACAATACTTCACTTCTACCCGCGCACATAGCCATCGAGGTCAGCATACAGCAGGACTAAGGTCTCTGCGCACACAACCAGTAGGAGCCTTCTGAACCCAGAAAAGTTGGCCCTTCACCTTGTTGAGATTCAATAAGATGGTGAGCTTAGTGAAAAGAGTCGTCTTCACTAAGTGGGCCCGCAGGTTATTTTTGGTGCAAGTCTATTTTTAGACATGGTGATCATATTTCAGAAGTTGCGGGATGCTATTTGTGGGTGGTTGGTCAAGTTGGAAAAATAGATGAAATTATATTTTTAGAATATTCGGCGAAGTCTATTTATAGATCTTCGATCTAAAAATAGGTGCATGTCGATTATTATTAGCTTTTAATAATAATCCGACAATAAACAACAACTTATTCTCTTGGAGCACTTAATTTCAGTATCCAGATTTGGAAAATCAGTGGGCTGAAGGAATTACGCAATTCGTACGGTTTACTAGTGGTTCATTCATGGATGACTCAGTTAGAACTAAAGTGGAAAAGTTATGACAGAGTTGGAAGAGTAGTTCATGGAGTTCTATTGAGTTTAACTCAGGTAAAGTTGGTTAGACTCAGTTGAGCTAGTTGTATCTAGTCTAACTGAATGATACACTAGTGAGAGTGGAGTGAATTAATTAGTTAATTAATTCACAAATAATAACTCATTAATCAATTGAAAAAATTCATCAGTTAACTACAGTGCATGTCAGTTGTAGTGGAGACCCAGTGGAGAGATAGGTGAAAGGGCAAGATGGACTATCCGTTGTGACTATACTGATGCATTGATTGCATCACACACACAATGGAGTTTCCAATGAGGATTGTTCAGTCAAGTCAAGTTTAATTCGAATTCATTCAAAGCTATTCTTCTGCAGGTATTGTGCAGTGGAGGCAGGCTATTAGGAGGGCATAAATCAGTGCATGGATTTGCAAATTTCATCTTGTTAGTGTGTGATGATTATATTGTACTGAGAGCTTGATGTACTAAGCTTTGTATGAGATTGTTACATTATCTCCATGATACATAATATATGATAGTTCTGGTTTTCAGCTTCAGGCTTTCCCGTTAAACAACTGTGTTATGTGCAATTGTTTTTATTTATGCTTCACATGTGTTTGCAATTAATTTTCTGCAAAATATTAACAGTGGAATGATTCTGTATTTTGCAAGAAGTTAAATATTTTGAGATCAGGGGAATCTAGATGTATGCATGCTTAATTTATATAATTTCTACATGGTATCATAGCAATGTTAAATCTTGAAGATTGCAATTGTGAATAATTGTTGAGTTTGTGCTGGTGGACAATTCGAATTTGCTACAAAAAATTCTTGGTGTAGAAGTTGAGTATACATTGAAATGTCTTTCAATGGGTTGCGATTGCAGTATGCCCTTGATGGCAGCTCAAATTACATAGCTTAGAAATACAGGATGGAGGCGGTGATGGAGAATAATGGACTGAAGGAGTTCATCGATAGCGATGTTCCTAAGCCGGATTCTAGTGATGTTGCAAGACTTGACGCATGGAAAAAGAAGGTAGCAAAGGCAAGAAGAATTCTGTTGGAAGGTGTGAAGGACCATATTGTGTCCAACCTTCATGGGAAATCCACTCCATTTGCAATTTGGAAGGCTTTGACAGATTTTTTCCAAAGCAGAAGTGACCAAAGGAATTTGGCGCTTAAAGACAAGCTCAAAAAAATAAAAATGGAGAAGGGCAATAGTATTCCAAAATATCTCACGAAGTTTGTCCACTGCAGGGATGAACTAGGAAGTGTGGGGGTTACTATTGATGATGAAGAATTGGTGAGCTTTGCTCTCCTTTGGCTTCTGAAGAGTTGGCATAGCTATGAAGACTCTGTCAATGGACGGGAGAAACTGCCAGGATGGGAGTGACTTTGGTCGGATCTTGTGCAGGAGGAGATAAGGCGGAGTACCAGGGATGGTTCTTCATCGAAGAATGAAGATGAAGAAAATTGCACTTTGGTTGCCAAAGCAAGGAAAGGGAAGGGGAAGAAATTTCCTTCAAAATGCGAAACTAAATGCAAGAAGCAGGATTTGTCCAAGGTGAAGTGTTTTCACTGTCACGAACATGGGCATTTCGCCACTAACTGCCCATAGAAGAAGAAGAACAAGAAGGATACTAGAGATGCAGCTGGAGAGGCCTGAGCCTTGCAATTTGAACTTGATTTATTTTTTATCACATGCTTGGTTTCAAGCGCAATGGGATCGGTGTGGTATCTTGATAGTGGTGTGTCTTTCCATATGATGGGAGACAAGGAGTTGTTTAGTAATCTGGAGGAGAAGGACCTCCAAATGCATATAGAGATGGGCGACGATGGTCGATATAGTTTGATCGACATTGGGACCATTACCTTTGAGAGGGAGTCCAGTAATCCATTCTTGTTGAAAGAAGTTATGCATGTTCCAGGTCTGAAGAAGAACTTGGTCTCGGTCGCAATGTTGGAAGACAAAGGTTATGATGTTGTTTTCAGTGAGGGAAAATATTTCCTTCGATATAAAACAATGGGTCGAACCAAGAAGATAGGGATTCGAGTTAATAATCTCTACAAGCTGAAGGTACATGGTTGCGCTGCAATGATGGGAAAAGCAATAGAAGTGGTGAGCCAAGATGAGGGCGAATTATGGCACAGGAGATTGGGCCATCTTCACCATGGCACTTTGAAGATTTTGCAGCAGATTTCTACTAGACTTCCCAAGGGTACTCTTGCGTGGTCAGATCAGTGCAAGGGATGTACTATGGGTAAGTTTTTGAAGAACACCTTTCATGAGAAGGAGAATCGTGCTTCGGTGCTCTTGGAGAGAATTCACACAAACGTGTGTGGACCTTTCTCGGTTGCTTCAACAGAAAAACACAGGTATTATGTTAATTTTTTTTATGACTATTCTCTTAGATGCTGGATCCTCTTCATGCAGAAGAAGAGCAAAACATTCTCAAAGTTCTGTGAGTTAAAAGCATTGGTGGAGAAGGAGTCGGGGAAGCAAGTGAAAGCTCTATGGAGCGATAATGGTGGTGAATATATTTTAGGATAATTCAAAGAATTCTTTAGCAAATAAGGAATTCAAAGAGGACTCATAGTGCCTCATAACCCACAGCAGAATGGGGTCGCAGAGAGGAAGAACAGAACGATCGTGGGTGCTGCACGAGCTATGTTGCATGACCAGGGCCTACCGATGCACTTGTGGGTGGAAGCATGAAACACTGTGGTTTATGTGCCAAATTGTTGTCCTCGTAGAGTACTTGGGATGAGTACACCTGAAGAAGCTTTTATTGGTAAGAAGCTTGATATTTCTCATTTGAAGATTTTTGGCTCATCTGTTTACATTCATGTGACAAAAGACGCCAAGAAGAAGCTGGAGCCAACTACAAAAGTTGGGATATTTGTGGGGTACACAAAAACACCCCATAATTATTGTGTGTATTTTCCAAATATTCGAATGACTATGGTGCAACGAGATATAATATTCAATGAGGTGAAAGCCATGAAGTTGTCGCTTGAGAGGGAGCTACACTTGCATGCAGAGGAGGAGCTACTTGTTCCCAAAGATGAGCCTCTAGATGTGGATCAGCCACAGGAGGAGATTCATGGAGTGGAGGAGTCCACTCATGCAGAACCAAACATCAGACAAGGCATAAAGCGTACCACAGAAGCTAAGAGACCGAAGGTTGATGCGACACAGAATGTAGGAGTCCCTACATCAAAACACAGACAGAGACAGTCACCTGACCGTTATACTGGATACATGGCTCTTATGAGCAAGTGTATCGTGATAGAGCCATATTATTTTGAAGAAGTAGTGAAGGAGCCCACATGGGTAGATGCCATGGTGGAGGAGTATGACTCCATTGTCAGAAAAAGTTCTTGGGAGATTGTTCCAAGGCTAGCGGGTAAATCAGTGGTAGGATCAAGATGGATCTATAAGGTAAAGCAAGCTGTTGATGGGAGCATCAAGAAGTATAAGGAAATATTTTTTTCCCGGGGCTTCTCACAGATTGAGAGGATTGACTATGAAGAAACCTTTTCACCTATCGCACGGTATTCTTCCATACGGACCATCCTTGCTCTCTCAGCACAGATGGGTTGGCACATTCATCAGATGGATGTGAAGACTGTGTTCCTTAATGGGATCGTTGAGGAAGAGGTGTACATTGAGCAGCCTGAAGGATTTTAGATCTAACGCAGCGAGTTGCATGTGTGCAGACTTAAAAGAGGGTTGTATGGGCTGAAGCAAGCACCTCGTGCTTGGTACACACAGATCGACAGCTATTTCACCAGACTTGGCTTCACCAAGAGTGAGGCGGATGCAAACCTATACCAAATTGTGGTGGAGGGTAAGCTTTTAATCATTGTTTTTTATGTTGATGATTTAATACTAACGGGTGATGAGCAGTTGATACACTCGTGCAAGGCAGATCTTGCAAAGGAGTTTGAGATGAAGGATTTGGGCCTTCTTCATTATTTCCTTGGATTGGAAATATGGTAGCGGGAAGGTGAACCGTTCGTGTCTCAAGGTAAGTATGCCCAGGAGATACTGGAGAAGTTTCACATGCAAGGCTGCAAGCCTATTGACACTCCTCTTCCAGGAAATTGGAGGAAAGAGGATGCTACATCAGCAGAGGTAGTTGATGCCACTGTTTATCGACAGTTGGTGGGTTCACTCATGTATTTAGTTAATATAAGCCCGGAAATATGGTGCAGCAACTTTCACAAGCGATGGTTAAGCCTACCAAGCTCTTTTGGAAGGCAGGAAAGCATGTCCTGAGGTATCTCAGGGGCACATCTGAGTATGGATTATGGTACAGATAGATGGATGAGGTGAATTTGCATGGCTTCATGGATGTAGATTGGGCAGGCAACCCAACAGATAGAAAGAGCACATCAGGAGGGATTTTCAGTATCGGATCTACAGCAGTTTCTTGGTACAACAGGAAACAAAGATCTGTGGCACTCAATTTAGCGGAAGCAGAATACATGGCAACAATTCAAGCTACATGTGAGGTTATATGGATGAGGAAGATCCTGGTCAGTTTTTTCGGTTCACATTTAGATCCTACAATGATACATTGTGATAATCAGAGTTGCATTAAACTCTCGATTAATCCTGTGCTTCATGATAGATCTAAAATATTGATATCCAGTATCATCATATCAAAGATTGTGTGCAGCGGAAGATCATGTTGCTTCAGTACATTCCTACGGAAGATCATGATGCAGATATTCTGATGAAGGCACTCACGAGGAGCAAATTCGAATACCATAGAGGCAGGATCGGGGTGAAGGATAATCCCTATCTTGTTGAGAGAGAGTTTTGAGATTCAACAAGATGATGAGCTTAGTTAAAAGAGTCTCCTTCACTAAGTGGGCCCACAGGCTATTTTTGGTGCAAGTCTATTTTTAGACTATGTCTATTTTTAGACATGGTGATCATAGTTCAGAAGTTGCAGGATGTTATTTGTGGATGGTTGGTCAAGTTGGAAAAATAGATGAAATTATATTTTTATAATATCGAGTGAAGTCTATTTATAGGTCGTCGATCTGAAAATAGATGCATGTCGATTATTATTAGCTCTTAATAATAATCCGACAATAAACAACAACTTATTCTCCTGGAGCACTTAATTTCAGTATCCAGATTTGGAAAATCAGTGGGCTGAAGGAATTATGCAATTCCTAGGGTTTACTGGTGGTTCATGCATGGAGGACTCAGTTAGAACTGAAGTGGCAAAGTTATGACAGATTTGGAAGAGTAGTTCATGGATTTATATTCAGTTTAACTCAGTTAAAGTGAATTAGACTCAGTTGAGCTAGTTGTATCTAGTCTAACTGAATGATACACTAGTGAGAGTGGAGTGAACTAATCAGTTAATTAATTCAAAAATAATAACTCATTAATCAATTGAACAAATACAACAATTAATTACAGTGCATGTTAGTTCCAGTGGAGACCCAGTGGAGAGATAGGTGAAAGGACAAGATGGACTATCTTTTGTGACTATAGTGATGCATTGATTGCATCATACACACATTGGAGTTGCCAATGAGGATTGCGCAGTCAAGGCAAGGGTAATTTGAATTCATTCAGAGCTATTCTTCAGCAAGGATTGTGCAGTGGAGGCAGGCTATCAGGAGGGCAGAAATCAATGCATGGATTTGCAAATTTCATCTTGTTAGTGTGTGACGACTGTATTGTACTGAGATCTTGATGTACTAATCTTTGTATGAGATTGTTACATGATCTCCATGATACATAATATATGATAGGTGGGGTTTTCAGCTTCAGGCTTTCCCGTTAAACAACTTTGTTATGTGCGATTTTTTTTATTTATGCTTCACATGTGTTTGCAATTAATTTTCAGCAAAAGATTAACAGTGGAATGATTCTGTATTTTGCAAGAAGTTAAATATTGTGAGATCAGGGGAATCTGGATTTATGCATGCTTAATGTATATAATTTATACACATCTCAGAACATCATATCAAAATGTATATCAAACTTACTACCTCTCTACTTGACTTGATCTAGACTCCTATTTATATCTTTAGCCCGCGCTCATCTAAGGTCCGCAAAATGTGGTTTGTGGCCCCTAGTTCTAACTTTTTTTCCCATTACAACTCATAAGGGGTTTTGACCTGCCCCAAATCCCCTTGACCAATGCTTTGCTTAGTGCGCATGACTTAACTTACAAAAAATACTATATTTTAATCCAAACTTCAGTCCTAGGGGGCCCTGCTCCAACACTTCCTATCTCCTCTCTCTCTCAAGTCCTCTCTCTCTTCCTTCCTCTCTCTCCCCCTCTCTCTCTATCTATCCTCCAATCCTCTCACTATCTCCCTCCCTCTCTCCTCCTCCCTCCCCCCTCAAATTTTTCTCCCTCTCCCTCTGTTAACCCTTCTCTACCACTGTCACTCCTCTCCCTCTCTCTCTCTCTCTCTTCATTCATCCTCTCCCATCTCCTTGAATTTATTCCCATCTCTTTATTGTCACTCCCCCTATCTCTCCAGCTCTATCACTCTATGTCTTTGTTCTTCCGTCCCATATATGTCTAGAATTAATATATATTAGGGTTAATAATTTTTTTTTTGCATGCTATTAATAATGATTTGTCCCATGGTATTTGGCCCATAGGCTTCACCTAAATAAAACTTATTTTTTGAGTGTTTGTAAGTATAAAGAGGTTATGGAGTAAATATAAAAATATGTTTTTTTCTATAGCTCTTTTATTTACCATGGTATTTGACCCATAGGCTTGGTATATAATTAGATGTTGATTTCTAATCCTATTTGATATATTTATATATATTTATCATGCTTCTTTATGCATCTTTTATAAATATGGTTTTTTGACTCGTGGTATTTGGCTCATGATATTAATAATAGTTTGTCCCATGGTATTAATAATAATTTGTTCCATGGTATTTGGCCCAAAGGATTCACCTAAATAAAACCTCTTTTTTGAGTTCTTGTAAATATAAAAAGGTTTATGGAGAATATATAAAAGGAGGTTTTATTTATTTACCATTACTCTGGAGAAAGTATAAAGATAGGCTTTATTTATTTACCATAGCTCTCATTTATTTATATTTTTATTTATTTACCATACCTAAGCTTCTTTATATTTTAAATTGATATTGTGTTTATACATAGTAGTAATTAGGTTTATTTTTAAATAAAAAAAATTTAAATGTTAAAAATTACGTTTACTTTTTTAGGTTTGATTTAACCCATACTAGATTGTAGAGTGTCATAAAACATAGTTATATTTTAATAATTAATCTTAGCCTATTAATAATATATTAAAATATTATATATAATCTAAAGATTCAAGTTATATATGATTTAAGATTCAAGTTAATGTTTTGGTCAACATTAGAAAAAATTATTTTTATTATTTTTTAGGACGTGACATACATACACATCAGTGTCATAGGTTGTAGAATACGCCTCTAGGCCCAACAAGCAGGAAAAATACCTATGTTTTTCACATTTTAATCTAATGAAATGACTCTATCAATGACTCACATAAATCGAAGTCATATCAATAGTTAATCATGACTAGTGTTTTTTATGAGATTTTAATGACATTTTGGTTTTGTTTTCATCCATTCACTTTTACTCCAAATTTTCTCCTGGTTGTGACGGTTTTCGTGGCTACAATTTAGTTGGTTCTGCAATGGCATATGACATCTCCTTCTAAACCTTGCAACAAGTGTATATTAGTCGTTATCTTGACTATATATCTTACATCTGTTGCACATCGATACTTGACCTCACAATCTGTCAAATGGAAGGGTTTGTTGGAAATTAATCTAAACCACCACAGTAAATGAACTGGGAGCAACCATACCTCAGTTAATGTTTTGCGGGTTACAGATTGCGTGTGCGAAGGACAAGTTCTGAGAAAAGGAAAATTACCCATTCCGCAACAGATTAAATAAATCAAAGTCAAATAGAAGTTAATACATGGTTATTAAATGAACATGGGAAAATATTTAATCCGCAAGTTATGTTTAGTTCACGCAAGTTCTGTAATGTCTAGTAAATGATGTCTGCCCATACTTTGTATTAAATTTGGTCTGTCATGAATTAAATGTCTTAGATATATATGTGTTTAGATTTTACATGTAAGGTTAAAGTGAGCAAGATAGATAGTGTTGTGTAATGTGGTGGATGTAAGTATGGAAATACAAGTGGAGAAAATCGTGGAGCGAATTTTGGTGGGTGCATGAAATACTGTGTGTTACTCTGCAACCTGGTGAATGTAAATCCAAGTAAGAAGTCTTTTTTTTCTTGTCTAATGTATTTCATGTGTTGAATTTTTAATATAAAGTTTGGTTAGTTGCGATATATTTCTATATTTTTCACCTGTGTGTTTTATCGCAACACTCTATTTTACTCTTTTCACCGTGAGTAAAATTAGTTGACTATATTTGCTCCTCTCTATAGTTGCGATTTTGATCTCTGCCACTCTGTACTAAAATGAATATTCATTTGAATTGATTTCAACAACTGTATGGTATGGATTAAGTGAATTCCACAACTCTGTGTAAACTTCAATAAATGTGCTTTCTTGGTTAAAGTAATTTCCGAAACTCTGTGTGAACTCAGTGTGTTGAGGGAAAATCATTATTCCCATGTTTCCTTCAAGAATTCTAACATGGTATCAGAGCGGGTTTAAAAATATCAATAAAATATAGTGTTTTTACTGAAGAGCTAAAAGGAGTTTTGATTTTTTTTTATGGAATGTATTCTCCAACAGTGAGAAAGTTTTCACGCAGTAAGAAAAGTTTTTACATAGTGAGAAAGTTGTTTTCATAGTAAAAATGGCATCAATCCACAAATACCACAGCTTAATGGAAAAAATTATGATTATTGGGCCATTACAATGAGAGCCCTGTTTTCTTCACAAGATATACGGGAGCTGGTGGAACAAGGTTTCCAAGCACCAACAGATGTAGCAACATTGGTTGCTTTGACATCAACAGAAAGAGATGTGTTGAGAGATAACAAGAAAAAGGACAACAAAGCCCTCTTCTATCTCTTTCAAGCAGTGCATGAGAGTATATTCCCAAGTATTGTAGCAGCAACAAGGTCTAAGGAGGCATGGGATATTCTCAAGACAGCCTATCAAGGCATGGAGAAGGTGAAGACAACAAAGCTACAAATGCTAAGGAGAGACTTTGAAACTCTCTGTATGAAAGAGTCTGATAAGATAGACTCGTTCTTCACACATGTGATTAGGTTTGTTACCCAGATAAGGTCTCATGGAGAGACACTTGAGGAAAGAAGAATAGTGGAGAAAATCTTGAGAAGTCTACCCTCAAGATTTGATGCCATAGTAGTGGAAATAGAAGAGACAAAGGGTATCTCAATATTTTCAGTGGATGTGATTTGTGCATCCTTGATGTCTCATGAACATAGACTGAAAAGAAAAATGAACTCCTCATTGGAGCATGCGTTTAAGACATAGATTTCTTTTGGTCAAAGTATAGGTCGAGGAAGATCAAACTACCGAGGAAGAGGAAGAAGCCCACACAAAGGTGGAATAAGCAGCTCTGCAAGCACAAGTGGAAGGGGAAACAATCAGAATCAAAGTGAAGGCTCAAGCCAACACCAAGCACAAGGACAAAGGTATGACAAATCCCAAGTCCAATTTCATTATTTTAAAAAGTATGGAGATTATGCAAATGAATGTAGAAAGAAACAAAATGACATGAATAATAGGCAAAATGCAAATTTTGCAAAAGAATATAAGAACCAGAATAATGTGTTTCTAACATGTAATGTAGCACAAGAAAAACAAGATGATGTACGGTTTTTAGACTCAGGTTGTAGTAACCACATGTTTGGAAACATAGCAATGTTTTCCAATCTTGATGAGAATGTGAAGTCTGAAGTGACAACAGGGACTAATAGCAAAGTCTCTGTCATGGGAAAAGGAAGAGTGTCAATATTAAGAAGGAAGGGAGAAAATAAATTTGTGTTAGATGTATATTATGTACCTGGCCTGAAATGTAACCTTCTAAGAATTGGACAGCTCATGAAAAAGGGCTACAATGTGTTTTTTTAAGAATGATGTGTGTACTATCATGGAAATACCTCCAAGTAAAAGGGTCATTGCTGAAGTGCACATGAAAAATAATAGGATTTTTCCTCTCAAACTCAGAACAGAGTTGAAGGAAGGAGGTGTGGTAGCAGTAGTCACACAAGAGGTCTTTCAAAAAGAAGTGAAAGACGAAAACTGGTTATGGCACTTGAGATTTGGACATCTCAATTTTGGAGGTTTGAACCTCTTGCATAGAAAAGGCATAGTAAAGGGATTACCACTCATAGAAAAACTGGAAAGCCTATGTGAAGGATGCATCTTGGGAAAACAACACAGAGAAGCATTCCCAGCAGGGAAGAGTATAAGGGAAAAAGCACCCTTAGATATTGTCCACTCAGATTTGTGTGGACCAATGCAAACACCATCTTTAGCTGGCAGCCATTATGTTTTGACATTCATAGACTATTACACCAGAAATGCATGGGTGTATTTTTTGAAACAAAAGAGTGAATTGTTTGAATAGTTCTACCAATTCAAGGCTCTTGTTGAGAAGCCGAGTGGGCACTACATCAAAGTGCTGAGAACTGACAGAGGTGGAGAATATATCTCCAAATATTTCCTACGTTTTTGTAGAGAGAATGGCATACACAAGCAGTTTACCTCAAGGTACACACCACAGCAAAACGGTGTTGCAGAAAGAAAGAATAGGACCATCATGAACATGGTCAGGAGTATGTTGAAGGAAAAACATTTTCCAAATGAGTATTGGGTTGAAGCTATCAATTGTGTAGTGTATATTTTGAATAAATGCCCAACAAAAGTTGTTATGAACAGAGTTCTGAAAAAATAATGGAGTGGAACAAAGCAGTTTGTCACTCACATGAAATTATTTGGATGTGTGGCATATGCACATGTCACAGATCATCTAAGGAAGAAATTGGATAGTAAGGGGGAGAAGTGTCACTTTTTTGGATACAGTGATGAATCCAAGGCATACAAACTCTATAATCCATCCACCAAGAAAGTTATAATCAGCAGAGATGTGAAATTTATTGAAGAAGAATCTTGGGATGGAAGCTTAGAGAAAAAAGTGAATGTGAAGAAATGTGTGTCTCATGAAGAACAAGAGGAATGTACAGCAGTAAAAAATTCCTCCACGATGGTTCCTCCTCCACCTACACAAGCACAACAGAGCACACCACAAGCTAGAAAAAAAACAACCTTGAGAAATCAAGGAAGTGCTTCTCCAAGCACACCACAGGGATCAGAAACTCCCTCAAGTTCAAGTGGAACTCCAAGCACACCACAGGGATCAGAAACTCTCTCGAGTTCAAGTGGAACTCCAATCACACCAAGAAGACCAAAATTTAGAAATATAAGTGAAATATATCAATAAGATGAAGCTGATAGCGACGCTGGTCTAAATTCATTATTTGCATTATTTTGTCATGTAGATGACCCAATCCATTTTGAAGATGCAGTCAAGGAAGAGAAATGGGTTGCGACAATGAATGAAGAGATAGGAGAAATAGAAAAGAATGACACATGGGAGTTAGTGGACCTTCCACAAGTTAAAGAAGTCATTAGAGTAAAATGGGTCTATAAGACCAAGAGCAATGTTGAAGGAAAGATTGAAAGGCATAAAGCAAGGCTCGTTGTCAAAGGTTACAAGCAGCAGTATGGAAGAGATTATGCGAAAAAATTTGCACCAGTCGCAAGGATGGAGACAGTGCATATAGTGTTGTCAATTGCAGCACAACAGAAATGGAAAGTCTATCAGATGGATGTAAAGTCAACGTTCTTGAATGGAGTACTGAAAGAGGAGGTGTATGTTGCGCAACCTCCTGGCTATGAAATAGAAGGCCAAGAACACAAGGTGTGTAGGTTGTAGAAAGCTCTATATGGGCTGAAGCAAGCACCACGTGCATGGTACAGCAGGATAGATGCTTACTTGATGGACAATGGGTTCGACAAATGTGACGATGAACCTACTCTCTACATCAAAAAAAGTGACGGTACGATTCTTATTGTTTTTTTGTATGTAGCTGATTTGATTTTTACATGCAATGATGATCTTCTCGTCGTTGATTTCAAAGAAGTCATGAAAAGTGAGTTTGAAATGACTGACTTGGGGTTGTTAAGATATTTTTTGGGCATAGAAGTAAAGAAAATAGAAAATTGAATTTTTATTTCTCAAGCAAAGTATGTAACATAAATTTTTTAGAGGTTTAATCTGCAGAACAACAAGCCATCACCAACTCCAACCATCATGGGGTTGAAGTTGAGCAAGGAATATTACAGCAACAATGTCAATCCAACATTATACAAGAGCATGGTGGGCAACCTAATGTATTTGACCGTAACTAGGCCTGATATAATGTATGCAATGAGTTTCGTGTCAAGATTCATGGATACACCCAAGGAAACACATTAGCAAGTAGCAAAAAGAATTTTAAAGTATGTCAATGGGACAAAGGAGTATGGTGTTTTGTACTCCGCAACTGATGATTTTAGGCAGGTGGGTTACACTGACAGTGATTGGGCGGGAAGTGTTGATGACAGAAAGAGCACATCAGGATATGTTTTTCATTTGGGTTCAGGAGCCATTTCATGGGCTTCCAAGAAGCAGCCGATAGTATCATTATCAATAGTAGAAGTTGAGTATGTTTCCACAACAACAACAGCATGTCAAGAAGTTTGGATGAGAAGGATGTTGCGGGATTTATGTCATGAACAAGATGGAGCAACCACTATTTTCTGTGATAACAGTTGAGCAATTGCACTATCAAAGAATTTTGTCTTTCACAAAAGGACAAAGCATATTGATGCCAAATATAATTTCATAAGAGAATTGGTTAACAGCAGTGAGATTGTGTTGCAGCATTGCAGGTAAGAAGAACAATTTGCAAACATCTTCACAAAGCCATTGGCACATGAAATTTTTTTTTATCTTAGATATTGTTTGGGAATGGTCAACGACGACAGTTGCGATTACAAGGAGTGTTGGAAATTAATCTCAACCACTACAGTAAATGAACTGGCAATGGCCATACCTCAGTTAATGTTTTGCATGTTGCAGATTGCATGTGCAGAGAAGGAAAAGTTCTGAGCAAAGGACAATTACCCATTCCGCAATAGATTAAATAAATCAAAGTCAAATATAAGTTAATACATGGTTATTAAATGAGCATGGGAAAATATTTAATCCGCAATTTATGTTTAGTTCATGCAAGTTCTGTAATGTCCAGTAAATGATGTCCGCCCATACTTTGTATTAAATTTGGTCTGTCATGAATTAAATGTATTAGATATATATGTTTTTAGATTTTACATGTAAGGTCGGAGTGAGCAAGATAGATAGTGTTGTGTAATGTGGCGGATGTAAGTCTGGAAAGACAAGTGGAGAAAATCGTGGAGCGAATTTTGGTGGGTGTGTGAAAATAGTTTTTACTGTGTGTTACTCCGCAACCCTGGTGAATGTAAATCCAAGTAAGAAGTATTGTTTTACTTTTGAAGGAGCCGCAACTTCCATATGTTAATGTATTTCATGTGTTGAATTTTTAATATAAAGTCTGGTTAGTTGCGATATAGTTTTGGAATTTTCACCTGTGTGTTTTACGACAACACTCTGTTTTACTCTTTTCACCATGAGTAAAATTAGTTGATTATATTTTCTCCTCTCTATAGTTGTGATTTTGATCTCTGCCACTCTGTATTGAAATGAAGATTCATTTGAATTGATTTCCGCAACTGTATGGTATGGATTAAGTGAATTCCACAACTCTGTGTAAACTTCAGTAAACGTGTTGTCTTGGTTAAAGTAATTTCTGAAACTCTGTGTGAACTCCGTGTGTTGAGGGAAAATAATTATTCCCCTGTTGTCTTCAAGAATTCTAATAGGGTTTACTTGTCCATTTAATTCGGAAACTCGTGCACAAAGGTATGAATTTCTTTAAAATGCTTGTAACCGGTTTTAAATTTCCATTCATTTGTTTCATTCGAAGTATTTTGGTTTATGTACTAATAGTTTTGAATGTTCCTTTTCCAGGGCTACCAAATTGTTCTTTGTGGTCTTGTTGTGACTTATATAGGTCATCTCTAGGAGAAGATCACCATATTCATAACCCAAGAGGTAAATATTGTTGTTACACATAAAATCCTTTCTTATCATCTTCACACTACAACATAAAGGGGGGTTTTAAGACAATATTTAAGACAAATTTTGGGTAAATTGTCTTAATTTGAGACAAAAGAAAACTTATGTATTGTCATAAATATTGTCTTTAAGTGGGTGTCTCAAATTAAATCGTCTTAAAATTAAATTTTCTTAAAATATCGTCTCTATAAAGACAATATATAACAGAAGCATTTTTGTCTCTCCAGAGACAATTTCATTTTTGTCTCTCCAAAGATAGTTTCATTTTTGTCTCTCTAGAGACAGTTTCATTTATTGTCTCTTATGAGAAAATTTCATTTGTCTCTCCAAAGACAATAGTTGGAATTAAAGACATATTGTCTTTATGGAGGCAATTTCTTTAATCCTATCAGAGACAATATAAAACAATGAATCTAGAAAAATATCTCACCATTAGAATAAATCAATATAAAATATTTAATTAAAAAAATCTACAATATCATTGAATAATTCATGCTAGGGTACAGTGGAATTGAACCACCAACCTCCTTCATGGAAGGTACTCTTCCATTGAGCTAGCACCCTTTAAAGAATTATGTGAGGAGTTATGGCAGTCTTTGAAATTGTATAATAGGCATTGATTTTTAAAAAATGTTCAACACATAATGGCATAATCCTTGTAAAATATATAATCATGCAAGTCCCTATTTTTAACTTAATAAACAAATAACTCAATGGGGTTATCCTTTTAACTTAATAAAAAATTAATTCAATGGAGTTGGCTCACTGTGACACCCTTGTAGCTTGACTTGCACAAAGCGCTAATAATAAACAATAATCTACAAGCAAATTAATCTAGCCATACAAAGAAAAATAACTATAATCAGCACAAGCAATACAACCACCACCCAAAGAGTTACACGAGCTTGCTAGTAGGCACTGATCAACATGTATGATCTACAACCAGCTTCAAATTTTAGACCTTCATAGTCTTGAGTCCATCTAGCCACCTGCATGAATTAAGACAACATAGCCAGAAACAAATAATACTAATTAATACCGTAAGTAAAACTTTCGACAAATAACAGTAAGTAATAGCTTCACTATTTCTTGACAACTAACTTATAATAGGTATTGTCAGATTTTAGAAAAAATTGGAAGTGAAAAATGTATAAAATATTTTTTCTTGTTGCTCATCAAACCAAGGTTGCCATGCTCTTTTGATAGGAAGCTTAAGTTGATCCATACAATATCTGGTCGATATGACTGAGACTCGGGCATCAATATCTCCACTGCAACATTTTCAATAAACCAAAAATATATCATATAATAAAACTTTTACTTGTAACATAGAAAAAAATCAAGGTGTTGGACAGTGCGTGTCAGCTAAGTTTAGTATGGCAATGCTTGCATACCTATATAGCCTTCTGTTCATTTGCTACATTTTTTGCATCTGTCCCAAGATACTGAAGCACCTACATTATCTTTTTACATGGAAAACTTCCCATCACTTCCTATTTTTCATTTCATGAAACAATATTACAAAAAAATTATATCAAAGGGCAAGCTACATAAATAATGTGCTCTCACTAACCAGCTATCGAAAGACTGGAATTTTCTTGCTTAGGTTACTCTGCTCATGCTGTAGCACAGTTGAAAAGTGTCAAGTGCTAGTACATGATACTAGTTCCATATAATCACATATATATTTTTATCAGGATCAATGAATTTTCTTGCTTAGGTTACTCTACTCATGTTGTAGCACAGTTGAAAAGTGTCATGTGTTGGTACATCCTACTAGTTCCATATAATCACATATATGTTAGTATCAGGATCAAATAAGAAAGAACTGTTCGAAATTAATTTTCACGAACATCAATAGCTTATATGGCATACCTTTTGAAGTAAACAAAGTGGAATTAGAGGAAAACGAACAAGAGCAAGCAATTCATTTAGAGATTCTAGCCTTTTTGCAAAGAATGTATGAGGACTGCATTCCTCTAGCTGCTGATTTACTGCTTCCCAACCATGAAATCCATCTCCATGTGTTCCCCAAGTCATAATAGAATCCGTAACTCTTTCCTCAGAGGTCACTACAAAATAGGGGTGCTGCAAAATTCATAATAATCACAACACAAAATGTTTACTACATTTATCCATCTCTCCACATTCTAGACTATCAAAGGTAGACAAGTCACCCTTGTTGTATTCACGTACGCCTGCTACAAAATCACGGTGGATATTGAGCATGCAAAGAGGCATTGTCAGAAATACTATCCTACAATACCATAACACTCTAGGACATTTCCATAAGTGGGAAACAATAGCCTACCTGAAGTGTTTTCATAAATGAGGCCCTTTCTAACATTTTGAATTCTGCACTGACAGTAGTGCAGTAATCAAAATTCTTAGAAAACATTTCTTCACGTGCTTCTTCAAGTAGCCTGCATGCAGGCATTGAGGTGACCACCTGCAGGATTGGACCTACTGAATCCTGCAAAGAAAAAAACTCAAAAGGTCAAATTCAAATCCAAAATGAAATTGCAGTAGCTCATCTGAATGGTTTCTGCAAGTGCCCACAATATCTGGACTCAGTTTTGTGTTATGAAAACAATGGTTGATGAAGAAGTTGCTTCCAGTAAGTAGCACACCAAGCCTGTATATATGTATAGAGAAACTTATGTCAATTTCTAAGTCCAAATTATAACCACCTAAGTAGGAAAACTCTTTTTTCTTTTTGTTGTTCATGATGCCCAACCACCATGTAACCCTTGGAAGCTCAAGGTAGGTATGCCTTGTAAAATCCTCATCCTCTGTGGCAAGTTTTGGCTATAGAATATTTCATCAATGCTTGCAAGTTGCAACCTTTTCACTACCTCAAAGTCCAAGCTAGAGTTCTTATGATGCAATATTCAAAAGCAAAAATCATAGCACTCCTACTTTTACACAATTAAACTACCCCTCCTACGACATGAAGAAATTTATAGAAGATTTCCTCAATGCTTGCAAGTTGCAACCTTTTCACTACCTCAAATTCCAAGCCAGAGTTTTTATGATGCAATATTCAAAATAAAAAATCATAGCACTCCTACTTTTACACAATTAAATTACCCCTCCTATGACATGAAGAAATTTATAGAAGATTTCCTCAATGCTTGCAAGTTGCAACCCTTTCACTACCTCAAAGTCCAAGCTAGAGTTTTTATGATGCAATATTCAAAAGAAACAATCATAACACTCCTTTTACACAATTAAACTACCCCTCCTATGACATGAAGAAATTTACAAGTTGGGAAAGTACAACACCTTCGAGATACACTCAAATAAGCATTCAAAACATTCTTGTTGAAGGAGGTGAATTCCAAACTGATCAGTTAGTACAATAAGGAGGAGAAGCAAGGAACCCAGTTCTGTTTTTCATCCATGTCCAACTTCCCATTGTACATGAAGTGCACCATAGCTAAAAATGCTTCAGGGGAAACATCCCTCAAGCAGAATTCTGAGGCATTGATTTCACTCATCCCATTCGTAAACATCTTCCAAGAGACAACTTCTTACTTTCTCATTCTCATTTAATAGTCTCTGAATCAAAAGGGAAAATTTAGGCTACCAAGTATGACACAAGTACAGTACATGTGTATAGTTTAATATCCAAACCTGATATGAAAATAAATTATTTGAAAACATATATATTATTCAAAAATGACGATACATTTAAAATCAATCTTATATGTTCCAAAAATTTGGTACCACCATAAAGGAACACACTCGAGAAAACTCATATTTATAATATGCTAATGGAAAATGAAAATAGGATCCAAGGCAAGAAAATTAAAAAATATAACCTTGGTAAAAGGAGCACTCCAGACACTCAAAACAAGTTTTTGTTCTTGGACGACCAGACCATGCCCCTCAATGTAAATATCGATGTCACTATATTCACCAATTTCAAGAAGTTTTTCCAGCTTGTTAGTGTTAGGTCCTTATATTACTAGTATAGTCCCTTATTGTTGTTAGTGTAAACCCCTTATTGTTATTTTTGTACCCCTCTAACCCCCATATTGTTATTATTGTTCCCTTACATTATTATTTTTAGGTCGGCTAGGATTACATTGTGGCCCCACTAGGATTACATTATGGCCCTATGGGCTCCTATATATAGAGAGGAGGTTTTTTCAATTGTATCATCCAAGAATTTCTCATTCATGTAATGTATTGGAGGTTTCCCCCTCAAATTGGCTTATTTCTAAGGTGTTGATATCTCTTTTATTCTCTTTTTGGTACTGGTTTCACAACATTTGGTATCAGAGCTTTGGATTCTAGGGTTTCGCTGCCCCAAATAGGTCATCGTGGAATTTTCGCTATAACGTTTTTTCTACGAAGGTTCAGAAGCTGAATTTTTTAGAGTGCAAAGCCAAAATCCTGAGGAACATCTTCGCAAAATTTCATAGCTTGGTTCACAATAGTTTCGGGGATATGACCTATGGAAGTTATGTCTTTTTGCAGGCTCCTGAATTTAACCTAAACAGGTCATCGTGGAATTTTCGCTATAACATTTTTGCTATGAAGGTTCGGAAGCTAAAATTTTTAGGGAGTGAATAATAAATCCTGATGAATATCGTTGCAAAATTTCAGATCTTGGTTCACAATATTTGCAGAGATATGGTCTGTGGAAGTTAGGTATTTTGCAGGCTCCTGAATTTCATCTCAAAGAGGTGATCGTGGGAAAATTTTCATAATTCTCTCTCTGAGCGTTGGATTGAAATTTTGTAAAAAGTAGCCACAAGTACACAGAATGTATTTTTTTCTATATCAATTTCAAAGTCGAAGGAGGAAATAGTGACACGTGGCAGGTTGTACAATTTCGCTCTACTGAACTAGTCCATAATTAGGTCATCGTAGGAGATTGGGCATAACTTTGTCTTCAAGAATCCAAATCAGGTCAGGCATGTGGCATTCGAAAGAAGATTCAGAGGGATACTTTAGGGCAAAATTTTAGATATTGAAGATCCAAAATCACATAGATAATTCAGTTTAAATATCGAGATCCTCAAAATCAAGAAAAAGGTGTGTATTTGTTTTTTCAAATTGCATAAGTCTTGTTTGAAAAATCAGTTCTAGGTGATTCCAAAGGCCTATTGAGCATATATATCAGTCATTAGGGGAATTTTGAGGTCTAAAATAGGCCTCCTAAGAAAATAATAAAATAATAGCTAAATCAATAAAATAATATTTTTAAATTTGAAATTCACTTTTTGCACCACAATCCATGTAACCATAGTTAAATTCAATTCAAAAGTTGTACCAAAATAAAAATAATAAAAAAATTGTATCGATATGACTATAAATAATAATGATATTTTCAAGAAAAAATCATTATCATTGAACAACTAATGCATTTGTCCTTTGTACTTAAATAAATTAAATTAAAATATAAATATAAATTTATAAATTCTTAATTATATTATATGCTATTAATTAAAATTTATATTATTTAAATTGTATAATAACATGTAATTAATATACTATATAAATATAATATAATACAATATAATATAATAAATGTATTGGGATATGCATTGTTTCTTTCAAGAAATATGAAATGACAATAATATATTTTTATTCAAAAAGTGTGAAATGTCATTTATTATGAGTACTTTACTTTGACTTTAAAAGTACTTAGAGCACTACCATGGTTAACCATGAGTTTTTATCCACCATTGAGAATGTGACAAGTAAGTACCTTTAACTCAATGTTACCAATTAAGCCTTCAGAAGGCTCTACTATGACTCATGAATATGAAGAAATGCAACATGAGATATCAAAAGTCCATGAGCAAGTGCACCAAATTTCACTATCGCAAAGAACAATAAAAAATGAAATGGAAGTTTTGAAAAAAGGCGTGGAAACTAAGATGGATGGTTTGAAGAAAGGCGTGGAAGCTAAGATGGATGGCATGGAAGCTGGCATGGAAGCTAAGATGGATGACATGGAAGCTAAGATCGATAAAAAAATTGAAAACATGAAGAATGATCTAAAAGTAGACATCAAAGGGTTGGCAAAGTTGATACAAGAAATGTTTCCTAATGGAAAAAAAGATAGTAGAGGAAACTCATGATGAGAACAAAATAAATGTCAATCATGATTTCATAAACTCTAATGTTGGATTAAAGAAACACCATATTCCAAATATGTATATAAGGAAGTTTGATGGCAAGGATCTCGTAGCATGGATACTATAGATGGAGCGATATTTTGATCTCAATAATGTGAAAAACACATAAAAGGTACGCATTGTAACTTTACATTTAGAACAAAAGACATTTTTATGGTATCGATGGCTTTGCTCCCGTAAAAAAATTGTCACTTGGTCAATTTTTACAGAGGAAATGATAGCACATTATGAGGATACAAAGAGCAACACCTTCTTTAGCCAATTGATCAATCTCAAACAAAAGGGTTTAGTGGCGGAGCACATTGAGGACTTCCAAAAATTCAATATAAGGGTAACTGATATTCTAGAGGAACACAAGATTGATGTCTTCATAGGGACTTTAAAGGATAACATCCAACATGAAGTTCGCATTTAGGAACCGGATTCATTAGAGAAGGCATTCAGGTTGGCAAGAAAAATTGAATGTGAAATTATGGCGACAAGGAAGCCTACCACTCACATCTATAAAGATGGAAATGTTGCTACTCCTAAACTTCCACAACCTACAAGGTTGACACCACAACAATTGGAAGAAAAAGGAGCAAAAGGGCTTTGCTACAGTTGTGATAGCAAATACAGTAAAGGTCATAAGTGTGCCGAGAAGAAATTATTTTACATAGATTGTGAAGAGGATGAAGAAAATGAAAAAGTAACTTCAAAAGAAGAGGATATACACCAGGAAGCAACCCTAGAAGAAGAAGAAATGAGTCCGACCATATCATGTAATGCATTTACAGGAATTACCACTCCTCAAACTCTCAAGATAGAAGGACATATCAAGAAGAAAAAGGTAATAGTGTTGATTGATTCGTGTAGTACCCATAATTTTATTCATTGCAAGGTAGCCAAGGAATTGAATTTTTTCCTATACCCAGCACGAGAATGTGAAGTGATGGTTGCAAATGGAGGAACTATAAATTTATCTAGAAAATGCCATAATATCAAGCTATCCATGGGGGAATATGTATTAAATATTCCAATTCTTTCCATCCCAATGGGAGATGCTGATGTCATACTAGGAGTACAATGGTTACAATCTTTGGGGATGGTAGCTTTTAATTTTCAAAAACTTTTCTTGAAATATTTTTCAGAAGGAAAGGAAATCAAATTATGGGGTATCACAGAGAATCCAGGAAAGATAATAAGCTCTAATGTCATGACAAAGCTTATAAAGAAAGAACAACAAGGCGTAATTGCACAATTATGTTCCCTAGAAGTTCCAACATCAAAATCATCTATTTCTCCAGATCTCCAAAGAGTCTTGGACAATCATTCCTAGGTGTTTGATACTCCCAAAGGACTCCCACCTATTAGTGATCATGATCATGCTATTCATTTGATTCTAGGAAGTGTTCCTCCAAAAATCCGGCCTTACGAATATCCTTATGTCCAAAAGAGTGAATTGAACGTATTATTGCATAAATATTAGAGGCTGGTATAATTCAACCTAGTCAAAGTTATTTCTCTACTCTAGTAGTATTGGTGCACAAGAAGGATGGATCATGGCACATGTGTCCGGATTATAGGGAGCTCAATAAGCTCACTATTAAAGATAAATTTCACATTCCTGTGCTTGATGAATTATTGGATGAATTACATGGAGCAATTTATTTTACCAAGTTGGATCTTCGTTCAAGATATCATCAAATTAGAATGAAGACTGAAGGTATTCCGAAAACAACATTTCGAACTCATGAGGGTCATTATAAATTTTTGATCATGCCTTTTGGCCTTACCAATGCACCTTCTACATTTCAAGGGTTGATGAATTTCATTTTCAAACCCTTAGAAAATTTGTGCTAGTATTTTTTGATGATATACTAATCTACAACAGGTCTTGGAAGGATCATGTTTAACATGTTGACAGGGTGCTCAAACTATTGGAGGAGAAACAATTATATGAAAAAACATCCAAATGTTTTGTTGGAGTACAAGAGGTGGTATATTTGGGTAATATTGTATCTCACGGGGGTGTTAAGGTAGATCCTAACAAAATTAAATCCATTAAGGAATGGAAAGTCCCCACAACCATAAAGCATTTGTGCAAATTTCTCCGGTTAACAGGGTATTATCGCAAGTTTGTTAAGAATTATGGGAGAATAGCAGCACCTCTAACCACATTATTGAAGAAAGATGAATTTTCATGGAATCCTGAAGCAACTAATATGTTTAAACATCTTAAAGAGGTAATGTGCCTAGCACTAGTCTTAGCTATGACCGACTTCACAAAAACCTTTATTGTGGAATGTGATGCCTCAGGAAATGGAATCGGTGTTGTTTTAATGCAATAAAGAAGACCCATTTCTTTTGAAAGTCGTTCAATCAAAGGAAAGTATTTACAAAAGGCTATTTATGAGAAGGAAATGTTGGCAATACTACATGCACTAAAGAAATGGAGACCTTACCTAATGGGAAGACAGTGCAAGGTAAAAACTGATCATGATAGTCTTAAACACTTTTTGGAAAAAAGACTATCTTCGGAAGAGTAGCAAAAGTGGGTCACAAATATGTTGGGTTATGACTTTAAAATCATCTACAAAAAAGGGAAGCTAAATGTTATTGTAGATGCACTCTCAAGAAAGGATGAAGATGTGGAAGCATTGCTTTGTGCAATTTCTATTATCCAACCAGATTGGATAACCGAAGCAAGGGATGAATGGAAGAAGGACGAAGAAGTTTGGACACTCATTCAAAAGTTGCAACAAGATCCTAGTACATCTGATACATTTATTTGGAAAATTGATTCCTTACGGTACAAAGATCGCTTATATATTTGCAAGAATTCCCAACTAAAACAAAATATTGTTTTGGAATTGCACACTTATCCTTTAGGAGGACACTCCGGATTTTTAAAAACTTACCACAGGGTGAAGAAAGATTTTTTTCTGGGATGGCCTTAAATATGATATTCAAAATTTTGTGGCGGAATTTTTGGTTTGCTAGCAAAATAAAGTTGAGACAATTAAGACCCCGGGTCTTCTACAACCTTTATCCATTCCAAGTCAACGTTGGGAGGAGATTTCAATGGATTTTATCACAGGTTTACCTAATTCTAAAGGAAGGAGTGTCATCATGGTGGTAGTTGATAGACTTACCAAGTATGCACACTTTTGTGCATTATCTCATCCATTTAAAGCAAGTATATTTTCTACTGCATTTATGGAAACAGTTCAAAAGCTACATGGAAACCCGAAGATTATTGTAAGTGATAGAGATACCATTTTTACAAGAAATTTTTGGACGGAATTATTTTCTTGTTTGGGTACTCAACTGGCTCATAGCTCATCTTATCATCCTCAATCCGATGGTCAAACAGAGATAGTGAATAAATTTTTGGAAGGCTATCTTCGTTGTTTTGTATCTGATAAGCAAGCAAAATGGGTCAAGTGGTTACCTCTCACTGAATGGTGGTATAACACTTCCTTCCATACTGCAGCAAAAATGACCCCATTTATGGCACTTTATGGATATCATCCACCATCCATCACATCTTCTTTAAGGGAAAATTATAGGGTTCAAGCAGTGGAGGATCACATCGAGCATCAACAAGAAGTTCTCCAACTCTTAAAGGATAACCTAAATTTGGCACAAAATCGAATGAAACAACAGGCAGATCAACATCGCAGTGAGAGAAGTTTTGATGTAGGAGACTGGGTATTTTATGGCTACAACCATACAAACAAATGTCCCTCAAGCAAGCTAAGAAGGATAATAAATTATCGCCAAAGTACTATGGTCCTTACAAGGTGTTGCAAAAGATTGGTACTATGGCATACAAATTGGAGCTTCCTACATCTTCGCGAGTGCATCCAGTTTTCCATGTTTCATGCTTAAAGAAGGTTATAGGTGAAAATATTCCAGTTCAAACAATATTGCCAGAACTTGATGAGGAAGGAAAAATCATATTGGAACCTGAAGCAGTCATCTGAAGCAATCACGAAATAAGAACTCGAAGAACTTCGACAACTACGAAATCGATCAATTTCATAGTATCTCGTCAAATTCATGGAAAGAACTTACCCACTTGAATATTCTACATGGGAGGATGAGAATTTTATACAGAAGCACCCGAGCTACTCAAGTTGTTGAGGACAACACTTTTTGGAGGAAGGAGCATGTTAGGTCCCTTATATTACTAGTATAGTCATTATTGTTGTTCATAACCCCTTATTATTATTGTTGTACCCTTGTAACCCCCATATTGTTATTATTGTGCCCTTACGTGTATTGTTGGAGTCGGCTAGGATTACTGTATTGGCCCTATGGACTCCTATATATAGAGAGGAGGTTTTTTCATTTGTATCATCCAAGAATTGTTCATTCATGTAATGTATTAGAGGTTGCCCCCTCAAAGTGGCTTATTTCTAAGGCATTGATATCACTTTTATTCTCTTTTTGGAGTTGGTTTCACAACATACGACATGAAGAAATTTACAAGTTATGAAAGTACAACACCTTCCAGATACACTCAAATAAGCATTCACAACATTCTTGTTGAAGCAGGTGAATTTCAAACTGATCAGTTAGTACAATAAAGGGGAGTAGCAAGGAACCTAATTATGTTTTTCATCCATATCCAAATTCCCACTGTATATGAAGTGCACCATAGCTAAAAATGATTCAAGGGAAACATCCCTCAAGAAAAATTCTGAGGCATTTCTTTCACTCATCCCATTCATAAACATCTTCCAAGAAACAACTTCTTACTTTCTCATTCTCATTTAATAGTCTCTGAATCGAAAGGGAAAATTTAGGCTACCAATTATGACACAAGTAAAGTACATGTATATAGTTTAATATCCAAACCTAATATGAAAATAAATTATTTGCAAACATATATATTATTCAAAAATGATGATACATTTAAAATCAAGCTTATATGTTCCAAAAATTTGGTACCACCATAAAGGAACACACTCGAGAAAACTCATATTTATAATATGCTAATGGAAAATGAAAATAGGATCCAAGGAAAGAAAATTCAAAAATACAACCTTGGCAAAAGAAGCACTCCAGACACTCAAAACAAGTTTGTGTGATTGGACAGCCGGACCATGCCCCTCAATGTAAATATCGATGTCACTGTATTCACCAATTTCAAGAAAATTTTCTAGATTTTTCACATCAATTGGCATGTCGGATGAGAAATCTCATGCTTCATACATGTATATTAAAAGTGAATATACTAGATGCCTCTGCATTTTTGGAGGAATTGGAATTTGGGGACGAATTTTTAGTCAAATTCCTCAGCAATATGTCTCTGGGTGACTATATTCTATTTTTCATAATAGACTTCTATTGTTCATGGCTCTCAATCTAAGATGGGTGTCAACTAATCCAAAGTATAAATGGGTGTGAAAATTCCATAGTGTTGGTCCATCAAACATTCTTATAAGCTAAGGATATTCACTTTCTTATAAGTTAATAATATTCCCCTGGCTGTTTATGTATGAGGGGATTCCATCCAAGGCCCAGCGAACCCAAAGTGGGATCTTGGCCTTTGTCTTGTCTATCATCATGAATAGATGATGAAAAAAATTTCTAGGAGTGCCACTTTGCTAAAAGCAACTGGAATCATTTACAATATCACAGTTATAGTCTACTTGAGGGTAGGGCCCATTTGCATGTTTATTCGTTTGGGGACTTCCACTCTCTATTGTATTCTTCCTTGACTAGGGTTTTGCAATGCTTGAGGATATTAGCCTTTTTCATTCTCTAGAAAAGCAAGTGTTACTATTTTTTTGAGTTGTTAGTTCACTATATACTTTTGTACCATGTATCAAGATAAGGTACACCATCAACAACTTGCGAAAGATGACATGTTGATCACAGATGCACAATCTCTAGAACCCATAGTGTATTCAGATTTTATTTAAATTTTCATAGCTTAATAGAAAAAGGCTATGATGTGCATTGCATATACAATTCACCATTTTTCTCTAATGTTTGTAAATATTTTTTGTTTTTATGTAAATATAAGACATTTTTCAACAAGAAAAAGTAATGCAAATCAGGATCCCTAGAATATATAAGCCCATTATATCATATATTGCCTCTTAGAACATATCACCATTGAGCCAAAAAAAGTATATACCCTCCATTTAACTCAAAAGGGATATGTTGTTTATGGTTAATTTCACATTAAGAAGCTTTACATATTTTGTAATCATTCAAGACAAGGACTTATTTTTAATATGATTTTGTTAACATCATGTTATGTTAAATTTATAGTTATTTAAAATACTTATTAGAAAGGATCCCAACTGATTAATCAACATCTATACGACATTCAAATAACCTGCACGATGATATAACTAATAAAGAATATGAGAATAAATTATTGAAGCATATGCATAAAGGACTCTAGAGACAGTTCATTTTTACAATGACATGAAACAATAGGGATGTTACCCCTTCAGACTCATATGCTATTCAAACATTACATGAGCCTGATATTGTAATTTCAAACAGTCCATTGAAAAACTTACCACAAATAAAAGGGAAAACGAAGACATGAGCCATCCTTAAAGATATTCAAAATGGTCAACTATAAAGGCCCAAGATGGACCAAGAATTAGTTTTAAATGAAATGTTTTGAAAAGAAATGTTTGCATTCTAAAAGAAGAGAAGGTCGATATGAAAATGTATTGGATTATGGCCATCCATGACAAATTCTCGGGGTTGGATTGAATCTGAGTGGAATTTGAAAGGTAAGGGGATACTTTGGTATTAGATTCTCATTTACAAGTGAGGCTTTGAAATGAAGGCCATATTATCAAAATGGTGCATTTCTGTTTATGACACATTAGGATGTTGGATTCACAGCATTGCAGGTTCCTTGGTGGACCCAAATATGGATAAATTAGTCGTTATATAGCCTGATTGTTGGGAAGAAGAGTTGATAAAATTGATTCACAATAATTTGGGAAGGAACCTTAAGGCCTACTTCAATTGTGACTCAAGTGCAATGGATAAAAGTTTGTGAAAAGAAGCCATCAATTTAAAGACACTATTACATATGTTCATATAGAAACTTTTGAAAGCAAGTCCCTATTTTTTAAAATATCAGTTTAAGTGCAACACATACCACAGGTATGGTCATCTAAAGCATTAATGCCCAATTTGGGGGGTGGAAGAAATAAATGAATGAAACAAAGGAACCAACAATTTAAAAAACAAACATGAAACCCAAAGAAGAAGAACCCATTGAATATGAGAGACATCAAGAAGCTATTTACTATGATTTTGGTTGTGAAGCTTAGGGTTAACACATAACACCATGTAATCTATGTGTAATTCGTATAGCCTGCTTTAATGTAGATCTACCCACTCTGAATTTGTACCAAAATGAAAATTAATCCATTATTCCTCTGCATTTTTGGAAACTTCCAAGGTAGGTAACACCGAACTCAGAAACACTATTGGCAGCGAACCTATGAACTGTCAAATCCAACATCAAAGATGCACTTTGGAAATAAACTAACGGAGATATATTAACACATCTAAGATCCTCCACAAAATTTAACCCCAAAAAGCACTCAGTACACTCATGTGCACCATATCTAAATTTTTTGGAGATTGTGTTGTAGGAAATGCCTAACGCACCAAGTACCCATTTAGAAAACTTGCAAAAACACCTTGAAATTTCGTTAAGCCATACCATGTTGTGCTTTTCCACTAGTGTGTCCAAAAGGGATTGGGAGTCTTTTCAAGGTAGCTTTGCATGAAGGAATATATATTTTTTAAAGATCAAATAAATTTAAATGGGATTGCAGGTTCTATGTCATTGCATGTTCACTCTGTGATTTACACTGCATCAACGGGACATATAGGTTCCGAACAAGGGATGACAATTTGGCTTTCAACTACAATGTTTAGAATTCATTGAATTTCCCAAATAGTGAATTCAACTTGGCCTAAATATCATCAGTCTTATATTTCACCATTTGAACATAAAATGTTCCTTCCAATCTCCAAATAGCTGAAAGTGTAAAAAATTTAACCCTTGGGGACAAAAGAAAAGGGGAACCAATGAGAAATTTATGCAGAAACAACTCATGAAAAAAAAGGAGTTATTTTGCAATATGTGACATCTGGATGTTTAGATTTGAATTTAAAAGTGCATTAGTTTCCCAAAAATGCATATCGACAATAATTAATGGAAGGTATGAAATTTGGGAATCTCCAGCTTGATTTAGAAGCTAAGAATATTGATGACTTTCATAGAGATGTTCTAAAAGTGAAAGTAGTTATCTCTGAAGAAAAAATAGTTCGTGAAGTGTTTGTTCCTGAAGACTATGCTGCAAGAACAGTGTTGTAACGGAGAAATTCCCTTTTCTTCGAACCATCATCATCATATTTTCTGAAAGGTATGAAAGGAATATTTCTTCCTGGAATGTAGCTTTCTTCTCTTGTGGCTACCTTGACAATTTTACAGGTTTCTTCTGTTGGAAGTAGAGAAAACATAAGCAGATGACTGGGCTTTTTCTAGGCCTCAGTACCGAGTTTTTCTATCAACTGGTTGCATGCTATACACTGCTGGTGCTGAGCTCTATGTTCTCTGACAAGTTCTATTGAACTTGTTGAAGGAAGTTCGGTGACTTCCCTTGGTAGCTTTTTGACTGCATTCACAATCTCAGGATTCATCTTGAAGGATTGTGTTATATAGCTAAAGGAAACAAGTTTGACCTTAGCTATTTTTTGTAGTTCTTGCTGCTGAGATTTAGTAGAGTATTTGTCATACTGAGATTCCCACTCAGTTGGGTACTTAAAGTGCAGATGATTGAGGATTATCCATTATAACCGAATAATTAGGTCTAGGCTTAACTTTCCCATCTAATTTTTTGAGAAGTAGGAGTTGCATGGAAAATACTATATTAATAGCGACTAGCATTTTTTCAATTTTCTCTAAGGCATTGGTTAAGTCACTCACCTGATGATCTAGCAATTTTGTATGTGCTATTATTTTTTCACAAACTACTTTTTCTTCAGAGATAACTGCTTTCACTTTTAGAACATCTCTGTGCAAATCATCAATATTCTTTGCTTCTAAATCAAGCTGGAGATTTGCATAATTTAGCTATGAAGTATTTGTTCCTGAAGGCTGTGCTGCAAGAACAGTGTTGTAAGGGACGAATTACCCTTTCTTCGAACCATCATCATCATACTGTCTAAAAGGTATGAAAGGAATATTTCTTCCTGGAATGTATCTTTCTTCTCCTGTGGCTACCTTGATAGTTTCAATAGTTTCTTCTCTTGGAAGTAGAAAAAACATAAGTAGATGAATGGGCTTTTTCTCGGCCTCAGTACCTAGGTTTTCTATCAGCTGGTTGCAGACTATACACTACTGGTGCTAACCTCTGTGTTCTCTCAAATTTTTGTTGAAATTTTTTAAGGAAGTTCGGTGACTTCTCTTGGTACCTTTTTGACTGCAATCACAATCTCGGGATTCATCTTGAAGGATTGTGTTATGTGGCTAAAGGAAACAGGTTTGACCTTAGTTATTTTTTGCAGTTCTTGTTGCTGATATTTAGTAGAGTATTTTTCATACTGAGATTCCCACTCAGTTGGGTATGTAATTCCAGTCCATTCAAAGGTAATGGGAGTGGTTGTACTGCTGGTTCCTGATTTCTCGTCGCTTACGAGTTGTGAAGTATTCCGAACATGGACCTGTAAAGGAGGAAGACTGTCATTCCCAAACCTAAGAATGGTGAGTCTTTTAAGTTTGATAATTAGAGAATTGAAAAACATATCAAACCCTTGGGGCTAGATATAGGCTTGGGGGAAATTATAGATGTATGGATCATCTAAGGAAACAGAGTATTTGGGATAGATTGTGCCAAAGGCAGGGCCTTCATGTAAAGGACTTGCAAACCCACAAATAAAGGCATTTGAAAACTGATTGTGTCTTGTATCAACGACAACACACATACTATTTTTATTTATAAAAGGCTGAACCAGAGGTTTTAACCCGAAACATATTGCTCCAAGATGACAATACTTAAATCCTTTTGATTTTTCTCAATCGATTTGAGATTTCTCAAGAAGAGGGATCTGTATTGGCTTATCTTGAGTATTGAAGGCTATATCGACAGAATTCTGTCGTATTTGTGATTTAGCGAGATATTTATATAAAGGCATATTATATACTTGGTTTGGAAAAATAGGAGGGATCTGCCAGTTAGGATCTACAATGGGTTCATTAATAGTAATTGTTGAAGAAGATGTGCTAGCTTCACGATAAGAACCTTTTCTGTCAGTTAAAGAAGACATAGGGAGTCTCATTCAAGCAGAATAAAAACTACAATCATAAGGTGCCCAAGCACAATCCAAAATTCATATATGAAGCCCATTACATTGATTTTCACATATAAACAAATATTGAAAAATATGGTAACTAAATATCCCTATGATTAAACGATATAGAGCTTAAATGTTCTTTATTTTCTTGTATTCAGTTGTGTAAATTCCAAATGGTACCCCGTATTGAACCCTTGGTTAAACTGAGAGGGGGGGTGAATCATTTTAATGCAGTCATGGTCTTGTAAAAATTTCTTTTACACTTATTTACATCTTCATTTCGTGATCAACTTAATATACAATGGAAAAAAAATCTTAATAAGTGAGCAGCAGGTATTAAGCATATTAAATACAGAATATCAACACATAATCATCATGCACATAGACAACAGATATAAGTGGAAACCCATAAGGGAGAAATCCACATCTTATTATTGTTCTGATGCAAAGGCAAGCTCCAACTCCCTTTCACCACTGATTTTCTGTAGGCTCCAACATACAGGAGGCTACCATCTCAATTCTGCAAGCTACCACTTGCAAGGAAGCTCCAAATCCCATCTATTTTCTACAGGCTACAACCTACAGGAGGCTCCTACCTCAGCCAGCTACAAGGGGACATCTATCAAGCTATAACTTGATATGGAAGCACCAACTCCCTCGCTGTACAATAAAATCATATGCTGATTTATCTGGATATCAGCTCTATTTTTCTCCTTCTTTACTCTTGTCCTTCCAGCCTTCAAATTTGCTTTATATCATCTCTGGATCTTCACAAATCCTCTCTCTGCTCCTCCTTCTTACACTCTCTAACCTCTCTATGCATACCGATATTACATGTTTTATACAGATAGCTTTATGACTATTTTCATTCTACAGGGAATATGAAGTGAACAGGCACGACTCTTTTCCTTCCACCATCTCATTTTCTTTCTCATCATTTCAGGAGGTTACAACACTGTCTACTCATTTCATAATTAAATTGGAGTTTTGCTTTGCCTACGGAGACTTGCCTTTGCATCACATACAATAAAAAATAATTAATGAATTTATATTTACAGTTATGACAAGTATATTTCACTCAGCCCTTTTAGCTCTTGGCTTGGTCTCTATTTGTCCTTTATGCTGCTGTCACTGTATTTTCAGTTTTTGTAGTTTCATCATATCAGTTCTACCCAAGCTCAGTTTTCCTTACTTGACCCAGCTGGCACATTTTTAACAGTGCCACCAAATCTCCTTTTTCCCGACTCTTCCTCTTCTGCTAGTGCCCACAACATTCAAAATTTTCTTCAAAAATCGTCATTACTGCATCGACCATTGTTTTGCACGAGTGTCGGGTCTTATTACTTTCCTGAGTCTTCTCTACTGCTATATTCTAGCTCTACTGCATAACTGTTCTACTTATTCAATTTCCTGTGTCTTTTGAGCTGCGTTCACTCACACTTTTCTTATAAATGTTCGTTATGCACATCATCCCTTCATCGATCGAATGGTCATCGCACTCCGCCTCTTTTAACTTCCCAATCCGACGGAATTCGCACACCAAGTTGCATGTTATTTAATTGTTCCCAACCTACGCGAAATAGGTGGTTTTATAATGCCACGCGTCGCCCTCTTAATGCTATCACGTTCGTTTCACCTTTTACCACTTATCTTCCAAAAATGGTGCGAAACAATAGCTTACCAGTTTTCTAATCCTGCCTTCACTATTCTGCAGATTTCAAAATATATTCCACTATATTTTAAGACTATATTTAAATATATTCGCTCTATAACCATATATGCCTTTAATACATAATACCCTTGTAAATTTTTCATTTCTGCCAATCTTGCACATTTATCGATGCCCAAATTAACACTTCTAATCTGCATTGTAGATCTCTACTCCATGATCCAATGGTTATCGCTTCATCGCAACTTACCTTTCTTCTTAACTCACAGCCGCAACTGCATAACACTGTTCTGCACAGGATCGGGTCCTTTTTCATGTTTTCAAGTCTTTCCTTTGTAACCCGAGTCGACCTCCGCTTCCATGGTTTTCTTCGTAAAAACACATAGCCTCGGACTTGAAAAGACCTTTAGGTTTCGGCTTTTATCTTCATCGCGTCCGCTCTCTTTATCGCACCTCGGTGATTCCAGTTATCCCATGTGTCTTCGTCCATCTGATCTCCTGATATGCGATAGGCGAAGGGTCCCACCAGGCTGTATCTCAGCGTTTCGGCTATTCTTCTTTGTTTCTCTGTTGCTCTTTCATCCTCCCAATGTGATTTCTCAAAGGGAAACCTTATACCTTTGGATTTGAAATCCTATAGACTTTATCTTTGAAATATATCGCATCTGAGACTCTTTTCGCATTTCGCACTTCATCGTGAGCTTGCGATGATTAATATGCGATCAGGTCCCACTTGACTTTATCGCTACTTCGCATCGCAACTCACATGACTTCTAATATTGTGCGATATCACTCATGGCCTACTTGCGATATGTTATCGCATCGCATCGCATCCATCGATCGCATCGCATCCATCGATTGCATCGCATCCATCGATCGCATCGCATCCATCGATCGCATCGCGTCCATCACACCACATCTATCCATCGCATCGCATCGATGTCTTTGCTGCCTTTCTAACTTTGCTGCTTAGCTATATTTTTTTCTTAGATAGTGTTCCTTTGTGCTCCTTTGCCTTGATGATAATTTCTAGTGTTGCTCCGGACTCCTCTTTTGCTATCAATGACAATATTTCCAACAATATCCCCCTTTGGCATTGATGGCAATACTCCAATGCTTCTTCAGGAAGAGCCTTTCTTCTTTTGTTTTCTTTTCCTCCCCCTTTGACATCAATGGCAAAGGGTTTCACATTTCCCTATTTCATGCACTATTCACTTGCTCTTTTGTGACAATATTTGTTGATTGTTCTCCCCCTGGAATGATGCTTTCTTTTCTGATACCCCACATCTCCACCACTATCACTTGTCTTCTGCTCTGAGTTCGTTATATATATATATATATATATATCTGTGTGTGTGTGTGTGTGTGTGTATTTTTTGTTCCGATCATGTCAAAGAGTAACATCTGCAGACACTACCCCTAGTTTATCTCTTAGATATTCGAATGGTTCTTTGGCAAGTGTTTTTTTGAATATGTCTGTTGTTTGTTCCTTTGTTGGTACATATTCTAACTTCACTAATTTCTATGCTACTTGTTCTCTGAGGAAGTGGTACTTTATTGGGATGTGCTTTATTGTGAAACCAGCTCCAAAAAGAGAAGAAAATAGATATCAACACCTTAGAAATAAGCCACTTCAAGGGGGCAACCTCCAATACATTACATGAATGAAAAATTATTGGATGATTCAAATTACAAAACCTCCTTTCTATATATAGGATTCCATGGGGCCACAATGTAATCCTAGTGGGGCCACAATGTAATCCTAGCCGACCTAACAATAATAATTTAAGGGCACAATAATAACAATATGGGGGTTACAAGGGTACAATAATAACAATAAGGGGGTTACACTAACAATAATAATGGACTATACTACTAATATAGGGACCTAACATGCCCCTCTCCTTCAAAATAGTGTTGTCCTCAACACTTGAGTAGCTCTGGGTGCTTCTGTATAAAATTCTCATCCTCCCATGTAGAATCTTCAGTGGGTAAGTTCTTCCACTTGATGAGATACTCTGAAATTGATCCATTCCGTAGCTGTCAAGTTGTTGTTTCTGTGACCGCTTCAGGTTCCAATATAATTTTTCCTTCCTGATCAGGTTCTGGAAATATTGTTTGAACTGGAATATTTTCACCTATAACCTTCTTTAAGCATGAAACATGGAAAATTGGATGCACTCGTGAAGAAGCAGGAAGCTCCAATTTGTATGCCATAGTACCAATCTTTTGCAACACCTTGTGAGGACCATAGTACTTTGGCGATAATTTATTATCCTTCTTAGCTTTCTTGAGGGACATTTGTTTGTATGGTTGTAGCCATAAAAATACCCAGTCTCCTACATCAAAACTTCTCTCGCTGCGATGTTGATCTGCCTATTGTTTCATTCGATTTTGTGCCAAGTTCAGGTTGTCCTTTAAGAGTTGGAGAACTTCTTGTTGATGCTCGATGTGATCTTCCACTGCTTGAACCTTCGAATTTTCTCTTGAAGATGATGTGATGGATGGTGGATGATATCCATAAAGTGCCATAAATGGGGTCATTTTTGCTGAAGTATGGAAGGAAGTGTTATACCACCATTCAGCTAGAGGTAACCACTTGACCCATTGTGTTTGTTTATCAGATACAAAACAACGAAGATATCTTTCCAAACATTTATTTACTATCTCAGTTTGACCATCATATTGAGGATGATAAGATGAGCTATGAGCTAATTGAGTACCCAAACAAGAAAATAACTTCGTCCAAAAATTTCCAGTAAAAATGGGATCTCTGTCGCTCACAATAACCCTTGGGTTTCCATGTAGCTTTTGAATTGTCTCCATAAATGTAGTAGCAACTGTACTTGCTTTAAATGGATGAGATAATGCACAAAAGTGTGCATACTTGGTAAGTCTATCAACTACCACCATGATGACACTCTTTCCTTCAGACTTAGGTAAACCTGTGATAAAATCCATTGAAATATCCTCCTAACGTTGACTTGGAATGGATAAAGGTTGTAGAAGTCCCGGGGTCTTAATTGTTTCCACTTTATTCTGCTGGCAAACCAAACATTCCGCCACAAACTTTTGAATATCAGATTTAAGGCCATCCCGGAAAAAATTATTTCTTCACCCTGTGGTAAGTTTTTAAAAATCCTGAGTGTCCTCCTAAAGGAGAAGTGTGCAATTCCAGAAGAATCTTTTGTTTTAGTTGGGAAATCTTACAAAGATATAAGCGATCTTTGTACCATAAGGAATCATTTTTCCAACTAAATGTATCAGATGTACTAGGATCTTGCTGCAACTTTTGAATGAGTGTCCATACATCTTTGTCCTTCTTCCATTCATCTCTTGCTTCGGTTATCCAATCTGGTTGGATGATAGAAATGGCACAAAGCAATGCTTCCACCTCTTCATTCTTTCTTGAGAGTGCATCTGCAACAACATTAAGCTTTCCTTTTTTGTAGATTATTTCAAAGTCATAACCCAACATCTTTGTGACCCATTTTTGTTGCTCTTTTGAAGATAGTATTTGTTCCAAAAAGTGTTTAAGACTATCATGATCAGTTTTTACCTTGAAGTGTCTTCCCATTAGGTAAGTTCGCCATTTCTTTAGTGCATGCAGTATTGCTAACATTTCCTTCTCATAAATAGGTTTCTGTAAATACTTTCCTTTGATTGGTCGACTTTCAAAAGCAATGGGTCTTCCTTCCTGCATTAAAACTGCACCAATTCCATTTCCTGAGGCATCACATTCCACAATAAAGGTTTTTGTGAAGTCTGGCGTAGCTAAGACCGGTGATAGGCACATTGCCTCTTTAAGATGTTCAAAGGCCTTAGTTGCTTCAGGAGTCCATGAAAATGCATCTTTCTTCAATAATGTTGTTAGAGGTGCTGCTATTCTCCCATAATTCTTAATAAACTTTCGATAATACCCTGTTAACCCGAGAAATCCTCGAAACTGCTTTATGGTTATGGGGAATTTCCATTCCTTAATGGCTTTAATTTTGTTAGGGTCTACCTTAACACCCTCGTGAGATACAATATGACCCAGATATTCCACCTCTTGTACTCCAAAGAAACATTTGAATGTTTTTTCATATAATTGTTTCTCCTGCAATAGTTTGAGCACCCTGTCAACATGTTCAACATGATCCTTCCAAGACCTGCTGTAGATTAGTATATCATCAAAAAATACTAGCACAAATTTTCTAAGGAAGGGTTTGAAAATGGAATTCATCAACCCTGAAATGTAGAAGGTGCATTGGTAAGGCCAAAAGGCATGACCAAAAATTCATAATGACCCTCATGAGTTCGAAATGCTGTTTTTGGAATATCTTCAGCCTTCATTCTAATTTGATGATATCCTGAACGAAGATCCAACTTGGTAAAATAAATTTCTCCATGTAATTCATCCAATAATTCATCAATCACAGGAATGGGAAATTTATCTTTAATGGTGAGCTTATTGAGCTCCCTATAATCCAAACACATGTGCCATGATCCATCCTTCTTGTGTACCAATACTATAGGAGCAGAGAAAGAACTTTGACTAGGTTGAATTATACCCGCCTCTAACATTTCTGCAATCATACGTTCAATTTCGCTCTTTTGGACATAAGGATATCTATAAGGCCTGATGTTTGGAGGAACACTTCCTGGAATCAAATGAATAGCATGATCATGATCACGAATAGGCGGGAGTATTTTTGGAGTTTGAAAAACCTTGGAATGATTGCCCAAGACTTTTTGGAGATCTGCAGAAATAGATGATTTTGATGTTGGAACTTATAGTGAGCATAATTGTGCAATTATGCCTCGTTTTTCTTTCTTTAGAAGCATTGTCATGACATTAGAGCTTATTATATTTCCTGGCTTCCCTACAATACCTCGTAATTCGACTTCCATTCCTTCTGAAAAAAAAATTCAAGAGAAGTTCTTGAAAATTAAAAGCTACCGTCCCCAAAGATTGTAACCATTATACTCTTAGTACAACATCAACACCTCCCATAGGAATGGAAAGTATTGGACTATTCAATACATATTCCCCCATGGTTAGCTTGATATTATGGCATTTTCCAGAGAAATTTATAGTTGCTCCATTTGCAACCATCACTTGACATTCTGGTGCTGGGTATAGGAAAAAATTCAATTCCTTGGCTACTTTACAATGAATAAAATTATGGGTACTACCTAAATCAATCAACACTATTACCTTTTTCTTCCTGATATGTCCTTCTATCTTGAGAGTTTGAGGAGTGGTAATTCCTTCCAATGCATTACACGATATGGTCGGACTCATGTCTTCCTCTTCTTGGGTTGGTTCCTGGTGTATATCCTCTTCTTGTTCATTTTTTTCTTCCTCTTCACAATCTATGTAAAATAATTTCTTCTCAACACACTTATGACCTTTAGTGTATTTGCAATCACAACTGTAGCAATGCCCTTTTGCTCTTTTTTCTTCCAATTTTTGTTGTGTCAACCTTGTAGGTTGTGAAAATCTAGGAGTAGCAACACTTCTCTCTTTATAGAAGTGAGTGGTAGGCTTCTTTGTCGCCATAATTTTACATTCAATTTTTCTTGCCAACCTGAATGCCTTCTCTAATTAATCAAGTTCCAAAACGCGAAATTCATGTTGGATGTTATCCTTTAAAGTACTTGTGAAGAGATCAATACTGTGTTCCTCTGGAATATTAGTTACCCTTATATTCAATTTTTGGAAGTCCTCAATGTGCTCCCCCATTAAACCCTTTTGTTTGAGATTTATCAATTGGCTAAAGAAGGTGTTTCTCTTTGTATCCTCATAATGTGCTATCATTTCCTCTGTAAAAATTAACCAAATGACAATTTTTTTTACAGGAGCAAAGCCATCGATACCATACAAATGTATTTTGTTCTAAATGTAAAGTTGCAATGCGTACCTTTTGTGTGTTTTTCACATTATGGAGATCAAAATATTGCACCATCTGTAGTATCCATGTTACAAGATCCTTTCCATCGAACTTCCTCATATCCATTTTTGGAATATGGTGGTTCTTCCCACCAACATTAGATTTTATGAAATCACGATTAACATTTATTTTGTTCTCATCATGAGTTTCCTCTACTATCTTTTCACCATTAGGAAACATTTCTTTTATCAACTTTGTCAAACCTTCCATGTCTGATTTTAGATCATTCTTCATGTTTTCGATTTTCTCATCGATCTTAGCTTCCATGTCATCCATCTTAGATTCCATGCCAGCTTCCATGCCATCTATCTTAGATTCCATGCCATTCTTCAAACCATCCATCTTAGTTTCCATGCCTTTCTTCAAAACTTCCATGTCATTTTTTGTTTCTATTTGCGAGAGAAAAATTTGATGCACTTGCTCTTGTAATTTTGATATGTCATGTTGCCATTCTTCGTCTTCATGAGTCATAGTAGAGCTTTCTAAAGGCTTAATGGGTGTTGAATTCTTTTTAGGGGCCATTTTATAATCCAATGCTGATATCTATTATACAATATGCCCTTGGAATCAATTCAACTTGATTCTTCAAACAAGACTTATGCAATTCAGAAAAAAAATATATACACACCTTTTACTTGCTTTTGAGGAGCTTGATATTGAAATTGAATTATATCTATAATTACCAATCCTCAATATCTGAAATTCAGCCCTATAGTAGCCCTATGAAGCTTCTTTCAAATGCCACAGGTCTGATCTGATTTGGATTCTTCAAGGCAAAGTTATGTCCAATCTCCCACAATGACCCAATTTTGGATTTGTTCAGCAAAGTGAACTTGTACGAATTGCCACGTGTCACTGTTTCCTCCTTTAGATCTGAAATTTATAGAATAAAAACTAAATTATGTGTACTTGCGGCCAATTTTTAGAGCATTCCAATCTGATTCTTAGAGAGAGAGCTATGAATATTTTCCCACGATCACCTCTTTGAGATGAAATTCAGAAGCTTCAAAAAGCCCTAACTTCCACAGATCATATCTCCAAAAATATTGCGAACCAATATCTGAAATTTTGTGACGATGTTCCTCAGGATTGCGGCTTCACACTCTAAAAATTTCAGCTTCTAAACCTTCATAGAAGAAAATTGATTACGAAAATACCATGATGACCTGTTTAGGCTAAATTCAGGAGCCCGCAAAATAACCTAACTTGCACAGATCATATCTCTGAAAATATTGCGAACCAAGCTCTAAACTTTTGCGATGATGTTCCTCAGGATTTTGGCTTTGCACCCTAAAAATTTCATATTCTTAACCTTCATAGAAAAAACGTTATAAAAAAAATGCCATGATGACATGTTTGGAGCAGCGAAACCCTAGAATCTCAAAGCTCTGATACCCAATGTTGTGAAACCAGCTCCAAAAAGAGAAGAAAAGAGATATCAATGCCTTAGAAATAAGCCACTTTGAGGGGGAAACCTCCAATACATTACATGAATGAACAATTATTGGATGATTCAAATTACAAAACCTCCTTTCTATATATAGGATTCCATGGGGCCATAATGTAATCCTAGCCGACCTAACAATATTAATTTAAGGGCACAATAATAACAATATAGGGGTTACAAGGGTACAATAATAACAATAATGGGGTTACACTAACAACAATAAGGGACTATACTAGTAATATAGGGACTTGACATGCTTTGTTTTTGAATGAAATACAAGATTTTTTGATATACTTATTGCACTTGTATTGTCACAATTGATTGAAATGGGATCGTCAATGCTTACCTTCATGTCTTGGAGAGTTTGTTTCATCCACATTACTTGTGTGCAACATGCTGCTGCTGCTATGTTTTCCGCTTCTGTTGTAGATAGAGAGATAGAAGTTTGCTTCTTGCTTAGCCATGCCACCAGACTTTTTCCCAAATAAAATGCACTTCCACTTGTGTTTTTCCTGTCATCCATGTAGCTGGCCCAATCTGCATCCGTATATGTTGTCAAAGTGAAGCTTTTTATTTTTGGATACAATAGGCCATAATGTGCAGTTCCTTGTAGATATCTAAATATTCTTTTGATTGCTAGTAAGTGATTTTGTTTTGGTGTTGCTTGATATCTTGCCACAAGTCCTACTACCAAAATAATGTCTGGTCTAGAGGCAGTTAGGTATAGCAGACTTCCTACCATGGATCTATAAAGTCTTTGATCTATATCTGCAGATCCATCATTAGCACTTAGTTTGCATCCAGTGACCATGGGAGTTGTCATAGGTTTGCAGTCTTCATTTTAAAACCTTTTTAACATCTCTCTTAAGTATTTTTCTTGTGAGATGAATGTTCCTGTGTTATTTTGTTGAATTTGAAGTCTAAATAGAAGGTGAGCTCTCCAATCATAGACATCTCAAATTCTGATTTCATTTCTTCAGCAAATCCTTTTGTTAACTCATCTTTGTTGCTACCAAACATGATATCATATACATATAATACTACAATTAGGAGTTCATTTTCATTAGCCTTTATGTACAAATTGTTGTCTACTCCTCCTTTCTTAAAACCTTGTTTTTGCAAGTATTTGTCCAGCCTTGAATACCATGCACGAGGAGCTTGTTTCAGCCCATATAAGGCTTTCTTTAATCTTCACACATATTCATGTTTATCTGTTAATGAGAATCCTTCAGGTTGTTCCATGTAGACTTCTTCCTCTAAATCTCCATTCAGGAAGGCGAACTTCACATCCATTTGATATACCCTGAAATCATGATAGCATGCAAAGGCCAAAAACATTCTAATTGCTTCCATTCTGGATACAAGGGAAAAGGTTTCATCATAATTAAGTCCTTCAATTTGTGAATATCCCTTGCATACAAGTCTGGCTTTATCTCTGATTACCTGCCCTTGTTCATTCGTCTTATTCTTGAATATCCATTTTGTGCCAATGACATTTTTCCGAGTGGGTCTTGGAATTAATTCCCAGGTATTGTTCTTCTCAATTTGGTCCAGTTATTCATTCATAGCATTTACCCAGTTTTTGTCTTTGCTGGCTTCTTCGAACTTCTTTGGCTCTATTTGAGATAGCATGGCTAGGTATACTTCTTCTGTCTGTTCAGCAAGCTGTCTTCTTGTCTGGACTCCCACGCTTTTGTCCCCAACGATTTGATCTTCTGGATGGTTCTTTTCAATGTATCTTGAGGAACCCTTTGAGTTTAATTCAGTATCTTCTGTTGTCTTATTATGCTCATCATTATCTTGGTTCTCAGCTTCATGATCATCTGGAGGATTGACGCAGCTTGTGTTTCTTGTACTGTTTGGTAGATCTTTGTTAGTATGAATCCTTTGTCGAAGTGTACGAAAAAGGACCTCTTTAGCTACGCATAACTAATAGCCCTAACAACAAAAGTGGCTGCCAATATCTTCAGATCTGCGGTTAGTTGAACAAGAAAAGAGCTGCAAAAACCAGATCTATGCATGGAAAGACATTAAGCAGTAAAAACAAGGGTTTGCTCCATGTACCAATAGACAAGACAAGAACAATTTTTGAAAGAATTTTTTTTATTAATTGGGCACCTGGGAGGAAAACAAGAAGGCGTATCCAATTCTCCTTAGTGGGATGGGTTCTTGGAAGTCCTCAGCACTTCAGATCTAAAATCTCTCTCTCTTGTTGGTGTAGAAAACCCACACAAAGAATGGAACTCAAAGGGAGCTCACACAACAAATGGCAGAAAATGGTGACCAAGTGTATAGATCCAGAGTGATCTAATAGGAAACAAAAGGTGAAGAATGGTAGGAAAAAACCCTCCTATTTATAACAAAATATTGTGTCATTCTAGATCTTGGTGCATGGGTTAACCAGATCTAGATCCACTTTTTATGGAGTATTTTATTATATTTGTTGGAGGGAAAAGGTATTTGACTTGGGTCAAATCCCTTAATTTGTCAAAAATAAATAAATAAATGATTTATTTATCTTTTTAAGGAAACGGTTAGAAGATAATCAAATAAATAATGATTTATTTAATTATTTAAGGAAGTGGTTGAAAGATAATTAAATAAATAGTGATTTATTTAATTATTTGTAGGTGATTTGGTCATATTTAACAAGGAATATTATCTAAATAAGGTTTAAATAATTATTCCTAGAAAATAATAAGATAAATAAAGGTTTATCTAATTAATTTCTTTGATTTTGGGTTAAACATGACTGGGAATAATAATTAAATTATGGTTTAATTAATTATTCCATAAGGAAAATCAAGCAAATATAGGTTTGTTTAATATTTCCTTTTGGGGTTTCCTGTTTTAACATAGTGAAGGCAATTTTACCTAGGGTAAAATTGGTCTTACATGGTGTACTTGGTTCCATCTAATGATAATAGGTTAGATGACCAAAAAATGGTGTAACAGATTTCCCCCCAGCGTTCGAGTGTCAGGAGCAAATCGTATGACCGAAGTACGTTGTAAGAACTCAATCACTAGACAACAAGGGGGAAGTCAGAGAGAGAAATGCAAGGTAGATAGTGTGCTGAAGAAATAGACCCTGAGGAGACGAGACTCGCAGGTGCAACAAGTCTCTTTTTATGAGAGGGTACCTGTGCTAAAGGCGGCGGGGGAGGCATACCTATGCCCGCCGAGACAAAGTACAAAAGAATAGTGTGTCCAGTAAACAAGGGACCGAACCATAAATTACAACCGGCATAAACATGAGCCAGATAATAATACAAAGAGGGATCCCACATACATGCTGTGCCTGGGATAACAGCCAGGACTTTGTACAATAATATCTGAGTACATGAGATACAAGTACAACCCGAATGCCCCCTATACATGGGGAAGGGCTCACAAAATCTGACTGATACATGCAAATCAAAGAGGCGCTGCAAGCGGCTAAGGCCGACATCATCAAATATATGGAGCTGCATCGAAGGCTGCAATGAAGAGGTTGATCCGGCATGTGGGGGCTACTATGTGGCCACCCCCTCATGAGGGCTGAGACATCTCACACACACCCGGAATCACCAATAGCACAATCTACGAGATCACCGGACCATCAACGGATCCCGATCATGCCGAAAGGAGCTGGAGTGAGAAACAATCAAGTCAGCAGGATGAGATCCCTTTGCCTGATCCGAGGCACTGAACAAGAGTGGAAGCTAGAACCAAGGTACACCGCCCTCTAGACCTGGCTTCTAGAATGAATGAGCTAATGTCGACAGAAGGAGGTCCGCCATAGGTGAGGCAATGAGAGATCCTCAACAAAGGCACGAGAGAAAATAGTAGAGCGACGGACAGACTGACACTAATGATGATGGCGAAATGGAAAGGACTGAGTAGCGAATGGACGACTTCCCTTGTTAGAGCATAAAGGGCATGAATGACATGGTAGCGACTGACACAATATCATAAGGGATATGGGACAGTGGGACTGAAGGTCATAATGTGCGACACAAGAGAGAGACCAAGCAATGAAGGATTGAGGGCTATAGCAGGGTACAAAGGGACTCGGGATAGACTCCATAAATGTGATGATGACTCAACTTGGATGCTCTAAACAAGGGCGACTCGATGGTGCTGCCACACAGTAAAGGCCCAATGGGGAACCATGAAAACATGAGTACAAGATGGTTACTCATGACGAAAATCGACACGAACAAAGACAAGTAAGGAGGCAAAATGGTGCCCCAAGTACAAGTGTTGTAAGTGAGGAAGTGCGATCTTAAGGAGAGGTGAAGTGATCCTTCAAAATAGGTCCTGGCGAAGGATGAAAGTACAAAAAATATGCTAGCTATCTAACAGAAAATAAAACACGCATCTCAGAACGGAAATGCTAAGGGTAATATTTCTTAATATAGAGTGCATTGCGAGGATTGCCTTTGAAGTCCTCTAAAAGGTATGCCCCCTTACCAAGCTCCTTACTGATGACGTAAGGGCCTAGCCATAATGAGTCGAAATTCCTGTGACCAAGGACATCATGGGCCTGGTCGTATACTAGAACAAGGTCGCCTTCGTGAAAAGGATGAGGCTGGACTTGTCGGTCATATTGAGCTTTTGGTGCGTTTATTGGCCGCTTCCATGGTTTGCAATGCAACACGGCGGTCTTCAGAGGCATGCTCAAGCATGATAAGTCATTGTTCTAGAGGTTGGGTGTCAGGGAGAAGTTCAACAGCCAGATGAAGGGAAGGGATTTCACACTCGATCGGTAAGACAGCCTCCTCTCCAAAAATGAGGTGAGGAGGGTTATGGTTGAGGGGCATAGGTGCCCCCGAGCATGGTGTGGTCATGCCAAAATGTATTTAGAAAAAGGGGAATCAAAACACATTTTAATGATGTGGTGTGCCATTTGGTCTTGTTATGGTTATGTAGTTTGGGAAAGGAAATGGAGGATTACCAATCTCTCTTGGTACTGCATATAGGGATCAAATGGACTTTAGGTGGCCAAGTTGGCATCCCTGGTGTCACTATCCCAAAAAGAGGATTTGGAGATAATGAATTGAGGCTCTCGTAGAAAAGCTATAGGTTGGTCAACAATAATGTCTAAGAGACTGGGTTGCTGATGTATGATGAGGGAACGATAAGGGGTATCATCCCTAGAGTGATCTGAAGTGATATGGGACTCTAGAGGTTCTTCTAAATGTGGAAGAATACTGGGACTAAAGTCAACACGACCAGATACAATAGGAGAGTTGTGGAGAATTGCTTCTCTTGGTCTCTCAAATGTGGGTGCCCCCTTACCCAAACATTGGGTTTCAATGTAATGGCCACAAGGTGGATGTGGTGTGAACACATGGGTTCGATGTAAGGGGGAATAGATAAAGTCAGGGGTGGGGATTTTTTCCATAATGTCATCATCGTGATAGAAGATGGGGTGACTGGTGGAAGAAAGACCACCTGATGTGGTGAAGCGACCTGAATCATCATCATGAGAAGAGAGGTTCACAAGCGCATCGTCACAAGGGGTGACCGAAGAGTAAGTAGATAAAGGATCTACCGATGTTGAGCCCAAGATGATCGCTGGAGGAAGGTCAAGCGAAACAACAGGGGAGGATTCAGATGGAATGTTCCCTGAGGGTCTCATGGATGATGATAGGTAGAAAATGCTGGACAAAGGCTCCGTCATCTCGACATCAGGAGGGGGAATGTCAATGGGAGCAGTCATATCTGGTAGTTCTGCTGAAGCAGAATGCGCAAATAGGGGAGAGGTGGACTCATTGCGCTTGGCCTCGAATTGGTGGACCGCGGCGATAGAGGTGTGGAAGTCCTCGAGGCGGGGACAAAGATGGGTGTAATGGCCATGGAGATCACACAAAGCACAGGGGTGGTTGGTGTGAATAGTCTTGGGGTTCTTGATCGCGGTCGCGGAAGGAATAGAGGCTTCCGGGACCGTGGACTCAGGGAACGCGACATTAACCATGGGTTTGAGATGAAGCAATTCAGGACATGTATGGGCGGCGTGATCGACAACATCACACAAAACACACTGGATGGTATGCTTTGGAGGCCTAGGAAGGGCAGGTTTTTTCGGGGTAGCCTTGTCCTTTGATGCCCCCTTGCGAGCTTTGCCCTTCTTACCCGAAGCGATCGCAACAGGAGGTGGTTCCTGTTGAGGTGACTGAGGCACTGTTGCAGCGGGAGAAGTCTTGGGGACCGGTTGAACCGAGGTCAAAGCAAGATAAGGTTTGGGTTGACCAGGCAAGGTTGGGGCTGGAGGATCAAGGTACCAGATGGGAATCCCAAGGGTCAGGTTAGGAAGAGAGAGGGTGGCCATGACAGGTACCGTGGACACTCCTGGTGGGGGAGCTAGGAACGGTATCTGACCAGAGGGGTAATGGCCAGGTGGGATGGCTCCTAAATGGCTAAGGCTTGGAGGAACCGTTCCAGGAGGACAAAGAGGCTCATGACTACCAGCTGCAGGTGAAGGGCTAGGAGCAGGTTGCGGAGAGCACGGTTGCTGACTAGCCGAAGTAGGTTGCTTGAGAGCAGCCCGAGACGATTGCATCATGCAAACATTCGATGAGCTGGGGTCAGAGATAGGAGGAGGAGGAAGACCAGGGAAGGTTCCAAGCAAAGAGGAGTCTTTGTAGATGCCAGGAGAGACACTGGTCAAGGAATCGACGGTTTGCTTGTTGGCTACAGAAGAGATGGTCGTCTCAAGTGAGGTCTGAGATTTTGGCTCATGATATGTCAACTGGTCAATGGTGACTATCTTTCCATTATGAGGGAAAGACATCTTGCGGAAAACCGCGGATGGGACAACAGACATAGCATAGGTGTAGCTTCGCCCCAATAGAATGTTGTAGTCTAGCGGGGCGTCGATGACTTCGACGTCAACGCAAACAGTCTTACCGGCAAGGGTGATAGGACAATTACGGAAGAGGCCAATGGGATGGGAGGCGTGGCCATCCCACGCTCTAAGGGTGATCGTGGAAGGGGCTAATTTAGGAGAGCCGAGTTGCTTCCAAACCGAAGCGGACATCACACAGGTGGATGCCCCCTCATCAATTATGCACCGAGAAACATTAGCGTTCCAGATTTTGACTGGGATTTGGAAGGCTACGGAAGTAGGAAGAGGAGGATGTTCTAATTGATGGGCGTCGAACACAATCATTTGGTCATCAGCAGGATCTACAGCGCCCACGGAAGATAGTAGAGCCTTATTTTGGGAAGGGCACGACTGGAGGAGTTCCAGTGTGGAAATGGCAGCAGGAGATTGCGCCAAATCATCTACTATGCTATACGAATGAGCAGCTCGACCAGAAGCAGCATTTCGACGTAATGGTCCTTTAGGAATCTTGGTATGGACCTCAACTTTGGGTTGAGGGATATGTCAAGGACCATTGGTTGTCAAAAGAGGCTCTGTAGAATCGGAAAAAGGGGACTCGGGGGCAGACTGAGCGAGAGGCGTGGGGTACTGGCGAGACCGAGTTTGAAGGTTAAGGTCGATGGTTAGAGGTGGATCAGAGTTCATCATGAGGATCTGGTAATTGGAGGAACCAGAAGGGGAAGGTGGAGTGGCCACCTGTCCGTCAGGTGGTTGGGTAGCCATGAATCCCTGCTGTGCATCCACCGGCTCTTGAGGGGGCTGTGACTGCTGTTGCAGCAGTTGAGAAGGCAAGGGAGGCAAAAGCGCATATGCTGGAGGAGCTGGCGCACCAGGCTGCGGATAAGGGTAATGGTTAGGTTGGGCAACATTGAAGTAAGCAGGAGGTTGGGGAAAAGGATGAGGCATGCCGTATCCTGGATGCATGCTACCGGGAGGGGGAGAAGTGCAGGGAGTGGTGCCCCCTCCCCCAGGAAAACCATAGCTCATGAGAGGTTGAGCGGATGGATGAGAGATAGATCCAACGATACTGTCGGCGGCATGAGGTGCCCTCGGTGTATGGGCATCACCGGGTTTGGGGAGATTAGGTAGGACAGTAGGATCATAACCTGTCTGAGCGTAGATCAAGTCATACTTTAACGCCATTTGGAGGGCATCTTCTTCGGTTTGAGGAAAATGTGATGCGACATCTTTCCCGATAGGGGACAAGAGAGATCTAAGGAACCAGTCCATGTAGACACGGTCTTTGAAGGTAGGAGATTGACATAGGCTCTTTCTTCTCCGCCATTCCTAGACATGATCGGATAGGCGGGTCGTAGATGATTGACGGAAAGAGGTCAAAAGTTTGATACCAGTGTCATAACGAAGGGGAAGCTGGAAGTACGATAAAAAAGCACGGGCAAGAGTTGCAAAGGTGGTATGGGAGGAAGTGGGCTGATCAACATACCACTTAGAAGCTTCGCCTGTAAGCGTGCGTTGGAAAAATCTAAGACAAATAGAGTCATTGGTAATGGAGGTAGATGAACACCACATGTGGAAAGATCTAACATGATTTGAAGGATCTTCTCCAACACGGCCTTCAAACTTTGGGATGTCAGAAGGGAGCTTTGTCGGAATAGCAGGCCAACTAGCGTCATGGTGTATAGGGTCGTTTATTAACCGGTCCAAATCGGGGAGGCTGAGGCCTGCCAAGAAGGCGAGCAAGGGTGCAGCCGAGGTAGTTCCTGTGGTGGTTCCGCTAGTAGTATTGCTGGCATTAGGGCCGGGAGCACCGCTAGCATTAGGCCCTGGACCAGACATAGTGAAGGTGACAGGGGGAGAACCAGGAGGAGAAGGAGAACCCAATGAATCAGGAGAGGATTCGGAGTGCGGACTCGGAGGAGGACTGGCTCGATGACGGCGGGGCGGAGCAGGGTGATCAACCGGAAACTGAGGGTGAAGGCCAAGAAATCTCTGGGAAAGGCGCCGTGGGGGCGCAATGATGACAGGAAGAAGGAAACCGACAAGGGAAGAAAGGGACAGAATCAAGTGAGGTCAAGGGCAAACAAACTGTAGTGACAATTGATTTTAGAGTCTTTGCTAGGCGGTGTTAACCAGGCGCTTCTTCACTTAGGGTCAGTGTGTGGTGTGCGTTAATTTTAATTTTTAAACCCTTTTCGTTTTGAGAGCAAGAAAAAGTGTGCTGCGTAACTGAAAAGAAATCTGTAGAGAATAGTATATAACGCTGAAGTAACAGAACATTTAACATCTAACCATGCATCAATCTAACCCAAAAAAGGCGGGTCTCTCAAAACTACTCTAAAAGAGGGAAAAAATCTAGTCAAAACACACGTAAAAAGAGGCCAATAGATCTAGGGTCAAAAGGGACAGGGATCTAAAGGATAAAGCTGCTGAAAAGAGGTGCAGATCACAGCCAAGAGACAGAGGCAAGTTGGCTTGAAAAAGGAAGGAAATCAGCAAAAAGCGGAGGGGGCAAGGAGGAGACCCTAAAAGTAGATCCAAACAAATTAGCAGGAGGTGATTTGAGAGGTAGAAGTGTTGATTACAAGGGATCTGAAAAGGAGGTAACAGATCTGGAAAACAGAAGGTTGAAGCTCTGAAAAACAGACGGCTGAAACAACTAAAACTCTTCCACAAAAAGTGGAGGGTACTAAAGCCCTAGGGGGCTAGGTTCCCACTTAGATGAGTAAAAACAGATCAGAACTTGGTCAAAGCGGGCTGAGACAGAGGGCCGGAAGACTCCCGAGCTTAAGCCGGAAGAAACCTTAAAATTGCGTAAAAATCACCGAAAAATTGGCAGTGTCATGTCTTCTAACTCGATTTCAGCAAGCAGTCGAGAAAATAAATGAGTGATGACTGAGGTCCAGGTCGTGTGTTATGGGCCAAAAGTGTGACCCCCCTTCCGCTGTCTCTGGCGCGCATTTTCGCAAACGTCTGCTACTGTGTCGCTTAACCTGCGCAATAGGGCCGTAAACACACGGAAGTAATTTTAATGTTTTGGGGCGTGGGAAAAAAAACAACATGAAAATAGGAAGAATGAATAAACAAGAGAAACCCTAGGGTCTAAAGTAGCTGGATATGCAAGAATATGAAAAACGACAACGGTCGTAATTTAAAACCCGTGTGGAGTCGCCATTTGTTAGTATGAATCCTTTGTCGAAGTGTACGAAAAAGGACCACTTTAGCTACGCATAACTAATAGCCCTAACAACAAAAGTGGCTACCAATATCTTCAGATCTGCAGTTAGTTGAACAAGAAAAGAGCTGCAAAAAACCAGATCTATGCATGGAAAGACATTAAGCAGTAAAAACAAGGGTTTGCTCCATATACCAATAGACAAGACAAGAACAATTTTTGAAAGAATTTTTGTATTAATCTGGCACCTGGGAGGAAAACAAGAAGGCGTATCCAATTCTCCTCAGTGGGATGGGTTCTTGGAAGTCCTCAGCACTTCAGATCTAAGATTTCTCTCTCTTGCTGGTGTAGAAAACCCAATGCAAAGAATAGAGCTCAATGGGAGCTCACACAGCAAATGATGGAAAAAATGTGACCAAGTGTATAGATCCAGAGTGATCTAATAGGCAACAAAAGGTGAAGAATGGTAGGAAAAACCCTCCTATTTATAACAAAATATTGGGTCATTCTAGATCTTGGTGCATGGGTTAACCAGATCTAGATCCACTTTTATGGAATATTTTATTATATTTGTTGGAGGGAAAAGGTATTTGACTTGGGTCAAATCCCTTGATTTGTCAAAAATAAATAAATAAATGATTTATTTATCTTTTTAAGGAAGCAGTTAGAAGATAATCAAATAAATAATGATTTATTTAATTATTTAAGGAAGTGGTTGAAATATAATTAAATAAATAGTGATTTATTTAATTATTTGTGGGTGATTTGGTCATATTTAACAAGGAATATCATCTAAATAAGGTTTAAATGATTACTCCTAGAAAATAATAAGATAAATAAAGGTTTATCTAATTAATTTCTTTGATTTTGGGTTAAACATGACTGGGAATAATAATTAAATTATGGTTTAATTAATTATTCCATAAGGAAAATCAAACAAATATAGGTTTGTTTAATATTTCCTTTTGGGGTTTCCTGTTTTAACATAGTGAAGGCAATTTTACTTAGGGTAAAATTGGTCTTACATGGTGTACTTGGCTCCATCTAATGATAATAGGTTAGATGACCAAAAAATGGTGTAACAATCTTCGTCAACTCTTACGTCAATGCTTTCCACAATTTTGTGCAGTCTTTTTTTGTAACACCTGTAACCCTTACTCTTGGATGTATATCCTAAAAATATTCCTTCATCAGCTCTTGCATCAAACTTCCCCAGGTTTTCATCTTTATTTTTTATGAAACACTTGCTTCCAAATACTCTAAAGTGCTTGATTGATGCTGGTTTACCATGCCATAATTTGTAAGGAGTCTTATCACAATTTGGTATTAGATGAGATTTGTTGAGAATATGAACAGTTGTGTGTACTGCTTCTGCCCAATAGGTTTGGGGAATATTATTTTCTTGTATCATGGCTCTGCCAATCTGTTTTACTGACCTGTTTTGTCTTTCTGCCACTCCATTCTGTTGCGGTGTACCTGCAATTGTAAAATGTTGTTTTATCCCATGTTCATTGCATAGGTCTGCAAAATCATAGTCTGTGAATTCACCTCCTCTATCTGATCTGATGTATTTTATATTGCATCTTGTTTGATTTTCTTCCAATGCCTTGAATATCTTGAATTTCTCAATTACTTCAGATTTATATTTGAGAAATACCACCCACGTCAATCTGGTAAAATCATCTATTATTAGCATGAAATAAGATTCTCCACCTGGTGCATTAGTTCTTGAAGGTCCACACAAGTCCATGTGAAAAATCTGAAGAGGCCTACTTGTAGATAGTTTCTCTTTGGTCTTGAAAGATGTGCGGGTCTACTTGCCCACTTGGCAGGATTTACATATGGTATTTGGAGGCTTCTTTATTGCAGGCATATCTCTGACTGCATTCTTGTTGCTCATACTGATGATGTGGTCAAATTTTAGGTGTCCCAATCTTCTATGCCATAACTGTGATTCATCAAGTTTGATTATGTGGCATGCTTCATTCTCTTCTTTCACTATATAGACATTACTTTCTGTTCTAACACCTTTGATCAAGGTCTTTCCTGTGGTTCTCAATCTTACCTCACAATCTTGGGCTCTGAAAAGGACCTCACAACCTTTATCACACATTTGACTGGTGCTTAGCAGATTTTCTTTCAGCCCATCCACAAATAGTACATCTTGAGCCTCTCCTCTTCCTTTATTCAGACTGACTGAGCCTTTTCCTTTGATTTTCCTTGCTTTATCATTTCCGAATGTTACATTTCCAGATTTATTTTCATCAAAGGTTACAAACTTGCTTTGATCTCTAGTCATATGCTTTGAGCATCCACTATCCATAGACCATTGGCTTTTCTGATCTTGAGCTATAAGAGCCAGGTCACACTTATTCAAATTCTTTTTCCACTGCAGGCAGCTATTTGTTTGGCACCTTTCCTGAGAAGATGGACCACATTCTTTGAGAGGACATTTGGAAGAAATGTCTCCAATTTGATGGCACAAAAAGCATTTGATTATATTTTTAAATGGATTATGTGTACGAGTGAACTCTCCATTGTTCATAAATCTCCTTAGGGTTTTAAACATCAGTCTTTGTCCATACGTTCTGCACTCCATGGCTTTATGGCCAAACCCCTTACAAAAAAAACAATACCCATGGAAACGATTAGTGTCTCTAGTGAAGGGTTGTCTTCTCCATTTGGTTTCTTGAGGTAGTCTTTTCATTTTCTGCATCCTTTGCTGGTTGAAATCGATTATTTTTTTCTAACAGTATGCAGCAATATGTCCCAGTTTGTGACAGGAAAAACAAGTGACATTTCTCATAGGAGGAAAGAATCTCCTTTGAGATCTTTCGAATTGGTTTAATTGATCTTCAGGAACAATTGAACTTTTTGAAACTGCTTGCTTCTTCCTCTCATTCTTTGTCTCTTGGTGTTGCTGCTTGTTTCTGTTTGTTTCATCACACATCAAGTTCTTGCTGGCTTCTGCTTCTGTGGTTCATTTTTGAGCTGCTTCATCATTCCTTTCAATATCTACCTTCTCCGAGGTCTCCATGGAGGCAATCTCATCTCCGAGCTGCTTACACCCCCTGCTCCTTTCTTCTATCAGTCTTCTAGCTGCAATAATCTCAGATTGCTGAGAGTTAATTTTTTCTTTTACAACTTTCACAAAAATGATATTATGGTTATCCTCTACCTTGGATTTGATGGTTTCTCCTTCATAACCTATCCCAGTCTTCATGAGAGGAGATCTTTGAGAATTTAGTATTTTATTCAACTGCTCAGTTCTTGTCATTCAAGGAGTGTTCATTGTCAATTCCCTTTGGGTGTGTTCTAATTTATTTCTCAAGCATACTACTTCTTCTTCCAATTTTTCTTTCTTCTAAACTTTATCCTTAATTTTCTTTAGTAACGTGTCTTCCACCTTCTTAGCTTCTTCAAGTTTTACTTTCAATTGAATGAGGTCTTCTGAGTTTGGTACCTCTTTTACATATTTGAGAAGAATGTCTTTTTGTTTTTTGCATTTGAGTTTAAGTCTGTCTATTTCCTCTAGGGCACTTCTTAGCTCCCCCTCAAGATCTTCCTCACCTTCTTCCTCATCTTCTACTAGAAGGAATCCTTCAGACTCTTCCTTGGCCATCAACACAAATTTAGAGGTTCCTTCTTCATTTGAGGATTCATCTGAGTTTTTAGATGCGCTGCTATATTGCTGAGCATAAAATGATTTTCTATTGAATCTCTTCCCTTTCTGCCAGTTATTTGTTTTGGTTTTCTCTGTCTCATGAGTCTGATTCTTGTAAGGAATCTTTGATGCATAATGCCTAACTCTTCCACAGTTAAAGCATTTAAATGGAAGCTTGCCTTTATACTTACCTGAGCCTCTATCCAATATTCTAACAAATTTGGCCTCTTCTTCATCAGAGCAGGAGCATGTATCTTCCTTTTCTTCTTTTCACTTCTCAGCCTTAAAGGCTGCCTCCCTCACATTTGACTTCCTCTATGGAAATCTCATCTCATAGGCTGTTAAGTTTCCAAGTAATTGGTTCATGGTCAAAGTTTCCCAATCAGTTGTTTCTTCTATGGCAGAAACCTTGGGATTAAAACTGGATGGTAAAGATCTCAATATCTTTTGAACAATTACACATTCTCTAATGGTTTCTCCTAGAGCTTTCATATTATTCACAATTTCTGCAACCTTTAAGAAGAAGTTGACAATATCTTCTTCTTCATTCATTTTTATATTTTCAAATTGGGCTCGATAGACTTGTAGTTTGGCAATCTTCACCTTTTTATCTCCCTCGTGGATACTTTCTAATGTATCCCATATTTCTTTGGCAGTCTTATTGTGCATTACTTTGATAAATTCTGCCTCACACAGACCACTTAAGAGAGCATTCATGGCTTTGGCATTAGTTGTAAAATCTTGTTTGGCTTCTTTATCTGTGTCAGAATCCTTTGGGGCATATCCCAAATCCACAACAACCCAAACTTCTATTCCTAGAGACAATATGTACGTCCTCATTCTTATTTTCTAGAAGGCATAATTTGTACCAGTAAACAAAGGGGCTTTATTTGTTGAGCATCCTTCTAGACTAGCCATCTTGGGTACCTAGGATCTCCTTCCAGTTGTTAAACTAATACAGAAGGAACCTACTCTGATACCAATTTTTGAACCCTTCGTTAAACTGAGAGGGGGGGTGAATTAGTTTAATGCAGTCATGGTCTTGTAAAACTTTCTTTTACACTTATTTACATCTTAATTTCATGATCAACTTAATATAGAATGGAAAAAAAATATTAATAAGTGAGCAGCAGGTATTAAGCAGATTAAATACAGAATATCAACACATAATCATCATGCACATAGACAACAAATATAAGTGGAAACCCATAAGGGAGAAAACCACTTCTTATTATTGTTGTGATGCAAAGGCAAGCTCCAACTCCCTCTCACCACTGATTTTTTGTAGGCTCCAACCTACAGGAGGCTGCTACCTCAATTTTGCAAGCTACCACTTGTAAGGAAGCTCCAACTCCCATCTATTTTCTGCAGGCTACAACCTACAGGAGGCTCCTACCTCAGCCAGCTACAAATAGAAATCTATCAAGCTACAACTTGATATGGAAGCACCAACTTCCTCATTGTACAATAAAATCATATGCTGATTTACCTGGATATCAGCTTTGCTTTCATTCTTCTTTACTTTTGTCATTTCAGCCTTCAAATTTTGCTTTATATCATCTCTGGATCTTCACAACTCCTCTCTCTAATCCTTCTTCTTACACTCTCTAACCTCTCTATGCATACTGATATTACATGTTTTCTATAGATAGCTTTATGATTGTTTGCATTATACAGGGAATATGAAGTGAACAGGCACGACTCTTTGCCTTCCACCATCTCATTTTCTCGCTCATCATTTCAGGAGGTTAAAACACTGTCTACTCATTTCAGAATTAAATTGGAGATTTTCTTTGCCTACGGAGACTTGCCTTTGCATCACATACAATAAAAAATAATTAATGAATTTATATTTACAGTTACAAAAAGTATATTTCACTCAACCCTTTCAGCTCTTGGCTCATTGTCTGTTTTTCCTTTATGATGCTATTACTGTATTTTCAGTTTCTGCAGTTTCATCATATCAGTTCTGCCCAAGTGCATTTTTCCTTACTCGACCCAGCTGGAACGTTTTTAACAGTGCCACCAAATCTCCTTTTGCTCGACTGTGTCTCTTCTGCTTGTGCCCACAACATTCAAACTTTTCTTCAAAAACCATCATTACCTCATCAACCATTGTTTTTCATGAGTGTCGGGTCTTATTACTTTCCCGAGTATTTTCTGCTGCTATATTCTAGCTCTTCTACATAACTATTCTTCTTCTTTCGTTTCCTATGTCTTTTGAGCTGCGTTCACTCACACTTTGCTTGTAAATGTTCGTTATGCACATCATCCTTTCATCGATCGAACGGTCATTGCACTCCACCTCTTTTAACTTCCCAATCCGACGGAATTCACATACCAAGTTGCATGTTATTTAATTGTTCCCAACCTATGCGAAATAGGTGGTTTTAGAATGCCACACGTCGCCCTCTTAACACTATCGCGTTCATTTCACCTTTTACCACTTATCCTCCAAAAGCGGTGCAAAACAACAATTTACCAGTTTTCTAATCTTGCCTTCACTGTTTCGTGGATTTCAAAATATATTCCACTATATTTTAAGACTGTATTTAAATATATTTGCTCTACGGGATCGGGTACTTTTTCATGTTTTCAGGTCTTTCCTTTGTAACCCGAGTCGACCTCCACTTCCATGGTTTTCTTCATAAAAAACATATTCCCGGACTTGAAAAGACCTTTAGGTTTCGGCTTTGATCTTCATCGCGTCCTCTCTCTTTATCGCACCTCGGCGATTCTAGTTATCCCATGTGTCTTCGTCCATATGATCTCCCGATATGCAATATGCGAAGGGTCCCACCAGGCTGTATCTCGGTGTTTTGGCTATTTTTCTTCGTTTCTCTGTTGCTATTTTATCCTCCCGATGTGATTTCTAAAAGGGAAACCTTATACCTTCGGATTTGAAATATTGTAGACTTTATCTTTGAAATATATCGCATCTGAGACTCTTTTCACATTTTGCACTTCGTCCTGAGCTTGCGATGAGCGATATGCAATCGAGTCCCACTTGACTTTACCGCTACTTCGCATCGCAACTCACATGACTTCTAAGATTGTGCGATATCTCTCCTGCCCCGATTGCGATATGCGATTGAATCACATCGCATCAAATCCATCAATCGCATCATATCCATCGATCGCATCGCGTCCATCACATCGCATCGATGTCTTTGCTGCCTTTCTACCTTTGCTGCTTAGCTATATTTTTTGCTTAGCTAGTGTTCCTTTGTGCTCTTTTGCCTTGATGATAATTTATGGTATTGCTCCGATCTCCTCTTTTGTTATCAATGACAATATTTCCAACACCCCGTGAGTGATTTTTAATTGGTGGGAACACATAGTTGTATACATCACTCTTCTTTGTAATGTTCATTATGTAGCCATACTCTGCAAGTAAGCAAAATAATTTAGTCTCAGGTGCCAAGTCCAAGGGTTAACAATTCCTTGAACATCCCCTGGATGCCTTCCTAGCCTTCTCTTCTTTTGAGACGTACCATTTGTGTGAGGAAGAAAACAACCAGTGCAGATAAATCCTCTTTTGATCTTACTAATGAATCAAGGATCCTTTGGTACAGTACCAATCATTTTGATATGAAGGGCTTCCCAATATGCACTTTTCCATTGGACAACATAGGGCAACATTTTCCTTCTTGGACCAAAATAGTTTGAACCAAACTGGTGGACTTAATGATATTCCAGCTTTTTACTAAATGTGAAAAACAGAGCCTGCTTTCTTTTCATTTGAAAAAACTATGCTTCAATGCTTCTATTTTCTTCCAGTATTTCCTCATGCCCAAGGATGCCAAAAAAAATTCAATTTACACTTTAATTTATCTTTGCAAACATCAAACCTATTATTTGGGGTTGGGCGAGAGTTATTTGGCTATATAATCTAGTGTTCTATATTTTCCATTCTTGGTGCATTTAGAATAGATATATATCTAGATCTATGAGGGTATATGGTAGAACACATTTTCGAGTTTAACCCTACAAATCCTACACCTTACATGATTTTATTAAATGTCTACCTTATAGCTGGCGGGTGAAGGGCACATTGAAGGAGAACCAACCTAAATGCCACCACGAGAGAAGTTTACAATTGAATTAGACTAATAAATGCCATCATAAGAGACATCATTGAATGATTTAGCAGGAGAACCAACCTAAATGCCACCATGAGAGAAGTGGGAAATTTAAATATACTATTAAATTCCACCATGAGAGAAGTTGGCAATTGAATTAGGCTATTAAGGTGTTTTCTATAACAATTGTTCGAGTTATTGAAAACCCTCTAGTCTCACTACTACGATGATACTACGATGCTACTGTATCCATCCCCAAAATATGTCCACTGGCCATTTCTTCAAGGATGGGTAGTGTCACTCGAGGGGTTAGAAACAACATTCAGTGAAGAAAGTTATTAAACAAGTTCAGTAGGTTTTGGTCTTTGCAGATCCTGTGAATGCACAAAACAAGTTCAAACATTTGGACTCACACCATCCAAAAAATGCATCACATGTAGCTTAGTCACCTTAAAGTGGGCATGCTACAAAAACAAGAAAAACTAGGTTTCAACCATCTTGACCTGCTCCAGTTTACAAGGGGCTCCCATCCTTGATGATTCAAAACCTAAAAGGAGTAATGATAGGCACATTCTACAAAGTGTGTCCCTAAAATGAACTCAAATAGTTTGTCTTACTTCACATTTCTCTTCAAAATATATTTAGAGATTGAATATTATACAAATTAAGTAGAGAAAATTGATCTTACATCAAGACATCATTCGAGACTATGAGGTTTATTTGTACATTTTTTGTGTGAAGCAGAGACAAAAAAAAAGCCTATATATCCATTAGAATGATTTCACATGGCTTATTATCAGAAAAGAGAAATATTAAAGATACAAAGCATTGTTGGTTTCAACGTTTTATGTGTCAAGTTCTGGAAATCAAATCTTGTAGCTTACCAAAACCCCTTCCCGCCAGAAGGCCATTTCAATACAAGATCCGTCAATTTCCTTATGCCACTTTCCTTTGCAATGGCCCATGAGAGAAAGAAAACAAACATCAGCTTCATGTATTTTTTGGAAAGGAGGAAGAAAACTTGTTATGTTTTGGATGATAGAAAAATGAAGGAGTATTTAGTCAAACATCCCGGTTTTTCCAATCAATGATGACAACTATAATTTACATTGCACTTCCAATGCATATAATGAGCAGGCAACACCACCAACATGCACAATGAAGGCATGGTGCTTAATAAATAGGAAAATAAGGATTCATTTGTTTCATTTTTAGATTTTAGATTAAAAATTAAACAAAGAGAATATAGTCAACACCTTGTGCTCTTCTCCTAGAGACAGGTTTTTGCATTGGTTCACTGACCAGAAGAACCTGGTGGTAGAAATGCCAGTTCGGGCTTTCTGTACTGATTGCTGACTATCCAAATTGGTGATGCTCCACATATTGTTGAACATTTGATGCAGCTAAAAGCCCTTCTAAATATTTTCACAAATCCCCTCCTAAACAATATGTAAAGTTCAATAAGAAAAAGTCATAGTAATACCCGACAACGAGATCTTTCACTTTCAGGATGTCAAATGTATTTGAATGATTAGTAATTACAAATTATGCCCCGCAACATGAAAAAAATTATCATGAAATTGGTTTTACTCTCAACAACTGAAATACCAACCTAAAATGTCGTCCATCTCATTGGTAACTTTATATGGATAAGGAAAAATTGCAGTGTGTGGTTGTTAAAACATAAAACCAACAAAAGAAGAATTCCAATGTTATTATATCACTCCAACAGAATAAATAAAAAAATAGCTCCATAACTTTACTCCGTAAATACTATGTTCAAGAGTGAGATTCACACTTACAAGATTGCGCAAAGCTTTGTAAGGACTATCATCAATCAGTAAGGTGTTACATGGTCCATATTCTCCTTCTGCCCAAGGAAGTTCTGGCCTCAAATTTTCTCCACAATTTGGATAATTCTTTGAAGAACAAAGGCTTCCTTGAATTTTCTAGAGTCTTCAACCCTGTATCTATGAAATCAATTTGATGCTACACCAGCAAATGAAGCACTGAATATCAACAAGAGCAATGAATTGACATATAAAAAAGATATAGAGCACAAAAAGAAAAGATACAAAAAACATGAGAACAAACCACTAAAATGCGCACAAAATGCAAACCAACCTCGAATGAAGTTGCCTTCAAGCATCAATATTTTCCTAGATAAATGCATTTAGAATCAAAAATGTCCTTGAATGTAACGTGTCATACTCTAAGAAAATTACACACAGAATGAGCTTCAATATTTTCTTAGTCGTAAGACTAAACGGTGAGCTGCATAAAGCCTTTGAAATGACAAATTTAAACTTGTTTCAATGTGGTCTATTGAATACTACAAACAAAAAAGAAAAATTTCTGCCAAGTATCAATGCATATGTGCATTTCATCATTTGTCTAATAGTAATTACCCATTTGAAGCATCATGTGCCAAAACTAGTCATAACAACCCTACTTAAAGCAAAAGTGAAGTGCATAAAGTGTTTAGACAAATTATGGATAATTTAAAGGAACTTACAAAGCCGAAACCATTGTTGATAGAGGCGCACATTTTCCCCATAAATAATAGATTCATATGGTCCATGATTATCCAACCACTCCTGATATGTGGTGAACTCGGATTTGGCCTCCCCCTCAAGAGCTAAAGCTACAACAGATTTGGAAAAAATTTCAGTCTCTGATGGATCAATATCAATTGTAACTAATTGTTCCTTGCAACATCTGCAAACCCCCTTATGGGTCATAGTGGTGTGATAATTTTCGATTCCCCTTTATTCAACCAACCTTGCCCGTGCCACCCTCCTCCTCTAGCTACACTAGCTTCTCTTATTCTTCTAGTATCCCAACTTGTAGTAACCACCTCTTTCGCCACTTTGATCTTGAACCATTGCTCTATAAAATTTGCACTTGATGGAGATACATGTCTAATACTAACTCTCAATCTATGCAACAGAGAATAAACTCTCTTTTCTCTACCAGCTTTAACACCAAGCTTTAAGAGTGCTACTAGCTCCGGTTCTTCTGGTTGTATACCAAAAGTTTCCATGTTGGCATCTACCTGTTAGTCATCAGTATTTTTCACTTGTTGGTGATGAATAGTTGTAACAACTGAGTTTTCTAGCAGCTGATCTAAAAAAATTGTCAAATTTGCCAGCTAGAAAACACCCATGAACTTTTTTTCCCTCTTACCTTTCAGTCCGCCCATGACGAGATGAAACCTCATTATCAAAGTCCTATCTAGCCTCAGCCATACTAGTTTTCCCATCAGCTCCAAAGAAACAATCCAAATCTGTCCAAAAAGTCTCCCCTAAGTTAGGTAGTGGCGCTTTAGGCATTTCTCCCATGGCAAACTATCCTAAAGCCAAATAACCTCCATCTGCTATAGACCAGTCATAACAGACCTTCCCATTCTACAAACAAAGTTGGTTACATCCCTAGGTCGCGCTACTAATACACCCTCAAGTCTCAACAATTCATGTACCATAATTCAAACTAATTCTAGGTGTTTTTACAGTGTTTTAAATGGATATTTCAAGGACAGAGGCCTACCAGCATCTCAGAAGACAATATTTGGCTCCACATGAGACGACAGCTACTTCTCAATGTGATCTTGAGCTTGGGATGCAGCCATAGAGCAGAGAGTTTTTCATTAAGCTCTTGCGATCACATTCAAAGCATGAAAGGACAGTGAAAGGAAAAATAGCACTGTCAAAGGGCTGATGATATGACATGACTAAAAAACCTCCTTCATCTATAAGCAGAGGGTTTGAAGACTGAAGAACCTCCTTCATTTCACAAGAAGAGGGTTAGGAGCACCTCCTTCATCTACAAGCAGAGGGCAAATGGAAAAAGTTTGATTTTAAGAGTTGCACTCACTGTAAGACAAATTTTTTGATGAACAGTGAGACAGTAACTAAGGTTTTCTGAAGTAAAATGATGATTAAAGGAAGAGGCAAAACAGTGGGCTTTAAAAATGATTTGCATAAGTTCACTATTATTTGAGTTACAACGTGAAGCTAACAGGTTCATCATCATTGAAGAAATATTGTGAAAGCAGATAGTCAAAAGAGTCGAAGTGTCTTGGTCCCAAACTGACCTCTGCCATCATGAACAAGGGAAACCACTAAGAGTGATCACTGCTTTTCAAAAGGCATTCTCCTTATGAAAATAGGTAAAAAGTACCTTTCTGATGCAGTTTAAGTAGAGAATAATTTTTCAGAAGAAATGCCCTCTTGATGGACAGGTGATTGTAAAACTCAGGTGAATACAACTAGGCCTCAATCACAGTTAAAGAGAAACATCTTTTGGAGGATATATCTACAGTTCCTATATGGATTTTAGCCTTTTTCACGCTCACAAGAAAATATAATCATAAGGAGCAGACACTGCCAGTTCAAGTTTCAAAAGGGTGAAGCTACCTCCTTCAAATGTCAAAGAAAACCTCACATAATACAATGTGTCTTTCTACAGTGACAGCAAATGAAAAATGCAAAGGACAAAGGTTAAGGAGCGCCCGGGCATTTTGTTTCAAAATGTGTTTCTAACAAAAAAGAGATGAAATTTACAAAAGTTAGAGAGGTTTTTCTTCCTCATATGCTCAAAAATAAAAACCTCCTTCATTTTCTACACAGGTATCATGGTTTGTGAGAAATGTGAAAAATACAGATGTCACAGGAGAAGTTCTGCACCAGGATTTACCATTTTTCCCAGTGTTGCGACAGTCAGATTTTGAACAATAAAATGGAATAAAAATGAAAAAATTCAAGTTTTTCTGGAAATTAGACTTCCATATATTTCTGACAAGCCATCTCAGGCCAAATTCCGACAACAGGAAGGCATCCAAAAGTAGCCTGCAATCAACACTATGTTTTTCTGCACCAGCATTCACCATTTTTTACCAGTGTTGGAACAGTCAATTTTTGAACACCAAAATGGACACCAAATGAAACAAATCAAAAATATTTGGAAATTATAGTTCCATATCTTTCCAACGAGCCATCTCGGGCCCAATTCCGACACCGGGAAGGCAATCAAAAGTGGCCTACAAACAACTCTATGCATTTCTGCACCAGGATTCACCAGTTTTGACCAGTGTTTGGAGAATCAATTTTTGAAGAACCAAATGGACACAAAATTTAAAAATTCAAGTTTTTCTGGAAATTATACTTCCACATCTTTCCAACGAGCCATCTCGAGCCCAATTATGACACCGGGAAGGCCTCCAAAACGGGTTGCAAAGGTGCGCGACGCGTTTGAAAAGTTGCGCTGCGCGTTTGGGAGAGAAAATATAAAGGATTCCTATTGATGCGCGGTGCGCCTATAGCACTAGTCACAAACTCACCTAAAAACCTTCAAAAAATCTTTCTATAGCTTCTCAACCAGTCAAACAAGGGCTGCCATCCATTTTTGAGGTATTTCTATTTATTTTCCTGGTATGGTCAAGTTGCTAAGTGAGAAATCTTTGCCATGTTTCCAAAGCTAAATAGTGATCGAATATAGAGGGTCTTGCTACAATTCAAGGTGATGTGTTAAATATGTTGAAGAAGGTTGTCACGGTGAAAGGTTAGTGGAATGATTCATTAGTTCCAAAGAACCTATAGCTTCCCCCAAAGACCGAGATAAAACCATAACCTCTGTCAACATTTGTGATGGAGAAAACAGTGCTTAGGAGGGTTGATAGTTTTGTTTAAAACTCAAGATTTGCTGTGGTTTAGGATTTCTCGAGGTGAAAATAGAAAAAGCGATGGGTTTATGATGATGTTAAAGGGCCTTAAACTGCTCTCAATACAATGCTAAAAACACAAACCAACAAGTCAAGACATACACAACAGTAGAGGTTTGGCAAATTGATGAAGTACCCTAACTGTGATAGGGCAAAGTAAATCTCTGTCAGCATTTGTAGTGGAGAAAATAGTGCTTAGGAGGGTTGATAGTTTTGTTTAAAACTCGAGTTTTGTTGTGGTTTATGTTTGTTCAAGGTGAACATGGTGAGAATGGTGAGTTTTTTATTGATGACAAAAGCCTGATAAACTATCCTCAAAAACAATGTTAGAAGGTGGAAGCAGTTTTAAAGGAAGAAAAACAGAGTTTGAAAAGTGAAAACAGTGGGCCTAATTTCGAATAACAGTGATCATTGTTAAGTGTTTTCTCATTTCAAAACAATTTCCTCAGTGTGGTAAAAGGCAAAAAAATAGTGTTTTCTCCTTTGGTCCATGAAGCAAATTTAGTGAGTGAAGTTATCTTTTTCAGTTTGGAGGTTTTTCTGTCTAAATTGTGGGTGAGGAGTGTTGAATACAAGAGCAGTGTTCTGATTAGAAGAGTGTTTTTCTGCTACAAGGGTTGTTTTGTGCTCACACCAAAACACAAAGATCTTGATAACCTTACACTAACACAAAGATCATTTGACTATGTATGCATTTTGTTTGACTGTGCACTTTTCATTATAGATATTGGTTGTTTGGCATACAAAAGCAGGAAGAACAACAGGCTCATGATGAAGGTGAGAAGACCTTTGATGATATACATCAGACTTATGATGAGGCTGAAACAGAGCAACAAGGGCAGCCAAAGGAGACTGAACAGCATGAGAGTTATAGACAGGGGCAGCCACAGCATGAGGAACAACAACTTCAAGAAGAAAAAGAGCGAGGCGACAAAGGTAAAGGGGCCATGCCCTCTTCTCCTAAAAAGGCCAAGCCTCAGACAGCAAAGAAGAGAGTGCCTAAGGTTGTCACTCCAAATGTGACAAGGGCCCTCCGAAGTAAAGGGAAATTTCCAAAGAAGCCCATGATTGATTTGCCCAGGAGGAAGAGCACTAGAATAGCCACCCAAAGCAAAGGGAAGCGCTCGGCACGGAAAGTGAGGAAAGACACATCAGGACTTCACATTTTGGCCTCTGCTTCACAACATGTTGCTGAGAACCCTTGAGGGTCATGCTCACCAATTTTGGGCGTTTTTCAACATATTTTGGTTTTTCGGCATTTTTGGGTTTTGGGTCAAAACTCATAAGCTTGGCCATTTCAGTTTGGGGGATCATCAACGGAGGAGAATGGTATCATTGGATGCCATAATTTTAGGAGCACACACTCAGTGACTTTCAGGACATTTGAAGATCATTTTCTCCCCCGAAATGGCAAAAAATGCTCTCTTTTTCTACACTTTGCCCGTTCTATCAGCAAACCTTATTTTTTTGGTTTTTTACACACATGCTTGTTTTTGGAGGACTTCCAGGCATTAGATTGAGAAAATTCTAAATGCTCCAAAAAGTAGACACTCAGAGCTTTCCAACGAGCTATCATGAGCCTCATTTCGACATCAGGAAGGTGCCAAAGTTGCCGGCAAGTCAGGGGACCTTTTGCTGATGTAATTTTTGAATATTTTTGTAAAAATTGAACCTTTCAAAACTGCTTTTTCCTCATGTGCGTTTAGCTATTTTTGCACATGAAAATTTATGAAAAGTCAATTTATTTCCCTCTTTTAGCATTTTTTAGATATTTTATGAGATATTTTGTGCCTTGGGCTTTGCAAAGCCTCAGGGACAAATCTAGATATTTTGGATAGGCCAATGAGATTGCAAGTTGAACCAAGAGGTTTTCCTCACCTTGGCCTATTTATTCCAAAGGCTTTCATTGTAAACAAGGCTGAACTTGATGATAGAAGCAATATATGGTCATATAAGCTTTGGAGAAAATACGTGTCTCATGCTTTTGGATAGTCTCTTGGATGTTCTTGGATGATGAAAGAGAATTGTTGTTGGATTCCATGACTTGGTAGAATGGTATAGTGTCTCTCTCTTTGTTTTTTTTCCTAGCTTTCATTCATGAATCCATGTTTCTTGCTTGATATAGATCAGTAGAGAAAAAATTTGAGACATGCCCTTGGAGGCACCTCAAATTTCCTGTTTCTTCATAGCTTCCATGTTCTCTTCATCCTTAGTCACATTAAAGAATTATTGATTGCTCTTTAATAACTTAAGGATATTGTTTCTTGTTTCATTCATGGTTTTATGCATGCTAAGTTTGATTTACGGTATGCCCTGCTTACCAATGGCTAGCCATAGCTCCATCCATGAAATTTCTCTTTGACAGATTAGACTGTCATTTGTTGAACAAAAGAGGTCTTGTTCCGATCTTGTCCTTTGCCTAAGACTATGCAATATTGTTTTCAAAGTGCCCAATAACTTGAAGTACTCTGTTTAGGCATTCCGGCATAGTGATTTGAGTCGTTTGTCTGTCTTAAGTGTATTTCCCAAAGTCTGATAGCCATTTCCCAAAGTTAGAGAGTTATATATCTCTATGCATGGCTTGAATGTTTATTTCTATGTATTGATTAGCTAAAATTACATTTATCATGATTAATGGTTTGCCCTACCATGTTTATGTCAGCTATTAAACTAGTTATGCTTGAAATCCTGTGTTGTTCCCAAACTTGATGTCCATTTTATCCCATTTTGCCCAAAGATCCTTTCTACCTCGAATCAAATCGGCCCTTCAACAACCTTGTATCACCATCTGATAGATTTCTTGACCTTTTTGACCCCATAGCCCAGTTGATTTGACATCTTTTTACCTATCTCATATCTTTTATCAGTTTCATCCCTCACAACCTAAAAACCAAAACCAAAAAACCTACTTCATAACTAGCCTAAAATCAGAACACAGTAAGCAAACACAAAGATATCCCTTATACATATATAGAGAGCCCTCTCTGAGTTCAGGAAGGCTAGGTCCTTAGGCTTCAAAGATTGGTTTGATGTTACATTGTCATTTGGCTTGCCAATTAGCCAAATCACGGGACCCTAACATAATGGCGATCACGGTGGGACACTGAGTACATGACAGTATAGCGAACTCTTATAGACTCTTTAGTCCTTCAAAAATTAAACTCAAACCATCAGCCTATAGAATCATTTAGAGTAAACTCTTCGTTTCACCATCTTAGCAAAGTGATGAATCAGGTTTATAACACTTTTACAAACTAGGATGCACATAAAAACTCAGAAAACCCCAAAAAAATTCCTTAGATTGGTTTTTGACAGTATTGGTGGTGGATCATACACATATACCTCAAAACAACTAAAAATCCACCTGGCGACTCCACTAGTCTCCAGTAGGCCTTACTACTTTACTAAACTCTAGGCTACTATTCGATTGAGCCACCTCATCGCCACACTAACATAATGGCGATCACGGTGGGACTCTGAGTGATATACAAACTTAGATTCCCTAAACATTCCATCAGCCTTAAGAATACTATCTAATTGACTTATCCCACCACTCACTAACATAATGGAGATTACGGTGGGACTTTGAGTCAAAACATCCTAGGTATCCCTTAGGAACTCTCGAAGTCTCAATCAAACTTAGAAAACTTAAGTGTTGTTTGAAGAGTAGAAGCTAGCTTTTTCACCATCTTAGCAAAATGATGATTCAGTTATAGGAAACTCTTCCAAACCTTATAGGCTATACAAAAACTCAGAAAACCCCAAAAAATTCCCAGATTGGCTTTTCCCTAGGTATCGGTGGTGGACCATAGCTACATCTTTACAAAAACAACCAAGTTCCACCTGGTGACTCCACTAACCTCCAGTAGGCCTAAAACTCCATAAAAAAACAAAAAATTCATAAACCATACCCTTCTGTTGACTCATCCTTTCCAAAACTTAAAACTTAAGGTGCAAACCCTGTAATCACTGACAAACTAAGTATAACTTAGTGATTCAGAAGACTTCACCTAAACATAGGAGATAAACAGAAATAATCTTGCAATAGAACCATTAGCTTGTCCAAACAGCCTAGCAAACTGTTAAAACCAAGTGAATCACTCTTCCTTGCAAGTATTCATCTCAAAGTTTGCTTGAAAACTTTTTCCCGAAAGCATCTTTGATAGTATTGGTGGTGGACCATAGATCTCAAAGAAACCCACCTGACGACTCCACAACTCTCAATAGACCTAAAGACTCCAATGGAGGAAGAACCTCAAACATGACCAGTCATCCTAGAAAGAAAAAGCACTCAGGCCTTAGTTGGATTCAAGAAATTATTGTCTTTATCTATAACTATGTTCTATCCCACTTTGAGCCTAATCAAGAATACACCGATGAGATCTACATTGATCATTGGAAAGATCTCAAACCCCGAAAAGCTAAGCCTTAAATTTCAAACCATGAGCAGGCTTGTACACCTGTGCTTACCCCAGATTCACCTATGGAAAACCTAGCAAAACATGAGCCTCATGCTACCTTTCCCACTTTGGCTGAAACCTCAAACAATCATAAATCTCTTTTTACACTACCTATATCCACAAAGGTCCCAGAAAGATACAAGCCTCTGGTTTTACCTCCCATCTTCCAAGCCCTTCCTGCAAATCTTCAAAATAAATTACCCAGATTTGATGGAGAAAGCTCCAAAGTCACCGCTGAAGAGCACGTCCAAAATCTTGAGGATTTACTTGACCTTTATGAAATATAAGAAGATGATGTGTGTATTATAATGTTTGCCTTATCATTACAAGGAAAAATTAAGAGTTGGTTTAAAAACCTTCCAGCTGCAAGCATTACCAATTTTCATCAGTTCACTCAAATCTTCCTAGATAGGTGGGTGGTCATGGGTAATAAAGTTCTCATCATAAAGGAATACAATCAGTTAAAAATACAACCAGGGGAGACAATACAAAACTTTTCAGCCAGGTTCAATAAAGTATACCATGCAATGCCTGCTAACATAAAGCCACCCCTCGAATGTGCTCTCTTGCACTACCCAGATTCTTTTGACCCAGAGATGGTTTTCCGGATAAGAAATAAAGATCCTTTGACCCTAGAAGAAATGCAAAGGATAGCAGTTGATGTAGAATTCAACATACTAAATAGGGAGGCACAACTAAGAATAATAGAGAAAGACAAAGAAAATCAAGAGAGAATAATATCTTCAGAGGAAAAGTTGAAAAAATTGGTATGTATGTTCGGAAAACTAGAGCATCTACTTGACAGGAAAAGAGAAAAACACAAATTTAAGGTTAACACTACTTATTCAAACCAACCTACACTTCTTCCTCAGGATGAACACACTCGACTATTACAAGACAAGAGTTATAAACAAAATGTGCCTAATGGGAAAGTTGCAAATAAAAACATAGAGGAATGCTCTAAAGAGACTATCAGCCATTTTGAAATCACAGATTCTGAAATGGAAGAAGAATCAAAACCTTTAGGTTCTCTACCCTTATGCTTTAAATCATTCCAGACGTTGAAAGAAAATTTGCATCCTAAAGATCTCTCAGCAGTTATTCAGGAAAACCCTGCTCAAGTTAACTCTCACCTAAATCAAGAAGAGTTGATTGAAGAGGAATTCAAATTTAAGATAGAAGATAAATCAAAACCTGTAGGATCTCTACCTTTATGCCGGGAGTCATTTGAGTTCATAAAAGCAAATTGGCCTCCTAAGAATCCATCAAAGGAAACTCATGAATCCCATGTTTATTATCCTAAGCATCAAGAAGAGTTGAGTGAGGATGAATTCAGATCCGAGATAGAAGATAAATCAAAACCTGTAGGATCTCTACCTTTATGCTGGGAGTCATTTGAGTTCACAAAAGAAAATTGGCCTCCTGAAAATCTATCAGAAAAAACTCATGAATTACATGCTAACTATCCTCAACATCACAAAGAATTGGTTGAAGATGAAAACAAGCAAGAAATGAAAGAGAACCCACAGGATCTCTCCAAGGGCATAAGTGATGATTCATCATCTCTCATAGGTGAAGCCCAAAAGGAAATTCATCCTTCAAATCATATTTCCCAAGAGAAAGAGGAATATTGTAGAGAAATGAAAATGCCTCCCTTTTTAATTGAAGAGGAAATAGATCAAATTATAAACATGCAGACAGCCTCTGAAACTTCATATAACCAAAACTTTTCTGATCTTTCTCCTGTTAATCTTGCATATCATAAGTCAAAAAATAGATTTGTAAATCAATTTGAAGAAAAGCAATCTGTTAGTCCAATATGCATGGCTGGTGACATTACTTATATTAATGATTCTCCAAGGCTTGATCAATATGTTGATGATTATGATTTCCAAATAGAAGCTAACTTTGCAGAATACTCAGTTTTTGATTTTTGGGAGGAAGCTCAGTTTCATAAACTTGAGAAAAGTGAGCAGCCAATACAGGTCATCTATGACACTGATGAGGAGAGCCTTGAGAGTTTAGAAGTAAGTGAAGAGTCTTGGAATCTTTGCTCTACTTCACTTCAGTCCATCAGAGATAACATTCACATAATTGGAAATCAACAGTCTTTCAGCTTTGATGATGAGGTTGAGGAGGATGATGAAATTCTCGAGCATGTTGTAAATGAGAAGCCTTTTCCTGAAATGGTTGAGGAAATCATTTTGGACATGGAATCTTCCTTAACTCTAGATTTGCAGCCACCAAGTTCCATTGAGTTACAAATTGCAGATGAAAAAATAGAGGTTGATAAACACATGAGAGTTGTCACACTATCCTTTCAAGATAATTTACTGTCAAAGTGTATCCCTGCTCATCAACTTGATGACCTTCACACAGTTTTCAGTCCACTTAATCAGAACACATCAACTTGGAAATAAAACTACACTGCAATATATGATGAGTCTGATAGTCCAAGTGATCATGAGCAAGGGGAAGAGTTGCTTTACCAAGAGAGTCCCAAATATAGCCAAGTGGAAGAAAGAGTAGTCCTGAATGAAGCCTATATATCAAATCCTCTAGATCAAGTATTATTCCAAGATCCATTTGTTGTTTTCCTTGAGAAATCTGAAGGATTAGTGGGTTCTATCATGAACAAGTTGTTACCAATAATGAGAAAAAACTTAAGCACTACTGTCCGAAAACAAGCCAAATGGGAGTGGCCTTTCCATTACTTCAGCATCATGAAATAACTAAACCAAGATCAACCATGCAATCATCTACTTGACTGGCTATATTGGAAAGAAGAGTTCACCAAATGAATGTATGTTGTGTATAGTTTAGAATAGGATAGATAGATAGCTCTGAAAAATAAGCTCAGCCTTGTAAGCATCTTTTCAGTTTTAGATTGTTTGAAGAAAAAGTGAAAAAGCAGAAAATACAAAAACAGTAAAAATTAGAAAAAGAGGGCAGTTTCTAAAAAGCAATGGTACAGCCCCATACCCAAAAATAGTCATACTGAAAGCGAGCAAGCCTAAATGCGGCTACTAGTGCTCAAATGTCTTGTTCAGTTATCTAGCCTAATCATAACTGAACATGTTTTAAATTTATTTGCTAATAAGTTAGTGAGTGAAAAAGATGGTCAACATTGTGTAAGCTTGACTTATCAAAGAGATTAGATTAGGAAAAGATACTGGTTCCACACGCCCAAAACAGAACCAAAGAGGGAAGCGGGGATGAAAAACAAATTGTGCATCTTAGCCCTGTTTTCTCCTAGTTTCCATTTTATGCAAAATAATATTTGTGTGCAACTTGTCCTTCATGCCACAAATACATGAAAAATCAGACTGTCTAACCCTGATTTGATCATCTTTTCAATTTCGTGTTTTAGATTAGAGAACAAAATCCTATCAAACATCTTAACCTTGATAGTTGATCTAGCATAGGTAGAGTAATGAAGGAGTTCATCATTTTAATCTGAACTCCCGGCAGATATAAGTGTAGAATTAGATAGGTTCATTTTCCAATATATATATATATATATATATATTGTCAAAAGGGTTTCTAGTCCAAATGCACCCAAAGGAAGAAAAAATGTTAGGAAAGATAGTGGGGTAGGTAGAAATATCATTGATGCTAATCATGCTGTCATTTTTCAGAAGTAGCATCAAGGAAGAATGAAATTTGCGCCAATGGGTAAGGCACTGGTCTTCATAAGCCAAAGATCTGAAATTTTGGACACCTCCTGAAAAGGAGCTGCCCTCCCTAAATGGAGCCACTGTTAGTCATCAATATTTTTCACTTGTTGGTGATGACTAGTTGTAACAGTCGAGTTTTCTAGTAGTGGATCTAAAAAAATTGTCAAATTTTCCAGCTGGAAAACACCCATGAACTTTTTTTGCCCTCTTACCTTTCAGTCTGCCCATGACGAGATGAAACCTCATTATCAAAGTCCTAGCTAGCCTCAGCCATACTATTTTTCCCATCAGCTCCAAAGAAACAATCCAAATCTGTCCAAAAAGTCTCCCCTAAGTTAGGTAGTGGCGCTTTAGGCATTTCTCGCTTGGAAAACTATCCTAAAGCCAAAGAACCTCCATCTGCTATAGACCAGTCATAACAGACCTTCCCATTCTACAAATAAAGTTGGTTACAGCCCTAGGTCGTGCTACTAATACACCCTCAAGTCTCAGCAATTCATGTACCATAAGTCAAACTGATTCTAGGTGTTTTTACAGTGTTTTAAATGGATCTTTCAAGGAAAGAGGCCTACCAGCATCTCAGAAGACAATGTTTGGCTCCACATGAGAAGACAACTGCTTCTCAATGTGATCTTGAGCTTGGGATGCAACCACAGAGCAGAGAGTTTTTCATTAAGCTCTTGCGATCACATTCAAAGCCTGAAAGGACAGTGAAAGGAAAAATAGCACTGTCAAAGGGTTGATGATATGACGTGACTGAAAAACCTCCTTCATCTATAAGCAGAGGGTTTGAAGACTGAAGAACCTCCTTCATTTCACAAGCAGAGGATTAGGAGCGCCTCCTTCATCTACAAGCAGAGGGAAAATGGACAAAGTTTGATTTTAAGAGTTGCACTCACTGTAAGACAAATTTTTTGATGAACAGTGAGACAATAACTAAGGTTTTCTGAAGTAAAATTATGATTAAAGGCAGAGGAAAAACAGTGGGCTTTAAAAATGATTTGCATAAGTTCAATATTATTTGAGTTACAATGTGAAGCTAACAGGTTCATCATCATTGAAGAAAGATTGTGAAAGCAGATAGTCAAAAGAGTCGAAGTGTCTTGGTCCCAAACTGACCTCTGCCATCATGAACAAGGGAAACCACTAAGAGTGATGACTACTTTTCAAAAGGAATTATCCTTATGAAAATAGGTCAAAAGTACCTTGCTGATGCAGTTTAAGTAAAGAAGAAGTTTTCAGAAGAAATGCCCTCTTGATGGACAGGTGATTGTAAAACTTAGGTGAATACAACTAGGCCTCAATCACAGTTAAAGAGAAACATCTTTTGGAGGATATATCTGCAATTCCTATATGGATTTTAGCCTTTTCCCTCCCACAAGAAAATATAATCATAAGGAGCAGACACTGTCAGTTCAATTTTCAAAAGGGTGAAGCTACCTCCTTCAAATGTCAAAGAAAACCTCACATAACACAATGTGTCTTTCTACAATGATAGCAAATGAAAAATGCAAAGGACAGAGGTTAAGGAGCGCCCAGGAATTTTGTTTCAAAATGTGTTTCTGACCAAATAGAGATGAAATTTACAAACTTGAGAGAGGGTTTTTTTCCTCATAGGTTCGAGAAGAAAAACCTCCTTCAGTTTCTACACAGGTATCACGGTTTGTGAGAAATGTGAAAAATACAGATGTCACGGGAGAAGTTCTGCACCAGGATTTACCGTTTTTACCAGTGTTGGGACAATCAGATTTTGAACAATCAAATGGACTCCAAATGAAAAAATTCAAGTTTTTCTGGAAATTATACTTCCATATCTTTCCGACGAGCCATCTCGGTCCAAATTCCGACAACAGGAAGGCATCCAAAAGTAGCCTGCAATCAACACTATCTTTTTCTGCACCAGCATTCACCATTTTTGCCCAGTGTTGGGATAGTCAATTTTTGAACACCCAAATGGACACCAAATGAAGCAAATCAAGAATATTTGGAAAGTAGACTTCCATATCTTTCCAACGAGCCATCTCGGGCCCAATTCCGACACCGGGAAGGCATTCACTAGTTTTGACCAGTGTTGGGAGAATCAATTTTTGAAGAACCAAATGGACACCAAATGAAAAAATTCAATTGTTTTGGAAAGTAGACTTCCACATCTTTCCAACGAACCATCTTGCGCCCAATTCCAACACCGTGAAGGCCTCTAAAACGGGCTGCAAAGGTGCGCGGCGCGTTTGAAAAGTTGCGCGGCGCATTTGGGAGAGAAAATATAAAGGATTCCTATTGATGCGCGGCGCGCCTGTAGCACCAGTCACAAACTCACCTAAAAACCTTCAAAAACTCTTTCTAGAGCTGCTCAACCAGTCAAACAAGGGCTGCCATCCATTTTTGAGGTATTTCTATTTATTTCCTGGTATGGTCAAGTTGCTAAGTGAGAAATCTTTACCATGTTTCCAAAGCTAAATAGTGATCGAATATAGAGGGTCTTGCTACAATTCAAGGTGATGTGTTAAATATGTTGAAGAAGGTTGTCACGGTGAAAGGTTAGTGGAATGATTCATTAGTTCCAAAGAGCCTATAGCTGCCCCCAAAGACCGAGATAAAACCATAACCTCTGTCAACATTTGTGATGGAGAAAACAGTGCTTAGGAGGGTTGATAGTTTTGTTTAAAACACAAGATTTGCTGTGGTTTAGGATTTCTCAAGGTGAAAATAGCAAAAGCGATGGGTTTATGATGATGTTAAAGGGCCTTAAACTGCTCTCAATACAATGCTAAAAACACAAACCAACAAGTCAAGACATACACAACAGTAGAGGTTTGGCAAATTGATGAAGTACCCTAACTGTGATAGGGCAAAGTAAATCTCTGTCAGCATTTGTAGTGGAGAAAACAGTGCTTAGGAGGGTTGAATTTTTGTTTAAAACTCGAGTTTTTCTATGGTTTATGTTTGTTCAAGGTGAACATGGTGAGAATGGTGAGTTTTTTATTGAAGACAAAAGCCTGATAAATTGTCCTCAAAAACAATGTTAGAAGGTGGAAGCAGTTTTAAAGGAATAAAAACAGAGTTTGAAAAGTGAAAACAGTGGGCCTATTTTTGGATAATAGTGATCATTTTTAAGTGTTTTCTCATTTCAAAACAATTTCCTCAGTGTGGTAAAAGGAAAAAAAACAGTGTTTTCTCCTTTGGTCCATGAAGCAAATTTAGTGAGTGAAGTTATCTTTTTCAGTTTGGAGGTTTTTCTGTCCAAACTGTGGGTGAGGAGTGTTGAATACAAGAGCGATGTTTTGATTAGAAGAGTGTTTGTCTACTACAAGGGTTTTTTTGTGCTCACACCAAAAAACAAAGATCTTGATAACCTTACACTAACACAGAGATAACTTGACTATGTATGCATTTTGTTTGACTGTGCACTTGTCATTATAGATATTGGCTATTTGGCATACAAAGGCAGGAAAAACAGCAGGCTCATGATGAAGGTGAGTAGACCTTTGATGATATACATCAGACTTATGATGAGGCTGAAACAGAGCAACAAGGGCAGCCAAAGGAGACTGAACAACATGAGAGTTATAGACAAGGGCAGCCACAGCATGTCACACATCAGCCACAACATGAGGAACAACAACTTCAAGAAGAAAAAGAGCAAGGCGACAAAGGTAAAGGGGCCATGCTCTCTTCTCCTAAAAAGGCCAAGCCCTGGACAGCAAAGAAGAGAGTGCCTAAGGTTGTCACTCCAAATGTGACAAGGGCCCTCCGAAGTAAAGGGAAATTTCCAAAGAAGCCCGTGATTGATTTTCCCAGGAGGAAGAGCACTAGAATAGCCACCCAAAGCAAAGGGAAGCGCCTGGCACGAACAGTGAGGAAAGACACATCAGGACTTCACATTTTGGCCTCTGCTTCACAACATGTTGCTGAGAACCCCTGAGGGTCATGCTCACCAATTTTGGGCGTTTTTCGACATATTTTGGTTTTTTGGCATTTTTGGGTTTTTGGGTCAAAACTCATAAGCTTCGCCATTTCAGTTTGGGGGATCATCAACGGAGGAGAATGGTATCATTGGATGCCATAATTTCAGGAGCACACACTCAGTGATTTTTAGGACATTTGAAGATCATTTTCTCCCCCGAAATGGCGAAAAATGCTCGCTTTTTCTACACTCTGCCTGGTCTATCAGCAAACCTTATTTATTGGTTTTTTACACCTAGGCCAGCTTTTGGAGGACTTCTAAGCATCATATTGAGAAAATTATAGTTTTTCCAGAAAGTAGACACTCAGAGCTTTCCAACAAGCTATCATGAGCCTCGTTTCGACATTGGGAAGGCTGCCAAAAGTTGCCGACAAGTCAGGGGACCTTTTGCTGATGTAATTTTTGAATATTTTTGTAAAAATTGAACCTTTCAAAACTGCTTTTTCCTCATGTGCATTTAGCTATTTTTGCACCTGAAAATCTATGAAAAGTCAATTTATTTCCCTCTTTTAGCAATTTTTAGATATTTTATGAGATATTTTGTGCCTTGGGCTTTGCAAAGCCTCAAGGAAAAATCTAGATATTTTGGATAGGCCAATGAAATTGCAAGTTGAACCAAGAGGTTTTCCTCACCTTGACCTATTTATTCCAAAGGCTTTAATTGTAAACAAGGCTGAACTTGATGATAGAAGCAATATATGGTCATATAAGCTTTGGAATAAATACTTGTCTCATGCTTTTGGATAGTCTCTTGGATGTTCTTGGATGATGGAAGAGGATTGTTGTTGGATTCCATGATTTGGTAGAATGGTATAGTGTCTCTCTCTTTGTTTTGTTTCCTATTTTTCATTAATGAATCCATGTTTCTTGCTTGCTATAGATCAGTAGAGAAAAAATTTGAGACATGCCCTTGGAGGCACCTCAAATTTCCTGTTTCTTCATAGCTTCCATGTTTTCTTCATCCTTAGTCACATTAAAGAATTCTTGATTGCTCTTTAATAGCTTAAGGATATTGTTGCTTGTTTCATTCATGGTTTTATGCATGCTAAGTTTGATTTATGGTATGCCTTGCTTACCAATGGCTAGCCATAGCTCCATCCATGGAATTTATCTTTGACTGATTAGATTTCCATTTGTTGAACCAAGGAGGTCTTGTTCCGATCTTGCCCTTTGCCTAAGACTATGCAATCTTGTTTTCAAAGTGCCCAATAACTTGAAGTACTGTGTTTAGGCATTCCGGCATAGTGATTTGAGTTTTTTGTATGTCTTAAGTATGTTTCCGAAAGTCTGATAGCCATTTCCCAAAGTTAGAGAGTTATATATCTCTATGCATGGCTTGAATGTTTATTTCTATGTATTGATTAGCTAAAGTTACATTTCTCATGATTAATGGTTTGCCCTACCATGTTTATGTCATCTATTAAACTAGTTATGCTTGAAATCCTGTGTTGTTCCCAAACTTGATGTCCATTTTATCCCATTTTGCCCAAAGATACTTTCTACCTCGAATCAAATCGGCCCTTCAACAACCTTGTATCACCATCTGATAGCTTTCTTGACCTTTTTGACCCCATAGCCCAGTTGATCTAACATCTTTTTACCTATCTCATATCTTTGATCAGTTTCATCCCTCACAACCTAAAAACCAAAACCAAAAAACCTACTTCATAACTAGCCTAAAATCATAACACAGTAAGAAAACACACAGATATCCCTTATACATATATAGAGAGCCCTCTCTGAGTCCAAGAAGGCTAAGTCCTTAGGCTCCAAATATTGGTTTGATGTTACACTGTCATTTGGCTTGCCAATCAGCCAAATCACGGGACCCTAACACTACCTCATATGCTTTTTCCACCTCCATGTTTTTACAGAAAGCAAACAATGTCAGGCTAAAAGAACTGAGCCTTGGAACAACATTATAAGCTGGCATTTGCTTCACCATTTCAAAGGCCAAATCCCCATTCCCTACCACAGCCAATCTTGCCACTGAGGTAAAAGCGACCTCATTTGGAGGAATTTTCTGTGAATGCATCTGTTGATAAATTTGAAAGCCTCTCTTCAGAGCCAATTCCATCATTTCTTCAGTAATTTCTATCTTAGCCTCATCTTCTGATGTACCATCCTTATCCTTCTCCGTCATTTCATGATCCCAATTTGAAGGGAAGATATCTTTTTCATATCTACTATTATCCTCACTCCCACTCTTTGCAGACCTGAGAACTCCCATGGCAGCAGAAGAGAATATATAAAGAAGAACATTATAGTTGTGTTGGTTGATTTCAACACCTTCTGAAAGTGCTTTGTCATACAATGATATTTCTTCCATTAAGTCTCCTCGTTTGGAACACATGTCAAGGCCAAATATTAAATTCCCTTCTGGCGATTGCCTCCTCTTTTTCTTTGATTGAGTGGATTCAACTCTCTCAAAAACAGTAGTTTCGCTATTAACATTAAGAAATACAGAAGCATTATGAGTACCTTTCTCATCATCTGCAGTGGCAATTGCTGAAGTAGAACACTCTCTTACTGGAACCAAATTGGAATTAAATGCAGGATGCCTTGTTTTGGAAGGTTCAGAAGAAATTTTCTCCAAAACAGAGGTGCCTAGGTTCTTGTTTTTCTTCACAACAAGGGTAACTTGCAGTTTTCTCTCACTAGGCATTTTCTGACTTGAATTTCTTCCATAAGCGTCACTATTTCCATGGATTTGGCTTCTTGCTTTTGGGAAGGAACCTATAGACTGAAACGAACCAGGAGATTGCATTGTGATGCTAAAAAAATCATGTATAAATAATGCATTACAGGTGTTCATAAAAAGACCCTACTGGTACATTAAAGCAAAAGTGAAATGCATAAAGAGTTTAGACAAATGATGGAGAATTTAAAGGAACTTACAAAGCCGAAGCCTCCAGTCCTGTAGATTGGTCCAGGGAAAAATTTAAAGATAGAAAATTATTTTGAAGTTTAAAAAATTGGCGAATCTCACTAGCCCTAATATGTAAACTATAAAATTCTTATTGATGTATTTATAAAATTATTCAAATTTATAATGATTTTATATATACTCTCTATATAATGTTGGCGATTTTTAACATAAAATAATTTTATATTGTAAAATTTAGGCGAATCATTTTTTATAAAAAATGGAAATTGGTGAATATTTTTTTTGGAAAAAACATGGAAAATTAGCCCACCTGCGAATATTAGCCCCTAAAATTTTCCATGGATTGGTCCAACCATTGTGTAGTTGCATTGTGATGCTAGAAAAATACGGATATAAGGAATCTCGTCGAAAATGGTAGAAACTCCTCCATTCTTTTGTCCTTTTGAGAGAGCCAATCCGACTTCCTCTGGTGTTGAATATGTCTTAAGATTTTTTATGCCAAGCTCCAGCTAGAGGTATTGAGCTAGAAAAGAACCGATTTGATACCCTACTGCGTCTTCACTGACCTTGAGAGATTCAACATATTTAATAGTAGGGTTCAATTTTTGTACAGTGAGAATAGACGTCAATCTGGCCGAATAGCTGGATGTTAAAATCAAAACTACAAATAGCCATATTACAAGCACCAATCGAGACAGACTACTAACTAACTTCTCCCCTACAGTACAGTAAATAGGTCAGGAGGATGAAGCTCATAAAATCCATGTAAATGGTGACATTCTAGTTTTTCATTTTCAAACTAGAAGAGAAAACAAAAGCATTTCAAGTGGAAGGAGAATCACTTACTGTGTGAGAAAACCAACGTCGAGAACGAAAACCTGGTATAACAAAGTGAAAAGAAAAGAATAAAGGTCAGCTTGTTGGAGAATTTAAACACCAAGGACATAAGTGCGTAGACAATAGATAAATATTTAGAGAAAAAAATACCAGAGTAGAGTGACCACTTTTTACGTGGGTCTTCCTCTGAACTTGGGATTTATCCTATGCTCGAATAGCCATATACAAATCCTATGAATATGAAAAATGCCGATGTTGTAGACCACATTCCCGGAGTAAAAGGCAACATTAATGCCCAAGCGTTATTTGCTTCGTCTGCCTTGATAGGAACCACCATTACCACACCTGATTCAGTGAATGGTTGTGTGAAATCTGCATGTTTACTTCGACTCATGAAAATTGTGGTATCACCGACAACTGCATCAAATTTATGCCAAGAAAAGTCGAAATCAATTTTGGCAGGAGTTGATTGTTTGGTGATCAGAAGGATTAAAAATCTAATAATTCAACGGACTATAGAAGCCTATAAGGTAACCTTGAGATAAAATTGATAGACAAGGTCATCATAAGAGTGTAGATCCACCAGGCAAATGACAGTTTTAAGATCACCGATTGTATTATTGTTTTAAGATCGTCAATCTCCTTAGGGAAATGGCGTATCTCATACCAATGGTTTCTATCTGCATATAGAAAATAGAATATATATTTGAAAAGAGATGTAAATTACAAGCCGAAGCCCCCTGACTCACATCACCACGCGAGGCACGAAAGTGTAGAACCAGGTGGGAGCCATTGATTTTGGTCCCCGAGCCAGACCCATTAGTAAACCCCTAAACTAAACAAGCAAAACGATATACCTGGCAATGTATACAATGAAATAATTATATAGAGTTTTTGGCAGAAATTTATGAATGTTTCTCTGTGGTAATATTAAAGGAAAGGAGGTACCTAAACTTCAAATTGCATGATGAGTGGAAGCACCTTGAAAACCAACTAACCCAGAACGGTCTTGTAGCATCACTAACGCACCATGAACCATAATATGTTGCTCTGTGAAACAGTTAAGCATCTGAAGTGATGGTAATGGTAAATTTTATAAAAAATTCCAAGGGTTTTAGCAAAAATGTTTTAGGGTTGGAGGATTTGATCCCCCACCATAAATTCTACCCCTGCTCTCTTCGCCGTAGAACATGGCCCGAGGAGTCACATGTTCAACATGTGACATAAGTGAACGTGGCACCATTGCACCATCACTATCAATTTTCCAGTACCGGAAGATATGAAGGGAATATCAACTAGCATTTGCACCAAATGGGTGCAAAGTAGAGCTTCAGTAATACCAATTTGCATTGATCTTAATGTTTGATAATACTCTGAGCTATATCACAATAGAGAAATAACATTGTATGAATAAATGTAGCACATTTTCAAATGAATCCTAGCTATAAATAAAATATGATGATATATTTTACACAATATTTCATATATAATTATGCTTCTATAATTGAAATTATAATGGTAAGCATTATTAGATAATAAATATTAAAAAAAAATTGAGTGGCATTGTCCTTCATTACCTCAATAGACAAACCATTTTAAGATGGAATGAATATTGTTGGGTTGCATGAAATTACTAATCAAGGGGTGGTTGTTAGTTGAACATCACATGTCTTTTTACTAGTTGGTTTATAGCCAAAGCACAATTCTCTAGCTAAAACCACTACTCCAATTCTTTCTAAAATTTAATCATTCGCTATATCCACATTTATTCTTTTTACTGTAAGCATATTCAAACAAGAAACTTGTGAAGCAAAGTGTGTTGCACTTCTTATTGTTTTCAACTATAACTAACCTAGAAATTGCAAAATAACTCCACATTCACCTTCAAAACAAAAGCATAGAAACTTACCACTTGTTCAAAATAAACAATGGAATTTATTTTCACTCTTGATTTATAATTCACTCACAATACATAATATAGAAAATATGATTTATTTTAAGCTCATAATTATTTCTGATGCACTACATTGTATACAAAATATGGTTTACTTTAAGGTCATAATTAATTCTTTTATAGATATTTTAATTTTTCATTTCATTAAAATAATTATTAGTTGATTTTAAATGCTTTTATTTAAAATTAAATATATATTTTTTTAAAATCTAAACTTCTTAATACTATTAATTATTAATTGGTATTTTATTTTTGAAGTATTGATGGTCTATATGGGGATGAGAGTACAATAACTCTAGTAGAAAATGGTTCTTTATTTGTTTTGGTTAAAAAAAATAGGGGATGAAAAATTGTCAATATGTTATATGTGTGTGTGTGTGTGTGTTTGTGTGTTTTAAAATAAAAAAGAAATACAAATTGAACTGGAAGTGATTATTTATTTATTATATATGTATTAGAATGATAAATTGAAAATACACTAATAAATCTGTTTTTTTTCCACACTTAATAAATTTAAGTTTCAAATGAATTTCGATTAATAAAATTATAAAATTATAAAATTATTAATGAATAAATCAATTTCTATAATATTATAATTTTTTTCAACAATTAAATCACACTTTATACCATCATAATTTTCATGGAAATTGAACTTTCTCTAAAGATGAAAAAAAAACTTCTTAATTTCCAGCATTAAATCTAGCCCTACATATTATCATAAAATTTAAACAAATTTTAAACTATTATTTAATTATTACATTCTCATATATTCATAAATTATATATTTATTTTAAGAGTTATCTTTAAGTGAGATTTTGATTTTCTGAAATTTGGGTGGATTTTATTATTTATTTTATTCATAAATTATTATATATTTGTTTTTTATATCTAATGGGAATGTGTATTAATTTCTACACTTCTTTCCAAGCATAATGTTTTAATCATGGTGTGTGAAAATTCTAAATGTTTTAGCACTTAACAACAGATCATAGTGTCATATGAAAAATTAATCATAATACTATATGAAAATTCTAACTATTTTACTACTTAATAGCAACACGTAGTAATGCTGGAGACATTTTAAAAAAAAAAGACAATTTGAAAAAACAAAAAACAAAAATAATACTGGAGACATTTAAAAAAAAAAAAAATTGGAGATATGCATACAATAAAACTAACATCCAAATCCAATTACACGCGACTTCAGAAGAATGCCTATAACCCAAAACCGAACCAAAGATTAAGCATTCTAACAAATCATTAAAATAAGAAAAAGGAAAGTAATTAAAAAAATAAAAACAAAACCCTTATCGAAGGATGAAACAATAAGTTTGACTTACAAACAACGCAGGCTTTAAAAATCATTGCCTTGATTTCCCATTAAAAGAAAACCCAATACCGATGAATAACCCATATGGGAAAATCCCCATGGAGGATTAAAACAATCATATTCATTGACAAAACCCTTGGAATACAAAACCCCAGTGTTAATTAATGCCAAAATAACTTCAAAACCTACTGCAAATTCTCCATAAAACCTCCAAACCCTTCTTAAAAGCCAATACACATATAAAAATCGAACAAAGAAATCAAAATTTGCAGAGTTAAAAGAATTCAGAGCACATACCTGTACAGGGCTTGAATAGCGCTAGCTGATAACACCCTCCGCCAATTACAGGCTTGACACTCGCCAAATCTAGGTAGGAGTTTGGTAGGTCATGCAAGGAATGGGAATAATAGAATTTAAAATTGTATATTGTACATAAATATATTATTACACGATCCTTGAAGAGGTGCTTGTGCTGCAAGGCAGTGGCATCCAACAAGTATAATTTTTCCAGCAACCATTGATGTGCGACCTGGGGAGGCCATCCTTTCACCTTGGGACAACATGAAAGATCCAAAAATTCTAGCATGGTAACACTTCCAAGTGTCTCGTTGGAAATGGTCACATTATTGCATCCCGTCAAGTCGGAAAGACGTTTGAGTCGAGTCAAAATCCCAAAATAATTGGGAAGCATTTCCAAGCAGTAACAATAAGACAAATTGATGGACTGGAGGTTTGCTAGCCTTTCGATGGAATCAGGTAGCATAGCCAAGTGGGAACAATAAGTCTGTGCCTTCGACTACCATATTCAATCGAAGGATTGAAAATATTAGTGTGCTTACTGCCATTAGATAATACAAGGCAAGAGCCAGGTCAAACAAATCGATCGAGGAGCAGTGTTAACAGAAACCAATCAAGGAGTGTCCGCTTTGATGGAAAGCGAGGAGGAGTTTTCAGTTTGACGGAAAGCGAGGATTATGTCTTGTACTATCTAACACTGTTGAGATTTTGTGACACCTATTAAGGACGACGAATCTCAACAGTGTCACAAACAAGAACCCCATAATAGAATTCCTGTCGGCATAATTAATATAAATGGGTTAAAGTTCCAACGTTACGGGTCACGGTCCATCAATTAACGCATTGGAAATACATGAAATGTTATGAGGGTGTCAAATAAACCAAGGTAAACCTCTTCTAAACTAAAATAAAAGGAAAACCCAGTTAACCTAGTCATTATCATGTCCCCTTAACTTAAGTCCTTGCATCCTCCTTGACTACACATACAACTTAACCCCTCTCAACTCCTTCAACTGGGATGAAAAGGATTCATTTTCAATAGGAAGAATCGATGGGATGAAGAAACTCGAGTAAGCTGCAGTCCCTGCATCCTCCTTGGCTATTCTTATGACTCAACCTGCTCAGCTCCCCCTCATCTCCCTCAACTAGGATAAAAAGGCTTCAATTTCAATAGGAAGAATAGGCAGGATCGGGAACCTTGAGAAAGTTGTATTCCATGCATCCTCCTTGGCTTCGTCTGCAACTAAACCCCCTTAGCTCCTTCAATCTGGATTAAAATACTTAAATAGCAAGAAATGGTGGGATCAAGAACCTCCTGCAAACTGTAATAGGAAGAAATGGTCAGATCAAACTGCGCCATTCCATCACTAAGAGGCCTCGGTTTGCAAGGCTTATTCGCCTATGGAGAGAGATATCATCACAAAGAAAGAAGAGGAAGAAACACTTACTGATGTGTTCTAATTGTTTGAGCTAGAGGAATGTAAAGTAGTAGACATGATATAGCCTAAGAAAAGTGGATCCAATCCAAACCAACCACCCTATGAGTTTTAAAAGCCTAGAGGTAATCCCAACTTTTTATTCTACTTTTGACTTGAAAGCACCTTTTCTTAGTCTCAATAAATGAAGCAAATAGTCTCAACCCCTTGGAGAAGGAAATTTGAGAAAAAGCAATTAGCATGAATAAACAAAGAATCCAATGAGCTGAGCTAAGAGGGGTTTCCCTTTGTAAACAAGCATCCATAGGCTTGTTAGAGTTAGTATGAATCTTTACTAGAAGGTGATTAGTCTTGACATCACCAACCACATCCAATAGAAAGGTACCAACCCCTACAATAAAAATTATGTCTCCAAATAAGGTGTAGTCAATACCAATAATATCATATTATGAATCTATTACAGTATGATTTGAAAAGTACATTTCCATACATGTGTGAAAGAAACAATCCATCTGGTTAGAAAAAGGATGTCTTTTTGAAGGGCTCAAGAAACCCACTTGAAGGAGACAAGAAGGGTTTGAAACCATAGAATACAAATTTATCTATGAACCCTAGTTCTGTAACCCTTAGGAGAAATTTTAATAGTCAATTGTCTAATATCAGATGATATCCTAATCTCAGATCAATCTTCGAGAACATTGTTGTTCCCTTCAATTGATCGAACAAATCATCAATCCTCGACAACGGATACTTATTCTTAATGGTCACCTTCTTCAATTGCATGTAATGAATGCAAAATCTGAGAGTACCATCCTTCTTCTTCACAAATAATACTGGTGTGCCCCATGGTGATACACTTGGCCGAATGTGTCCCTTGTCCAACATTTCCTTCAACTGTAACTTTAGCTCTACCAACTATGGAGTGCTCATCTTGTATGGTTTTTTTGATGTTGGTGTTGCCCCTAGTACCAACTCAATAGAAAAATAAACTTCCCTATGAGGAGAAAACTCTGAAATATCTACAGGAAATGCATCTTGAAATTGTTGTAAAACCGGGTACTTGCTCAAGATATTTGCATCCTCAACTTCCTTATCTTTGTCACTAGAAATATGTACTGCAAATAACACACACTTGTTCTTACAACTACACTTTGTCTGCATAGTTTTCGCCATTCTAATTGATGTTTCCTTCTTCTTACCTTGCAAGAATATATGTTCTCCATTGTCATCCAAACACTCAATAGATTTGTCATAGTAGTCCACTTTGTTCCTATGGAGATACAACCATTCCATACCTAAAAGCATGTTATATGAACCCAATGACAATACATTCAAATGTGTTGATGTAGACATACCATTAAAATCAAATGCATAAGATCTTACCCAATGATGAACTCGCTTCTTTGTACCTGTATCCAACTGCACTAACCAAGACTCTGCATGTGCTTCTTTATTCGATCCACACTTATCCACCAGTTTAGGATTAACATAACTATAATTAAATCCAGGGCCAATCAAAATAGAAACAACTTGATCACAAAGCTTACCGTCCATCTCGATAATAGATGTCTGGTGATCTGCCTGCCTGTTATCCAACACTGCATAGATCTGAGGAACACTTTTTCCAACATCCCCCACTCTCTGTGCTTCCTAAGCACTGTAAATCTGTGGTCTACCACCTTGATGTTGTGTACAATCTCTCATGTGATGATCTTTGCCACTACGACAACACATTCATCCAAGGGGAACAGAAACCAAAGATCACCCAAGGAGAACGGAACCATGCTATGATACCACTCTATAACACCCTCCTCTAACATCTACCCAAGTAACCGGCCAACTGGGGCAAACATGTGACTAAGAGTTACTATGATATTATTCAACTCCCTATATATTAGTTAAGGAAGTGGAACCGATGGAACACAACCAACCTGACCTTCTCCACTTGCAACAGAACCCTCAGGATCCATCCAACCCATCCAGGTGACCAACCCTTGAGACAAACTAACATTTTTCTTCATCAAATCCTTAATCTCTCCCTTGAAATGGGCATGCTTGCGACTTAGAACCTACAGTCACTCCCACAACAAGGCATGCCTATGACTAGGGACTTTTCCAGGTAGTTCTGTGCTAACAACTCCAAATTTTGAGCCAATTTTTCAGGGCCAGGACTCATGCCACTGCCCAAAACTCCATGAAACTTCCAGAAAATAAAAGTAACACCAAAATAATGATAAAAATTTAGATACTTGAACAAGGACTTGAGTTGACCCCTACTAGCCATGACATCCATTTCATCAAACATGTCACAAATATGCATTCTACAGGTTAAAAAAGCATACATGAGCACAAGGGTCTCACAATTATCTGAGAATCACTAAGAATCATTGATGCCTCATCATAATAACTACATTATCATCTATTAAGCCATATAGTCATTGTAAATTCAGTGATTATCCAAAACATGATGAAAGCCATATATTATCATTGTCATAAAACTCAATCATAACCAACATATAACTAACAAAAATACCAAGGATATAAAAATGATATAAGCCACATATAAACAAGTATATTTACCCATAAAATACCAAGGATAAAGAGCTCTCATTGATGATTGCATAGGTTGACCAGCTATGGGACTTCCATGAACCACCTGACCATAGGCTACGCTGAACCAAATATTTCTTTCAACTAGTCACCCTCATGCCATTTTCCAAGCATGAATGTGTGATCTCATTGAACAAATCAATCAAAACCAAATGAGGGATTCTAGAGGCCAAACCACCTCAACCCTCAATCGGTTATTCCACTCCACGGTCGAACATCACTAACCATCACCATATTGGTCTCTACCCAAGCTTTCCAGGGCTCCAATGCATTTTTTCCAACCAGGGCTTGCAGGACTAGTAACTCAACACATAGTTGTTATCGGGCTTCCAAAGCATTTTTCCAACCAGGGCTTCCAGGACTAGTAACTCAACCCACCAAGGGATTCTTGAGCATTTGTCAAACCAAGGCTTCCAGGAACTAATAAATCAACCCACAAGAAAAGGCACAAGAAAACCAACCAGAAAATAAAAGTAAAACCCACAAAAACATGGTTATCCAGGAAATAGCAAGGCTAGGAAAAACTATTGTCAATCCATGCAATCCCCCATGCCATTTACAAATCATAACCAAATAACCACATGCATATGCCATGCATGCCAAAACTAGTAAGATAACCATACATGAAACTCAGTACTTGCAAGAAAAACCTACTATAGCTATCAATCTCGTTGTCCTCTTGCACTTTCTTGCTTTTCCTTTGTCTTCTTGATCCAAATCCAAAGTATGCCACACTCCTCCAAGAGTGCTCTAAGTAAACTCAAAGTGTCGAAGAGTATGAGAGAGAGAATAGAATGAGAGCTCCAAAACTAAACTGAAAAAAGTTTGTGCAAAAGCTACCAACTGATCCTCATAAGGCATTTTATCAAAGAGGCCTCTAATTTCTTCATTTTCCCATTATTTTCCTTCATTTTCCTCCTCACATGCAACCTATGACCTTTCACCTCCCTTTTCTCCTGTTTTCCATTATTTTCATAAATAAAATACCAGTAAATGCCTCATACCTTTCCAAAGTCTTTGCCATTTCCTTTTCCAATTTCCATAACCATTAATAAACCGAAATGAACACCCACTTGGATGTTTTTTCCCAGCATTCAACTTGGAATACATGTCCCATGACCAAGGTCTTATTTTACCTTATTAACTTTTACATGGATTTTTTGCCAGGGTTGTTAAAAATTGCTACTACAGTGGTAGCTTCAACCTTAAATTCTTCATCAAACATGGCACTTTCTATATTTACACAATCAATCCTTGTTTCAAAAAAGAGACCACAAATTTCATCAACATAATTTTCATCCACTTTGTGGTGATATATCTGAGCATGCATGTGCTCATTAACAATTTCAACTTCACCAAATTCATCATTTGTTGTTGGATTCATGAGAGATGCACATTCAACTCTACAAACCATTACTTCATATGAAAAATTGTCTTTTTTATTCTCAAACTTAAATGCTTCAAACTCTGATGCAAAGAGGCCATCATAAAATACAATCATACCAACTAGATCACACATGTTATTGACTTATTTATTGGAAGCTTCACCATCATCAACAAGGACTATTGTTGGATTCACCAATTCACTACTCACTTTTTAGTCACCATCCACATGTGTCTCATCAGAGTGGGATTCACCATCATCTTCACCATCCATGTTACAGTGGGGTTCTCGAGCATTTATATGTTCTTACTCTACCTCACACGTAGGGGCTTCAACTTCTCACTCTGCAATATTTTATGTCTCTTCTTCATCCATATGCATTTATACATGATGAGTTTCACTTTTATAGTATTTATGACCATCATCCACATTTGTGTGGGATTCTCGAAGCTCTGTTTTCCTCCTAGAGTCTTGCTCATTTACTCTCAGAACTGCAATTAACTTTCTATTGATTCTTAAACAGACTGTAACATAATTTGTTGCTTTATATCACTTCCTTTATACCAAATTCTACATCCAGGGTCTTCCATGCTTTAGGAAGATGTATCTTTTGCTACCTTGCACAAGGACTTCTCATCTAGTGCATGTTTTATAAGATTAAATACTAAGATATCACATACTTCATCACATGGGTTATTAAACTGATACTCAATCAACTCTTTACATCGAAGAAAAGTTTTTATTTTGACAGTTCCTAAAAAATAAAATTTTTACTAGTAAATTTTGGAAGTGTTACCAGATTTATCATGATCCATTCATCCTCGAATTTTTCTACTTCGTCTACTTGTCTTTTAGATTCCTCGACTGTGGAGAGAACCTCTATGAGATCTTCAAAATACTTTGGCTCTTCCTCTCGATTTATTTTCTCATTTTGCTTCATTCTTACTTTGTGACCCATGGTTGTAGTATTTATTTTTTCTTCTACTTTATTTCCTTATTGTGTTAGCCTTATAGAAATTAATTTCACATACACTTGATTATCTTTAAAATTAAACATTTTAACCTTCACTTTAACGATGGCTCCCAACAACTACTAGCAAGTTTGCTAAGCTCTTCTATGAATATTCTTATGGAGGCTCATGGCTACAACTTACGATGGACACCCCTTCATTGGTCAGTGGTGGTGGCTCTTTCCTCTTTATGTGGTGGTGGATCTATAGGCTACTCACCCTAATATTTTAATAGTTGGGTTTACAAACTCTCAACGAGCTCTAGTTTCTACTTATGGACCAATGGATGCAAACTTCGATTTGTAGACTACTCACAATAGCCAAGGCTCTTAGTGGAAGTAGCTCACGACCTTCTTAACTTGTTTGGTGCTTTGAAACCTTGTTAAACCTTGCTCTAATACCACTTGTTATATTCATTAAAGATTCAAACACAAGACAAATAAGTACACAAGCTTCTTCTTGAATAAATAAGTTATATTCTTTAATTATTCTCTCATATGTACATCCATCGAATTTTTGTTATTCTCTCTTCTTACTTCACATTACAATGACCCAACCATGAGTATATAAGCACTAAACTTTCTAAATATGGAATCATGCAAACTCTAACTTTCTTTTCTTCATGCAAACTATGACTTGACGCTTTAACTAAATTTTTAAAACTTCACTTTAACATAAACTTTTCAAACTTCACTTTAACATAAATTGACATTTTTGTTTTCTTTCACTTAGCTTTTCTTGACAAGGCGTTACCTTTTTAAATTTGACTCACTTGACTTCTAATATTAGACTTAATTAGACTTAACTTGCTTTCCTTCACTTAATTTAACTCCTTACATTGCATGCATACGAGAGTACTTGCTATTTCTATCAAGTGAAACAATTTTGATCTATGACAAAGTTGTGATCGATGATTGTAAATGAAATAGGAAATTTGGTGATAGGTTTGTATGAATTGTGTGCTCTTATAATTTAAATTGTTATACGAGACTAGAGTTCACTTGATTGTAACACATTTGAATATTTGACAATTGTTAAGCCAGTTAGGTTGTTGATTCTATAAGATTACTTTCATTCATATCATTTTCATATTGGTTATGTTAAGGCATAATTGTATGTCAATTTTAATGATTGTGAAATATAAAAAGTGAGGTGTAGTATATAATCACATAGTTTCAGATTGAGAAAATCGATGAGATGAAATGAGTCAGATGCACCACAAACCTATAGTGATGGGCCATCTGGGTGCGCTAAGTTAGTCTTCGATATGGGTGACTATAGGAGCATGACGATGACTTTTTAGGTTAAATTAAAGTTTATGCTAGAGTACTCTTTCGACCTCCTTCACAATTTCTTTACATATATCTCTATTAAGTGAGGAAGATAAATCGTATAATCGTTATTCCCTAGTTTGAAATGATATCAGTTACTAATATTACTTGGTTTCTTAATAATGCATTCATGGTTTTCTAATTACGAGATGAAAATCTTTACCGACATCTTAATACCTAATAATAAATTAATATAAAAAATATTAAACTGCATTCTGTGTATATATATATATATATTACAATATTAGTAGAAAGTTTTTTGACAATAATAAAAAATTTTAATACTAAAATTTTATCTAAGAAATAATTAAATTATTGTTACTTATCTCTTTGATATATTTGTTCAACACTGAAAAGAAAATTGAGATGTGACTATAAGACATATGCAAGAATCAAAATTTGTATTTCTCATTTAGAAAGAGAAGAATGAAGGTTTGTATTTTTTATTTTATTTCTTTATGTATAGTTTTGATATATATATATATATATATATAACAATTGAGAAAATATTTAAATTTTTTTATCGTTATATTTTTTTTTCCCAAGGATAAATCATAATTTTCATTAATATGTGAAAATTACATGTTGTAGATGCATTGCATATGCATTTTTGTGACTGTGGTCACATCATATAGTTCTACAAAAAACCCATATGGGTGTACAACATAGACTATTAAAAATAAATACAGTAAGTACAATAATTTAAGTTCGGTTATATCATGATAAAAAACTGTTAAAAAGCTGAGTTATCAATCCTCAAAAGTCTGGCTGGTCGATGAAGGGTTGATGATAATAGCTATAGTGTTGAGCATCCCTCTGCTCATCTATATGCCAGAGCCCCCTATCCTGAATCGCTACCACCTTGGAAAGATCGTCAGAAATGCAGTTGTGTCCCCTGTAAATATGAGAACATGTGATGGATAATAATTGAGCTTTTAGATGCCATAGATCTTACAATATAGTCCAAAGTGTGTGCACGTGAAAATTAGCAGATTTATTGAACCAATTTATGATGATTTTAGAGTCTTCAAAGACTTGTAGATGGTGGACATCATGCTCTAATGCAAACTGAAGGAGATGGTAGAGTGTAATGAGCTCAACGAATTTGTTCATTCTAGAGACCAAAACCATCTTGATTTTGTAAAAGTGTTGTGGGGAAATATGAAGGATGGCGCCACCCCCGCATCCCATGGGTTGGGATGAGTCATCGAAGTAAGCCCAGGGTATGTCGAAATTAATAACTTCGAGAATGATAGTTCAAGGTGGATGCGGAGGGTCATTGTTAGGGACGTTGTTGTAGATGGATAAAATGGATAGAGTGATCGAGTGCCAGTTGGGGAGGTGATCCCGAAATATGGAGCCATTCCTAGCCAGCCAAATTCCCCATCAGATGATAAGGGGAAGATTCCTAGCCTTATGCGGGGAGGCAGTGTTCCACCAGAGCTGCCAAGCCTCCCCTAAATTCAGTCCATGCCACTGTAGGTTAATGCCCAGATTAGATAGAATGGAAGTCCAAAGTGCTTAGGAGGAGTGCCAGTGTATGAAGAGATGATCAATTGATTCAGAGTCTACCTGGAAAAGTTTACACCAAGAGGGACCATGGATAGATTTTTTGTGCAAGCTGTCCATAGTGGGAGCAGTGTAATTGAGAATTCACCACATGAAGAGTCTATTGCGCGGAGGTGCCTTGAGTTTCCAAATGAGCATCCACCACCAACATTGCACCGATGGGAAATGATCTGAAAATATGAGTAGGTAGCCTTCCTTTGGAGAGTATAGCCCAGATTTAGAGGGGGACCAGATTAATTCATCATCCCCTGTACCTATTTGGACATGACCTTCAAATAGTGCAGCTGTATAAGACTACCAGGCTTGGTGCATTGGCCTTGGGAGTCCAAGTTGATTAGCAGTTTTCCATCCTTTCAAATAAAGAGTCGAGGACAAGGGGTCAAAAATTTGTGCAATGAATTGGATGCCTTGTTCTGACAGATGGTTGATGATGTCGCACGGTAAAGTGTATGCATTCCCACATCCTGACTAGGGATCAATTCCGATGCGTGCTTGATTCCCAGCTCTGATTCTCCAAGTCATACCATTTCGAATGTGCGGGAGTGAGGTGATAACAACCTTCCATATAGTTGAAATGCTTTGGTGGCTCCAAGAGGGTTGTCTGATCTAGTCAATGATGTTCATGGGCTGGATGTATTTCATGTAGTCCACCCGCGTCGAGAGATTCTTGGAGGTCATAATCATCCATCCCATTTTTGCGGCAAGAGCTTTGGCGAATATGTCCAAGTTTTTGATACCCCATCACCCCCAATTTTTAGGGAGAGCAATGCGGTCTCGTTTAATCCATGCAATTGTCTGTCCTTCCTGATTCCCATTCCATAGAAACCTGCTGCATAATTGTTGTATTCGGCCTATGATGGCTCGAGGTATCCAAGAAAGAGACCTCCAGGACTGATTTTATCGTTATATTGTATTTAATTTATTGCAAATTTATATCAAAGTTTAGTTGAAGTAATTTAAATTTTTTCACATATTTAAAAAAATAAACAATTTTAGTTCATGGAATGTAACTCATTTGACAATCACCTTGTTATGAAGTGTTATGTAAAAACATGAGATTCAAAGTTAAATCCCTTGAGTGGCCAACCAAAAAATAATATTTTTTTATCTATTTATTTATTATATTTTTAGAATGTAGTTTAATGAAAATGGAAAAATAGAATATAAAAGGAATACAATTGACATGATTAAATTTCATGTGGTTTGAATATCTATTTTAAAAAATTAAAAATATAATTATGACTGATGTAATTTCAGTGAAAATAATGAAGGTTTAAAATCCATATATGGATGAATTTGTATTTTTTTATTTTATTTCTTTATGTATAGTTTTGATATATATATATCATTATGTTGTATTTAATTTCTTGCAAATTTATATCAAAGTTTAGTGGAAGTAATTTTTTTTTTTACATATTTAAAAAAAATAAACAATTTTAGTTCATGGAATTTAACTCATTTGACAATCACCTTGTTATGAAGTATTGCTAATGGTTTTGTCTTAATTGCTAACTCTCTTAAATGGGTTTCTTCTCAATTGCCACTGTCTTAAGTTGGCATTGTCTTAAATATAAAGTTTTATATTAAAATATTTTTGTCTCAAACTGTTTTTGTCTTAAATATAAAGATGTCTTAAAATATTTTTGTCTCAAACTGCTTTTGTCTTAAAATATTTTTGTTTCAAAGTGTTTTTGTCTTAAATATAAAATTTTGTCTTAAAATATTTTTGTCTTGTTTCTGTCTTAAAATATTTTTGTCTCAAATTGTTTTTGTCTTAAATATAAAGTTTTATCTCAAATTATTTTTGTCTCAGACTACTTTTGTCTTAAATTTTATATTTAAGACAAGTCAATTGATATTAAATTTTAATATAAAATAACTAGTATCAATTTATTCTGTCCATTCTCATGTATTTGTTTCCCTTTACAATGAGAATTTGTTTCTGTTTACTCTTTCTAAAGGAATATAAAATGTAAATGCAATTTATGGTATCAATAGTAGAAATAAGGTTTTACCCTTATTCAAAGGAAATAATTTCAGTTCGACGTTTTGAGTAATTAAACTATACGCCATTCTTTTATTTTCCTCTTTCCTTGTCATGGTAACTCCACCAGAGTAGAATGTTTTTGTACGTACACATTTAGTATACCTTTCTCTTTTTTTTTTTTTTTTTTTTTTTAACCATGGTGAATCGGTAACTCTTTAGACTAATCTAAGGGAGGTTTAGCGAGAGCCGAGACTCCGCATCAAGGGGGAGCCTACTCCTTGAGCCGGATCATAACAGGCCATATACTCAATGAGATTTGAACCTCTGTCTCGTGGGTTTCACCCAGCGAAACTTACCGTTAAACCACATATCACTGTATCTTTCTCTTTCTTTATTCAGTAAATGCGCAATCACATCTGCGACAACATTACGAATTAGTGCTTGGGTTTTGGGCTTATATTTCTTCCCCACTGTATATGTATTTGATAAGTCATAGGCAAGTTTCCTTTCCTATATCTAACCCTAAGGTCTTGGGTTCCGAAAAAGGGTTATTTTATTTTCCTTATCCTTGTGTAACTTGATTTTTAATAGAGTCACGTGGAGAATCTTTTATTATTTTTATGAAATTTGTCTTTTAGAAGCTTATGTTGTTCGTGATAAACATTTCCATTTTTCTGTCTTATTTAGGGTTTAATCATTTTTCATTCACATTGTTATGGAATCTTTCTTTTTCCCAATTGCTTTTTCATCTTCTATTTTTATGGTTCTTATTTGATGATTTCTCTTTTGATAGATGGGAGATCAGAGTGACTCAAACCTATAAAGGTAATACTTTATTTTATCAATTAGACTTAGTGCTACCGAATCTTTAATTATTAACTTTTTACATGTTAAGCATTTATGTTAAGCATCACAGTGTTGTTTGTGTTTCTTTTCAAGTATTTCCCAATTCAAGGATTTGAAATATTCCTAGAGCGATTTTATGGAATTCACATTTATTAAACTCACAAATTCATTTTGTTTCTTCTAGAGGTTGGAACTAGCTCACAATCTTTCATTTTGTTTCCTCTAGAGGTTGGAACTAGCTCACAATCTTTCTGGGTTCTCATATATGTTGATAATTTCGTCTTATACACACAATGTTTATTATCTTAATGGCCTTCCTTGTCATTATTTCTTGGCATACATCTTAGTCATGAATTGAAGAATTCCTTCTTGTTTTTTTATTATTATTATAATTAAGACTAGTACTGATATGTCATTCTAGCTAACGTAATTATATATAACACAATTATGTATAACGCTTTAAAAGAAAGAATTCTTCAATTGAGTTCAAATTCGACTGGACTATATATATTCTAAAGGATTTATTCAAGAGAAATAATCATGTCTGTGGATTTTCGAGTGGCTTATTAAAATTGATGTCCATCTTCTACACATTTTAGATTTGCATCTTTTACGCCTAAGATCTTTTTCACTTATTATATTGTCACAATTCTAGTTAACATACATTTCTTGATTTTTATTACTCCATAAATCTGGTTGTGGACACAAGTTTTTCCTCACTTGTAGTAGTTTCAAATATATACATTCTTTGTTACTATATAGTTTTGTCCCCTTTTTAGTATATAATTAAATATTCTACTAACTACTATGGCTTGCACACAATTAGAGCATATTAATCACATTTATTGTATTTTTTCTATACACAACTTTAGCTAGATATAAGATACGTTATTTCTATCTAACCATGAGGAAATTAAAATAATTATTGTTTAGTTGATTAAAGAAAAGTGTTTTTTCTTTTGAATGTTTAAGATATTTTCTTCTCTCATGATAAGATATTGTATGGTTATTATGGAGCAACATTTCTATATAACTAAACATTTTCACACTATTTTCTATGGTAGTTTAACTTATTGTAAACTTGAATATTTTTACTATCAATATTTCAACCAACACAATCAACCAACAAAAAAATATGTAGGTTTTTAATTTTATATTATCAACTTCTTTCTATTCTTATTTCCTTTAACTACACTTTCATACAAAAACAAAGGGTAAGGAAAGGTACTATGTTAAAACATATATTCAATTTTCACTACTATTTTTTAATCAGAATAATTCAATTTAAAACAAAATAAACAATTTGCATATAGATATAAGACAATAGTATTAGAAATAATGATTTGTAAACTTATTTTCAGAAACTACAAGTTAAGTACTTGGTTCCTTTCAACCTTGACATAATTTTTGCTACAAATTGTAATAAAAAATTATAAAAAAAAAAAAAAAATTCACTTTGTGTTAAAAAACAAAAAGATGAAATTCTCTTTATATTCATTGAAATTTTCAATACAACTAATCACAATCCATCTATCATAAAAACAACCACATCACAAAAATAAATAAATAAACAAAATCATAAAATAAAATAAAATAAAAAACAAAAAAATCTCTTTCTTTTATGATTTTCCAAAATTCATTTTGTCCAAAAATAAATTACATTTGATATTAAATTTCTTACTATCTAATTTTTTTTTATATAAAATTTAAATGAAATTCTCATTCAATTTAATAAAATCGCATCCTTATAAATATAAATAGAGAATGTGCAATGATTGGAAAAATTTCTCTGCTATTCTGCCAAAATCCAATTTATTGAGTGAGATCCATGTAGTTTTGCCAAAATCCAATTTATTGAGTGAGATCCATGTAGTTTTAAGAGGAAGTCCTTGTGACATGTTGGATGAGCATATAGGCTTTGAGTTTATTTATGTGATGGTTTTGAAATTGTTTAAGATTGATTTATATATAGAGATTTATAGATTTATTTAATTTGAGATATTAATTTTAATTGTAAATTGTTTTTAGAATTTTTTATATTTTAAGAAATATTATTTCCCAAAAAATCATCTTTTGTTAAGTATAATTTTTTTTTTTTTTTTTAATTTGAATTTTTGATATAATAATTTTTATGTTATAATAATTTATATATTGATTTTATATATGTATAAATATTAGGAGACTATGTGTTAACTCCATATGAAATATCAATTAATTGAGAGAGTAACAACAAATTTTAATTATATAATAGAATGTTTTATTTAAAGTCAATATTAAAATATAATATTTATTATTTACATTAAAAATAATATTGTTAGTGTAGAAATTATTCAGAAAAAATATGTTCTATGCAGATAATTATGAAAATTTACACTAAAAATCTATATTTTAATAATAATATTATTATAATAATAATAACCTTAAAAAATTATGAATCTTCCATATTAAAATAAAATAAAAAATTTATCACATTTAAAAAATAAAAATAATAATAATAATAGATATATTAAAATAATAATAATACTTGATATAATTAATGCAACGATAGGCCAAAATGACAAATGGGCAACTAGGTTAGAGAGTTTATAGTTACTCGTTAACATTCCTACGTTGTATCGATTGGAAAAATTAATTCATTACGTTGCCCACTCAGGAAGTGGAAGCAGCTGAGTATTGATTGTTGACAAAGAAAGATTAGTGAAGTCTCGAATGAGAAGAACGGAATGACTCGGCTGCTGGTCTTCCCAAGATTAATAGGAAAGAGTCAGAGAAGGCTTAAATGATCAGATCACAATCACTTTACTATTTCTACTGAGAAGACCAGCAGAGCAGAATAAGCAACGACTTTACAATTAGTAATGAATGAATTGAATTGAATGAGCGAAACACACCAAAATGGCATTAATGCTCTTCACCTACGGCACGATCGAGCTGACCCAAAACAGCCCAGAAACAACCCAGAACGCAGCTGTAGTCTTCGTCCACATGTTATTGCAGGACGGGCCCACTACCATCTTCTGTTCCATGTGATTTCTCAGTCACATCTCTCAGAAATTTGCTCTTCTTTGATATTGGAAATAGTCAATACCGTCATCGTTCGGGATTAAACCCAAAATTCCAATGTTCTTCCTCAAGCCGATGGAATCATAGCCACATGTTTGTTGACTTGATTACCGTGTTTTATCTTTAAATACATAGGTACCAAATTTTGAAAAAATCATTATGAAATACATAGGTACCGGCTTAAATAAGTGTTTACCAAATTCCATCGTTGTAGAGTAAATAATATACACCCACAGTTACAAATTAACGATGGGCTTCGAAGGCATGTTTTGCTGGTTTGTTGGACCACTACCGAGGAAGTAAAGAAACGCTGATAGATCCATGAGATCTCTGAGATGGAACAGCAGCTGATATGGTAGGTTCGGAAGCGGCGTTGGAATTCTCGGTTCCGGCGGCAGCGCCATCTATGAAAGCTGGTTGTGTAGGCCGAGCAGGGATCTCTGAATTGTTGGTTAACATCAGCGCAACTTGTGACATGGCCGGCCGCAGCCCCCAGGAACCTTGAGTGCAAAGAAGTGCAACCGTGATGACCCTCAAGACCTTCTCCCTTGGGTACTGCCCCTCTAACGTTGGATCAACAATATCCAATTGTCGATCTTGCTTATATTGATTCCAAGCCTGCATCATCGCCAACTTTACTTTCTATTCTATGCTTCTAAATGAACTTTTTGCTATAACTATCAAAACAGCGAAGTGAACTATTTGCTATAACTACTAAACCAAAATTATACGAAAATTTAGAACAGATACACACCCATTGTAGAAGAAAGGTTCATGGGGGCTGGCAGCGTCGGATCCATGCACTTTCTCCCACTCACTATCTCAAGAACCACTATCCCATAACTATAAACGTCTGCCTTTTCCGTTAATTTCCCATGGACGGCATACTCCGGCGCAGTGTACCCTCTGTCTCATAAAATATTAGCGGAGCCCATAAATTAGTGCCAGAAACACACACAACTTCTTAATTGAATGACACAACTTACATTGTTCCTCCGACTCTGGTAGCAACATGGGTTTGGTCTTCCGGGAAGAATCTAGCCAATCCAAAATCTGCTATTTTAGGATGAAATTTGTCATCTAAAAGTATATTTCCACATTTGATATCTTTGTGTATAATGCGAACGTTAGAGTCTTCATGTAGATATGCAAGGCCTCGAGCTACGCCCACTATAACGTTGGTTGAAATGTTACTTTCAACAGTGGCTGTGCATAGCCGCTTTTTTTTTTTCTCCAGGTTTATGTACTCCCAGCCGCTTTCCAAAATTGTTGAACAGTCAGTTCAAATTTGTTTTGATCGATGTAGTCTTTTATTTTGAAAAACAGACTTTTGAATTGTTCAGGGTCAGTCTCTGTTTTTGACAAAATGGAGTACTTTTATTTTTTTGTTACAGTCAAACATATATTTTATATGTACGCAGGCATTTTTTTTTAACCCCTGTGGTCCCTAGGAGGAACATTGTCTTGTTGATGTGTCGAGTTCCGCAAGCAGAACGTTTTCCATATAATACACCACAGCCTTTGTTTACGGCCCGATGCGATGCACACATCGCAATCAAAATACACAGCAAACCATGTTAAATCGCCCTCCACCGTAGCCGAGGTCCGCTGGTCCCACAAGACCACGCAGAAGTCAATCATACAATTGCAAGTTTTTGAATCGCAAGTCGTTTGTTTTATGGCCCGATTGCATTAACCATGGGCGGACCCGATCCACTTTATTGCAGTGGAGTTTTATGTGCGATCGCATCCGCCTTACCAATCGCGATCGGAACCTTTTTTGTACAAGGCCCGATCGCACAACGTATCATGCGGACCCGATCCATTTATTATGGTAGATTTAATTGTTGATCGCATCCGATCCCAATCGGAGATCGGAACTTTTATTGTGATCGCGTTTTTTTGTTATGAGCCCGAACCCGATGGAAGTTATGCAGTGAATTTAAGTTTGGTCCATCGCGTCTGGTTTGCAATCGCAATCGGAACTTTTGTTTTTCCCATTCATAATGTTATTAAAGTTCGGACCCGATGCAATTATAGATTAGATCTAAATGTTTTGATCGCGCGTTCAAAGCACATTGTAATGCGGGCCCCCGAAATTCTTTTAATAGATTAGTTTTAATTTTTAAAGTTTATATAGTTTGTAATGTTTTTCAAAGTGCGCGGCATAGAAAAGCCAAAACACCCGAGAGGCTATGTATTGAAATGTTTTTATTTGTAATGCACAGCAATGCGTAAAAGAAATACACAACAGTGTTATTTCCACAGAGACAGAGTGTTTTGTTTGTGAGACAGTGAAGTTTTGTGCACTGTGTTTTTGAAGCAGTCACATTTTGTAAATCCCGCTGTGAGAGGAAGACATTGTAATAGTTTTTTTTAAGGAATAGAAGTTTGTTTTGAGTGTGGAAACTCTGTCTCCTGTCAAGAAATTTTTATATTTCTCTGTGTTGAAGAGGGGAGTTTACTCTCTCCATTATTGTTCTGGAATTTTCAATATTCCAACATGGTATCGGAGCTAGTCTAGGCTCTTTGAAGATCAAGGAAGCTGAAGGAAGGAGTTCTTTGTTGCAGCAGCCTCTCCAGTAGTGTGAAGACTTAGCCAAAAAGAATTCAATGTATTTCTCGATACAATTTATTGTGTTACTGTTGTAGAACAGTGAACTATTTTAAATACACAGTCAAGTTTTTTTTTAATCATAGTTAAGAGTGCAGAATGGCTAGAGCCAGCGCTGGTATGGGTATGGGAAATATCCATCTCCCACTGTTTAATGGGAAAAATTATGACTAATGGTCAATAACTATGAGAGCTTTATTTGTCTCCCAAGACTTATGGGAATTTGTTGAGGATGGCTTTGAAGAGCTAGCAAATGAGGAAGAGTTTGAAGATTTAACTCAGGCAGAGAGAGAGTTCCTGAAGAGAAATAAGAAGAAAGACTCCAAGGCTCTCTTCTTATTGTATCAAGCAGTGCATGAGAGTGTGTTTCCAAGGGTAGTAGCAACCAAGAGATCCAGAGAAGCATGAGAAACTCTCAAGACAGCCTATCAAAGCATGGAAAAATTGAAGACAACAAAAATTCAGTTGCTGAGGAGAGACTTGGAAACTCTCAGTATGAAAGAGTCAGATACTATTGACTCATTCTTCACTCATATGATTGGAATGGTCACACAAATAAGATCTCATGGAGAGACTCTTGAAGACAAGAAGATTGTGGAAAAACTCTTGAGGAGTCTACCCTCAAGATTCGATGTGATTGTCACCACCATAGAGGAGACTAAGGATCTCACAAAGTTCACAGTGGATGAGCTACATGCATCACTGATGACTCATGAGCAGAGATTGGGTAGGAGTGAAAACTCATCTCTGGAGCATGCCTTTCAGACCCAAATGTCTTTCAGAAGAGGAAGAGGGCAAGGCAGAGGAAACAAAAGAGGAAGAGGCAGGAGCCAAAATAGAGGTGGAAGGAATAGTCCAGCAAATGCTCAAGGAAGGGGCAGCAATCCAAATCATCATCAAGGCCAAGGCAGCAGCCAGCAAAGTGGTCAGCATAATGCTCAAGGACAGAGGTATGATAATTCCAATGTCCAATGTCACTATTGTAAAAAATATGGTCATTATGCTAATGAATGTAGAAAGAAGCAGCATGATATGGGAAGTAGGACTAGTGCAAATTTCACTAGAGAAAATATCAGCTAAGATAATTTTTTTTTAGCTTGTAATATGGTTGAAGAAAAAAGTGAGGATTTATGGTTTCTAGACTTCGGTTGCAGTAACCATATGACAGGAAATATAGCAATGTTTTTTGTGCTAGATGAGAGTGTGAAGTCACAAGTCACACTAGGGACTGATAGTAAAGTGTTTGTTATGGGAAAAGGGAATGTAAATGTTTTAACAAGGAAAGGTGCAAAGAAATCCATAGCAGATGTCTATTATGTTACAGGAATGAAGTGTAACCTCTTAAGTATTGGACAGCTTGTTCAAAAGGGGTATAATGTATTCTTTTAGGATGATGTTTGTACCATCATGGACAAACCACCCAACAAACAATGTATTGCTGAAGTGAAGATGACGAGGAACAGGATGTTCCCTCTTAGAATGAGAGCAGATCTGAAAAATGAAGAAAAGATAGCAGCAGTGGAAAAAGAGGCTATCCAAAGCGAACCAAAAGATGAAAATTGGTTGTGGCACTTGAGATTTGGACATCTCAACTTTGGAGGTCTTAATTTGTTGAACATAAAAGGAATGGTAAGAGGTTTACCATTGATAGAGAAACCGGATAGCCTTTGTGAAGGTTGTATCTTGGGGAAACCACACAGAGAAAGTTTTCCTTTCGGGAAAAGCATAAGGGCAAAAGAACCCTTAGAGATTGTCCACTCAGATTTGTGTGTACCGATGCAAACTCCATTGCTTGCTAGCAGCCACTACATGTTAACATTCATAGATGATTTTACAAGAAAAAATTGGGTTTAGTTTTTGAAAAACAAAATTGAAGTGTTTGAAAGGTTCTGCAATTTCAAAGCACTTGTTGAGAACCAAAGTGGGCTGCACATCAAAGTCCAAAGGACTGATAGAGGAGGTGAGTATATCTATAAATATTTTCTATGTTTTTGTAGAGAAAATGGTATTCATAAGTAGTTTACAACAAGATATACTCCGCAGCAAAATGGAGTAGCTGAAAGGAAGAATAGAACCATAATGGACATGGTGAGGAGTATGTTAAAGGCAAAGCATTTGCCTAATGATTATTGGGTTGAAGCTGTACATTGTGCAGCGTACATTTTGAATAGGTTCCCTACAAAATCAGTTATGAACAAAGTGCCGGAAGAGGCATGGAGTGGCACAAAGCAAAGTGTCACACATATGAAGGTTTTTGGATGTGTGGCTTATGCACACATTCCGGATCAACTAAGGAAGAAGTTGGACAACAAGGGAGAGAAATGTGTTTTCATTGGATACAGTGAGGAATCCAAGGCCTACAGGTTATACAACACATCCACCAAGAATTTTATTGTGAGCAGAGATGTTCAGTTCATTGAAGAAGAAGCTTGGGATGGAAGCATAGAGAAAACAGTGAATGTTAAACACTATTTATCTCATGATGAAAATGATGATGAATTGGCTGAAATACATCCCCAAATAGCAGCACCAACCCAAGAGCAGCAAAGCACACCCTTGAGGAGAAATGAAAGTGCTTCTCCAAGCACACCACAAGGAGGAAATTCAAGTGCTTCCTTAGGCATTTGTACACCTAATGAAAGAGGTAAGAAGTTCAAAATTTTGAATGACATTTATGCACAAGAGGCAGCAAATGAAGGTATCAATTCTTTGTTTGCTTTATATTTTCATCTTGATGATCCTGTTCATTTTGAAGAAGCTATCAAGGATAAGAAATGGACAGAAGCTATGGATGAGGAGATAAATGCCTTAGAAAGAAACAAGACATGGGATTTAGTTGAACTCCCAAAAGGTAAAGGTGTCATTGGAGTTAAATGGGTCTACAAGACCAAGAGTAATGTTGAAGGAAAAATAGAGAGACACAAGGCAAGACTTGTTGTCAAGGGATATAAGCAGAAGAATGGGATAGATTATGAGGAAACTTTCGCACCGGTTGCTAGAATGGAAACCGTGAGAGCAGTGTTGTCCATAGCAGCACAAAAAAAGTGGAAAGTTTACCAAATGGATGTTAAGTCAACATTCCTAAATGGAGTGTTAATGGAAGAGGTTTACATTGAACAACCTCTCGGCTATGAAAAGAAAGGCCAAGAGCACAAAGTGTGCAAGTTGAAAAAAGCTCTTTATGGGCTGAAGCAAGCACCAAGAGCGTGGTACAGTAGAATAGACTCCTATCTACTAGAAAATGGATTTGAAAAGTGTGAGGGAGAACCCACCCTCTACATCAAAGAAAAGGACGGTAAAATGTTGATTGTAGTTTTATATGTTGATGATGTTATTTTCACAGGTAATGATGATTACTTTATTGAAAATTTTAAAACAGTCATGAAAGAAGAATTTGAAATGACTGACATGGGTTTTGTTGAGATACTTCTTAGGAATAGAAGTATAACAAGATGAAAATGGGATTTTTATCTCACAAGCAAAATATGTTAATGAAGTGCTGGAAAGATTTAATATGCAGGAGAGCAAAGCAGCGATCACTCCCACAGTGATGGGATTAAAACTCAGTATAGAGGACAGCAGCAAGGATTTTGATCCTAGTTTATACAAGAGCATAGTTGGTAGCCTCATATATTTGACTGCAACTAGGCCGGACATAATGCATGCTGTTAGTTTAATTTCCAAATTCATGGAGAAGCCAAAGGATGCACATTGGCAGGCAGCAAAGAGAATTCTGAGGTATGTTAAAGGTACCAAAAGGTTTGGTATTTTATATGCTGCTTCAGAATGTTCAGATTTAGTTGGATACACTGACAATGATTGGGCTGGAAGTGTAGATGATCGGAAGAGCACTTCCGGTTATGTTTTTCACATGGGTTCAGGAGCCATTTCATGGCCTTCTAAAAAGCAGCCTATTGTAGCATTGTCTACAGCAGAGGCAGAATATGTGGCAGCTACATCAGTAGTGTGTCAAGCAATTTGGATGAGGAGGATGTTAAGGAGTTTGTGCCAAGAGCAGACAAAAGGAACAACGATTTTTTGTGACAATAGCTCAACTATTGCATTATCTAAGAATTTTGTGCTTCACAAGAGGACAAAACACATTGACACAAAATTTCATTACATCAGAGAATTGGTAAACAATGGTGAAATTATTTTGGAACACTGCAAAACTCAGGAGCATTTTGCAGACATTCTGACGAAGCCATTGGGATAGAAGAGTTTCGAATTTTTGAGAAAATTCCTGGGTATGACCGATAACCCAGCATTTGAAAGTAAGGGGGAGTGTTGAAATGTTACTTTCAACAGTGGCTGTGCATAGCTGCTTTCTTTTTTTTCTCTAGGTTTATGTACTCCCAATCGCTTTCCAAAATTGTTGAACAGTCAGTTCAGATTGTTTTGATCGACGCAGCCTTTTATTTTGAAAACATACTTTTGAGTTGTTTAGGGATAGTCTCTATTTTTGGCAAAACAAAGTACTTTTGTTTTTTTTGTTACAGTCAAACATATATTTTATATGTACGCGGGCGTTTTTTTTTAACCCTCATGGTCCCCAGGAGGAACAATGTCTTGTTGATGTGTCGAGTTCCGCAAGCGGAACGTTTTCCATATAATACACCACAACCTTTGTTTACGGCCCGATGCGACGCACACATCGCAATCAAAATACACAGCAAACCATGTTAAATCGCCCTCCACCGTAGCCGAGATCCACTGGTCCCACAAGACCACGCGGAAGTCAATCATACAATCGCAAGTTTTTGAATCGCAAGTCGTTTGCTTTATGGCTCGATTGCATTAACCATGGGTGGACCCGATCCACTTTATTGCAATGGAGTTTTATGTGCGATCGCATCCGCCTTACCAATCGCGATCGGAACCTTTTTTGTACAAGGCCTGATCGCACAACGTATCATGCGGACCCGATCCATTTATTATGGCGGATTTAATTGTTGATCGCATCCGATCCCAATAAGAGATCGAAACTTTTATTGTGATCACGTGTTTTTTTTATGAGCCCAGACCCGATGGAAGTTATGTAGCGGATTTAAGTTTGGTCCATCGCATCCAGTTTGCAATCGCAATCGGAACTTTTGTTTTTCCCATTCGTAATGTTATTAAAGTTCGGACCCGATGAAATTATAGATTAGATCTAAATGTTTTGATCACGCGTTCAAAGAGCATTGTAATGTGGGCCCCCGACATTCTTTTAATAAATTAGTTTTAAGTTTTAAAGTTTATATAGTTTGTAATTTTTTTCAAAGTGCACGGCATATAAAATCCAAAAGGACCGAGAGGCTATGTATTGAAATGTTTTTATTTGTAATGCACAACAATGCATAAAAGAAATACACAGCAGTGTTATTTCCACAGAGATAAAGTGTTTTGTTTGTGAGACAGTGAAGTTTTGTGCACTGTGTTTTTGAAGCAGTCACATTTTGTAAATCCCATTGTGAGAGGAAGACATTATAATAGTTTTTTTTAAGGAATAGAAGTTTGTTTTGAGTGTGGAAACTCTGTCTCTTGTCAAGAAATTTTTATATTTCTCTGTGCTGAAGAGGGGAGTTTACTCTCTCCATTATTGTTCTGGAATTTTCAATATTCCAACAACGTTTAAACAGTTTTCCCAGCTCATAGGATTTCTTATCTCTCCTGTGTATTGCCAACAAAATATTTGAAACCCTCAATACAAGTAATTGAATCATTTCACATAATTTTTCTAATTTTGCTAATGGCTAAAAAATAGTGCTAATGAGAAGTACAACCTACCAAAAAAATGCTTGTGAAGACTGTTATTTGACATGAATTCGTAGACTAGCAAAGGCTCCTGCCCTTGCGTGCAACATCCGAGTAAACGAACAAGATTACGGTGTTGGACATTTGTCAGGTGCTTCACTTCTGTTAGAAAGTCCTCCTCAGCTTCAGTATTCTCATGCCTTCCATTTAGTTTCTTCACAGCAGTATCCCTCCCATCGGGATTTCTTCCCTGTTGAGCAAGCCCCTTACGTTAATTATCAGAAAACAAAGCATATCATTGGGCAAAATTATGAAATCCACGATTGATATTATACCTTATAAACTTCACCGAAGCCTCCTTTGCCAAGCATGTTGGTCCTATCAAATTTCCCAGTTGAATCTCTCAGAAGCTTGTAATCAAAATAAACTTGCCTGAAATTCCGTCTGGAACAGATATTCTCATCTGGGTAAACAATCATAACAATATGTTTCTCATAAAAATTACAACCAAGTCAAAAAAATTGAGCTGAAAGTAATGTAGAAGTAACTATAATGGAATGATATATAATCACCTTTACGAGCATAGCCCTTTCGATCTCTACTACATTGATAGAAAACCAAACACGGCACTGCAAAACAAATTGTTGCTGCGAGACTTCCAATCAATATGGACACTATTTTCGATGATGATTTCGCTGACAACGATTGCAAATTTGTTGAATTGGTGGACACTACTTTGGGTGATAATTTTCCTGTCGATTTATAACATGGAAGTATGAACATTGAGAAATAAACAGAAAAAAAAACAATCAACAGACATATCATATGCAAATTAAACCACAAATAGTTGCAACAGATCTAGAATACTCGTATCGGAAGTCTCATTGTAAAACAAGTAAGTTGAGTAGCGCATAAAACAACCAACCGTGAGACCTCGACCTTCTTGCTGGGGAATACATTCGAGTAAAATATTCTGAGCTTCTGCCAAGCATGTTTGGCAACTACTACTTGTAAGGTAGTGCCAACACTGAGCGAGACCATATAAGGAGCCATCAATGGAGGCAGTAGTATAACCGAAATCGTTTTTTATAAGTTACGTGTTTTCTATAAGTTGCCTAGATAAGGCATTGGCTCTCTAAGAGAAGCTCTGTGGATCGCTGTCATTTGTGGAGAAACAGTAAGGAATACTGTCGACGTCCGCAGTTCGCTAAATAGGATTACTATAATTCTCATAGCTAACGAAACAGCCATCTAGATGAATCCGACCACCACTATCTTTGAAACAATCTGCTTTTATTCTATTCGCCGCTTCCCTGACACAATGTGAGCACTCTCTTGGAGTTAAATAGTTACGACACACTGCAACACCAGAGACATTGTTTTCCAATGAAGTAGCATAGCCATTCGAGGAAACCTTTGAGGAGAGCGATTCTAAAACAATATCCCGACTCTTCCTAAATGCTGTAGCATTAGCTGCATCGCCATAAGTTTGGTTGCACCCTATCTCATCCAGTTGGTAATACTGGGGATTGTCGGATGCTACAACTACAGAAATCATCATAGCCACTGAAATGACGAGAAATGAAAAATTCGTAACTTCTGCCATGCCTTGAGAAGATTAACAATGCATGGTTTGAAATGCAATGACAGCATACACACACACACACACACACACACACATATATATATATAATTGTCAATAACTATTCCAGGGTATGCTAATTATGGATTTCATGTGAGAAACGCTCACAATATGTACACCCTGTTTGAGTGTGTTAGTCAGGCACTCTGGCTGTCTCCTCTATCGGGGAAACATAGCATTTACTGGAATATCAGGCCTTCATGGAAAAAACTATCCCACTCATAGACTTTGAAAAAATGCGTTGAACATTGAATCGTGTTGCGTGGGAAGCACAGAGTAAATTTCACCATTCACTCTGTTATCACTTCTAGGGGAACCAATACTATGACATGTTACCAAAATCCATCCAACCAACAATTTAAATAACCGTTATGTTCTTTGAGATATTTTGAAAAGGATATTCAGAGGGGAAAAGAACCAAAAAAAATTTAAAAAACACACACTGACAAGTTGAGAACACTTAAACCATATCCAATCAAGAATTTCAAAACACTTCAATTACTTAAACAAGAATGGAAGAAGAATTTAACAACTGAGCATCAAATTTCTTTACCTAATGGTAGTGATGTAGACAAGGAAGTAACTCATAGTAACTCACAACTAGAAGAGAGGATGCTTGATGCTCATGATTCATGATCGGTTGTTGTGTGATGGAACAATTCATAATACACACTCAAGCCCTTAGCAACTCCCCTGAAATACTAACGTTACATTTCAAACCCCTAGTCGTGAAAAAAGATCAAATGACCAACCAAACTTCACATGATAGATATTGTTACCTTGAGGGTCCAATATTTGATAACCATATGTAAATCATTGGGCAGTCTTAATCCCTCACCCACTCATGGGCCTTAAATATAATGCCTAATCAATATCGAGGCTTCCAATTGCATGACCTCGTAGCCTGATACCTTGAATCTGAATAAACCCCAAAAGAAATGAACTTTAAATGTTATGTGATGGCGATGTTATAGCGTGTGGCTAAGGGAATTGATCAATAATGGGGGATACAACTTATGACATAGAGATTGATGATCCCAAACCCATCAGGTTATCACCAACTCCAACATCAGTCGACTCACCGTTAATGTGATGGAATTTTATTGTCTAGTGAATGTGGGCTTGAAAGCATATTGGGCACGACACTAGCCCTTGAAGACCCCTTACTTCAGCATCCGATGAAGCGTGAATGGTTGGGGTTTCGAAACCAAGATTTGGACACCACAGATCAGTGGTTCAAACTTGGGCTCGACACTCCTCTTGTAAACTATGACACCATTCACAACCTTGTTATGATGGCTGATTTCAATAGGTGGACGTCAAATTCATGTTTTAATTTATTTTTAACCAGATACTTTTGAAATTTCAAAATTTTTCTACACCATTAACTATGTTTACAATGAAAAACAATATTCCACTAACCATCAAATTCTAGGTCTGATTGAATTGGCTCTTCTTTTTTTTCTTTTATTTTTTTAAATTAAATTTTAATATAAATTATTGGACACGTAATCTGCTAAGGGTTGGTGTGATGGAATGTGAACAGTCTAAGGGAGTCCAAGAGACCTTGGAATACGAAACCAAGGCTCATATGAATGTAATGTAAATGTATATAATGTTTATAGTAAATTCATTCAATGCTTATCCTTCACCCTTGTCTTTGTCATGGTTGTGTTTGACATGGTATCAAAGCTTCAAGTGTACTCCTTCCCAACACCAATATGAGCCACTGGTTTTGTGGCCTCTTTCTTTGTGTGTCAGTTCTACCTTCCTTCTTCCTTCATGTGTGTCAGAAATCTAATTAGAGCCTGGGCATCTAGAACTTGTTACCGCTCCTCCTCAGCAGATTAAAGGTTGTCAAAATTGGCCAAAATGAAAATATTGACAACAAAAAAAAGGTATGGCCAGTGACTGTTGAAAGAAAAATAATGCCAAGAAGAAAAATGGGTGTAAGGACAGACTACACATGAAACAATTTTGAACGCCATTGTTTCTTATAGTTCTACAATGGAATTTGGAAATGGCCTTTATCAGTTATGAGCATGATTATTATGTGATATTGTGGAATTTAGTGAATGATCATGATTGTGTTGTGTCAATGGAATCAAATAACCATATCTTTCCATCCCTCATGCCACACCGCCATTTTATTAATTCTCGCAGCCTCAGGTCTCCATCCCACCAACTTTTCTCTTCCTATACGCCACCGTCAACCTCTCAGCTTGCTCCATTGTTTCCCTAGAATGATAATACCACCCGTCCTCTTAAGTTGTAGTTATTACCTATGATGTAACCAAAGGGAATGAAGACACTAGTGATGGTGGTTATCTAGAGTTGTTGGTGAGAGCAACTGACTATGGAATAGTAACTGACGCCTACGCACAGTGGCATCGATTCATATCAACAATCTGCTCCATATCGGCTCCTACACTCCTTGCATGTTACACCACTCTCATATTCACAATGTTACAGATAGGCTCATTTCGGAAATCAGTTGCAATATGACTAGGCTTCTTGCAATTCCTACATAATTTCTCTTGCACGCTGAATCCCTTGACCTCGACTTCATCATTAGAAATGTGTTCCTCTACATCCTCATCTTCATAACCAAGGAATGATGGATCAAATGTTTCACCCCCTTCCATATGAGCCAATGTAAGAACTTGAGTAGCACCAGTTTCCTTGGCAACATGACGCAAGTCTTCCTTGCGTACATGACACACAACAATAGCCCCAACTTCTAAAATGTACTTAAGAGCCATGTCATCTATTCATTCTGTTGTTAATATGGAATTTTCACTAGCTTTCAAGAGCTTCTAATTACCTTCCTTTATTATATCTGATTCTATTTCATGAATTTTATCAAGCTCCCTTGGATCACTCACAAGAATTGGCACTCCCATCTTCAATTCAGTCCTTTGAAGATTGAAATCCGAACATGCAATTTTTTCCAGTACCACTCTTGTAGGCATTCTTTGAGCTACACAACCAGAATTTAAAGCATAACCATTCAATCGATAACTATATTTTGAAATTTTACCATGTTCCTTCAAAATATTGATGCCCTTGATTGGATATTACAGTGGTTCTTGCGTTTATTTGGGTTGTTCGTGTTTGGAGGATTTTGATGCATTTGGCGTGTTAGAAATAAAATTTATATATATGAAAGTTCATTATATTCGACCTATTTTACTGTGCTCTGATCTATTCCATCACCCTCAAAGAGTCCAGGCACTCAGAAGATGAGTTCTTTGTCCAACGGCTTCAATAGCTTGTTGTCATATTCTGTTTGAGGTTGTACGTTGATCGTTGGATTTGAGAATATTAGACTTACATTTCTATGCTTGCGCTAATATTATATTTTGATTACTGATATTACATTTTCCACATTATTAAGTTTCTTTTTGACTTTGAATAACGTGTTTAATGCTGAGTTTGGAGAATAGATCATAAATTGACATTGTTGACTCCTTTCATTTGTCGAAGTTAAGTTTTGAAAAAATGACCAAAATTATGAATGTATTAGGGGTTCTAAATACTTTAATACATTCCATTTTACATGATACAATCTAAGTTTGAAAAGAAACCCTCTCTGACATTCAAACATGCTTGCAAAATGCACAAGACAAAAGTGTTTTTTGCAGCTTGAGTCACATTTACAGTGAGATGAGATTCAACACAAGAGTAGTCATTTCTAAATTGTTTTATGTTCAGAACAATCCTCTATTCAAAATTGAAAAATATTCACATCAAAAACAATAATTGAAGTTGGGGTTGATTCAGTGCCTAGTTCAAGAGCATATTTGCGTGCAGGCGTCAAAATTCAGCGTGCACTTCCCAAGAAAATCATTAGACCTTGGGAAGAGATTGTTAGCAACAAAAACATAATAGGTCTTGGGTATGACAAGGATGTGTCCTTTAATATTCTAGACTATTCCAAGCCCACTCAATTTCAAAGTGTTGGGTTTCTTCATGGTGGTTCACCTTCACTTATTCTAGATTTTGTTCCTCCATATTCACAACCAAAAGTTGTTAAATGCCAAAATTGTGATCGAATTGGCCAAATGAAATATGATTTTTTTGATCTTCAACCATATGAGCACTATCATATTAAAGCTAATCATTCTTCAAATAGATGCTTCAAGAACAAGCCTCCTGCAAGAACAAAGATTCATCTTGGATGGATCGCTTCTTGGAAATGGGCTTTAATAACCAAGAAGATATTTCAGTCATATGTCAAAACTTGTTCTAGAGTATTGACTAGTCTTGTAGTTGAGTTCTTTCTATCATCTCACCTTGTATTTGACAAGGGGGGAAGTGATGGTCATATAAAAGCTTCAAAACCATATCGAGCAAGCATGAGCCACAACCTGCCATACCAGATCCATAGTTGTAGCCAAAGACGTAGATGCCCCTAATCATGCTTTTGGTTGGTGGTCATCCGTAAGCCATCTACGCAGGGTTGAGACCTCCCTTTTCAAGTTTAGCTTCTCCCTCTTCAAATAATTGGGAACACTTCTTCTAGTAGAATACTTTAGCTTCTTTCCAGTTTTGAAGGAGTTCTAGGAATTGCATTAGGCATTCTAGAGTTGGTGGTCATCCTTAAACCACCATAGCTTGAGACCTCCCTTTTCAGGTTGACGTTATCCCTTTTTTATGTAGGCTACATACCTCCCTTTTCCAAGTTGAAGGTATCCATATCCAAAGAATTAGGAGCACTTCCTCTAGCTAAAGACTCCAACTTCTTTCCAAATTTGGAAGAGTTCTAGGAACTACACTAAGCATTTCAGAGAGCACATTCAACCTATTGCTGCATGCAATTTTTCACATTTTCTATTACGGCTCTCTTCTTGGACTCATACATACCCATTCAGATTAAGAGGGGGAATGTTGGACACCCAATCTGATAAGGGTTGGTGTGATGGAATGTGAAGAGTCTAAGGGAGTCCAAGAGACCTTAGAATATGAAACCGAGGGTCATATGAATGTAATATAAATGTATATAATGTTAATAGTAAATTCATTCAATGTTTATCCTTCACCCTTTTCTTCGCCATGGTTGCATCTGACATAGATTAACTTTTTAAAATTAAATTTTAATCTAAATAATAATTTTCAAATTGTTAATAATTTTTTTTTATCATCATATTTAATTGATTTTATCTAAAATTTAATAAAATTTGTTTATAAAAATTAAATCATCAAATTCACATTTCAAGTAACTTTTTTATGTATGGTTCTCAAAGCTTTAGAAGTGTCAATGCCATTTCACATGCATATTTCCAAATGCTCCTTTTCGAAGGGATTTTCTTGGGAATTAGGAATGGGAAGTTGAATATTTAATGGCCATCATATCCTTCATTTTTTTTATTAATTGGACCTAATTGATCCTTTAATGGTTCCATGGAAGGAAAGAGGTGGAGTATGGGGCTCCCTAAGTGGAGGAAAAGTTGTTTACTCTCCTGCCATGCCTCGTAGATGGTGTGAGGAAGGTCAACATGAAATTTGGGTTTAGAGAAGCATTGGGGGGAAATAAGTAGGGTAAAAAAGAAAGATGAGAGATGAAGGAAGGAAGGGACATTATAATTCAACATCAGTAGAGAGAGGGAATTCGAGGAACACGGAGGATATTTTTCACTAGACTGTTGCATTGATAGGAAGCACAGTTGAAAATAAGGGTTGGTGTGATGGAATGTGAAGAGTCTAAGGGAGTCCAAGAGACCTTAGAATATGAAACCGAGGGTCATATGAATGTAATATAAATGTATATAATGTTAATAGTAAATTCATTCAATGTTTATCCTTCACCCTTTTCTTCGCCATGGTTGCATCTGACATAGATTAACTTTTTAAAATTAAATTTTAATCTAAATAATAATTTTCAAATTGTTAATAATTTTTTTTTATCATCATATTTAATTGATTTTATCTAAAATTTAATAAAATTTGTTTATAAAAATTAAATCATCAAATTCACATTTCAAGTAACTTTTTTATGTATGGTTCTCAAAGCTTTAGAAGTGTCAATGCCATTTCACATGCATATTTCCAAATGCTCCTTTTCGAAGGGATTTTCTTGGGAATTAGGAATGGGAAGTTGAATATTTAATGGCCATCATATCCTTCATTTTTTTTTATTAATTGGACCTAATTGATCCTTTAATGGTTGCATGGAAGGAAAGAGGTGGAGTATGGGGCTCCCTAAGTGGAGGAAAAGTTGTTTACTCTCCTGCCATGCCTCGTAGATGGTGTGAGGAAGGTCAACATGAAATTTGGGTTTAGAGAAGCAATGGGGGGAAATAAGTAGGGTAAAAAATAAAGATGAGAGATGAAGGAAGGAAGGGACATTATAATTCAACATCAGTAGAGAGAGGGAATTCGAGGAACACGGAGGATATTTTTCACTAGACTGTTGCATTGATAGGAAGCACAGTTGAAAATAGCGGAGATAGAAAAATTAGATCACAAAATGCTGGAAAATCATGAATGAGAAGGAAAATATATAGGAAAATATATAATATAATCACAAGCTAATATATAGGAAAATATATAATATAATTATAAGATAATACATAGGAGAATATATAAGATAAAAAAAGGAGAAGAATAAAGAAAAGATCAAGATATAAAAAAGTAGTTAAAGGAAAATAATCAAAGACAATGCAAGAAAAAGGAAGAAAGAAGGGAAATAAAACCCTAAAAATAACAAGCAAAGACTGAAAGTAAAAGATACCTAGCGCAAGGGGGAAATCAACTAGAGAGAGATGGAGTCAAACTTTTACTCAATTTCCAACCATCATTCCTATTGAGATTCTTAGCATGCCTTTCAATCTCAATGGCCTCCCTAAGCTTCCTATGATGGAAGTGATCAACCTTAGCAATGAATTTGGAGTCCTCAATGCATACATGGTGACACAATTTTTCTGCATGTTCATTAGGAGCTGATGTGCGCGACCGATTATGCCTAGTGTTTGTTGCATGATCTATGATTCTCTGTCTAATGGAGCAACCCTTTTAACCAATATAGGGAGTGCCACATGAACAAGGAACCATGTAAACCCCTTTCATGTCCTTGGGGTCGATGGGGTCCTTGATAGATCCAAGAGAATTTCTGATAGTATACTAGGCTTGAACTAAGAGGAGACATTATTACTTCTAAGGACATGGGAAATTTTTTTCATGGTCCCTTGGATAAACGGGAGATGAACTTTGGAAATAGGAACAACCCGAGAATATTTTCGTTGTAATCCTTTATAGGATTTTTGAAAGGCCTTAAGGCCTTGAGATCTACTATATCCGTTATTTTCAAAAACTTCAAAAAGATGGGTTTTCTCTTACTCCAAGTGGTTTTCATAAGAAATTCTTAGAGTATGGGTAGCAAGAGTGCAAAGAACACCAATTTTTTTAGTAGGAAAATGATGAAAAACAACATGAAGATATTGTTCCGTGTGAGTTTTCTTATGAAAAAATTGGTGAGAAATGGAACCATCATAATTTCTAGAGAGAAGGATATCTCATAAGTGAAGAAAACCATCCACCTCCACTTCCATAATGAATTTGATGGAGTCTAATAGGGAATTCAGGTGTCCTAGAAACATATCTAGCTTCTCTCGACCACAGGGCCAAATGACACAAGTGTCATCCATTAACCTCTTCCACTTCATAAGGCGAAATTTAGCCGAGGCTAAGGCCTTCGTTTCAAAATCCTCCATAAGTAAGTTAGCAACTATAGGTGAGAGAGGGGAACCCATAGCAAAAACGTAAGTTTTCTCATATAAATCACCTTGGAAACTAAAGAAATTCAAGGTGAGGCATAGGCCAACTAATTTAGAAGTGTCCTCATGTGTTATGGTGTCCACCACTTCTGCTTCATTATAGATTTGTAGTAATATTAAATATAGTTTTTCTATAATACTTATAATATCTTGTAGTTCATATTTGTTATGACACATGAAACATACACCATATAGAGTTTGAACACCATATATAGAGTTTGAACATAAGTACCAGCCTAGATCCATCTAACTCTGGATCTATCATGCGTCGAGAGGGATCAAATCTCTCGAGGTGCAAACCTTTCCTGAAGTTTTGCACTCAAAAAATAGGTTTGCACCTCGAGAGATTTGATCCCTCTCAGCGCATGATAGATCCATAGTTAGATGGATCTAGGCTGGTAAATCACCATCTCCACTTATATCAATCCATCTAGTGTGAGAAATATTCTTCCCTCTCTCCACCCTCCATCCATATCTATATCCCCCTCCATCTCTTATTTTCTGTCTCTCTATCTCACCATCCTAAACACACACATATATCAATCTCTTTGTCAATCCCCTCCTCTCCCCATCTCTCTCTTCTTCCCTCTTTTCACCTTCCATCTATATCTCTATCTTCCCCCTCTCTCCCTCTCTCTCCATCTTCCTTATCACTTTCTCTCTCTCTCTCTCTCTCTCTCTCTCTCTCTCTCTCCACCTTTCTCTCTCTATTTCTTTCTTCTTACCTCTCTCCTCCTCCCCCTCCAAGTCCATCTCTCTTTCCCTCTCTCTCTCCACTCTCTCACATCCTCTCTCTTCCTTCCTCTCTTTCCCTTTCTCTCCCATCTCTCTCTCCCTCTCTCTCTCTCTCTTCACCCACCAACTATGTTACTATATCCCTCCCTCTCTCCCTATATCTCCTTCTCCCCCCTTATCTCCATCTCTCCTTATTTGTCTCTTTATCTCAGCCCTAAACATACACACTCTCTCTCTGTCTCTCCCTTGTCACTCCTTCTCTCTCTCCACTTCTCACTCTCTATATTTCTTATTTCCTACATATCTCCCCCTCCAACTCCATCTCTCTTATCGATCCCTCTCTCCTCCTCTCTCTCAAGTCCTCTCTCTCGTCCTTCCTCTCTCTCTCTCCCCTAAATACCTTTCTCTTCCCCTGATCTCTCTCTCTCTCTCTCTCTCCAATACTCTCTCTTCCCCCATCACTCTCCTCCTCTCTCTCATCCTGCCTCTCTCTCCCTTTCTCTCCCACCTCTCTCTCTCTCTTTTCCCTCCAATCCTCTCTCTTCCCCCATATCTCTCTCTCTCTCTCTCTCTCTCTCTCTCTCTCTTCCCCCATCCCTTTCTTTCTCTCTCTCTTTCCACCCCTCTCTCTCTCCAACTACATTACTATATCCCTCCCTCTCTCCTTCTCACTTCTTCTCTCCCCCTTCTTTCCATACATCTTACTTTGTCTCTTTATCTCACCCCTAAACATACACACACTCTCTCCATCTCTTCCTTATAACTCTCTCTCTCTCTTTCTTCTTAGTTATGTAAACTAATGAACATAAATATTTGTAAATATAAAGCAGATTATGGAGTAAATATGAAAAGAGGTTTTATTTACTTAACATACCTCTAGTTTATTTATATTTTTATTTATTTACCATACCCCTTTTATTTACTATGGTATTTGGCCCATAGGCTTGTTATATAATTACATTTTTATTTATAATCCTATTTGATATATTGTTATTTATTTACCTTACCTCTTTATGCCTCTTTTATATTTATTTATTTTACCATACCTCTTTATATATATTTTATATTTATTTATTTATTTATTTATCATACTTTTTTATACCTCTTTTATATTTATTTATTTACCCATGGTATTTGGCCCATGGTATCAATATTAATTTGTCCCATGGTATTTGTCCCATAGGCTTCATCTAAATAAAACCTCTTTTTAAAGTTTTTTTAAATATAAAAAGGTTTATGGAATAAATATAAAAAGAATTTTTATTTATTTGCCATACATCTAGTTTATATATATTTTTATTTATTTACCATAGCTCTGGAGTAAGTATAAATTCATTTTACAAATATTTAATTAAAATAAATATTAAAAGATTTTGGATTTTGATTGTTTGTGTTGAATTAACTCTGTTCCTTTGATTTAGGGAATGGTATTGACTTTAGTAAAGAGTAAAAATGTTTAAAATTTTACTTAATTTGGAAATTCAATGTGGTAATTTTTTTTTTAAAGGTAAATTTATGATCCATTCAAATTCACGTATATAATTTAATATCCATTCAAATTATATAAATAATACATAATTGTATTAGAAATTGATATATGTTCTAAGACAATGTGATTTTTATTTTTAATTTTTTTTAATTTAAAACTTAAGCCGACATTTTGTATGAGGACGTGACATACCTGACATCGGGGTCATATTGGGCTGTAGATGCGCCTCTCGGTGCAAATATATGGCTTTTTCTTTTGCAGATATGTTCTTTTTTCAACCTAAGGTATCACAACAAGAAAAATATTGATATTGTAAAAATTGTTTGAATACCTAATTGAGGTCGATTTTTCTGATTTCCTAGTTGATTAATACCTTCTCATGACATGAAGGATTTAAACCTTAATTAATAAGTTCCTAAAAAAAATCAAATTCAAACTATATAGATATAAAAGAAAAAAAAATTGTCAATTCCTTTTTCTTATTGTTACTTGACTCTGGTGTGGGCATGTTACATGAAATGTGATTGGAAAAAGGATGGGGAGATAATGCAGAGCATGTCTTGGTTATGATTCAATTGATGTTGGAGATCCTTCAGAAACCTGAGAGATCGACTTTAGAAATGTTTTTATTAGGGATTCCTGTGGTTTCTAATGTTTTTATTCTTTCATCTCCTGGTTATTTTATGAAAGAAAATGTTTTAGGAATTTTAGACAAGACATCGGTGGACATGTCAATTTTTTTCTTTTATAATGCAATGTCTATTTCATGATATCATCTCTTTATTGTTTGACTGTATTTTGAAAATTTCTTTTGATTTTTTTTTTTTTTTTAATTTTTATTTTATTTTAACTATGAAATTGAAAATACGTGGTATCATGCCATTTAAACAACAACAAAAGCTTGAAGATGAAATTGGTATGACATGATATTTTGAAATCCTTTTAGCTGTTTTGTGTTAAAATATTTTCAAGACTATTATAAATTTTTACTATCATGTTGCTACTTGATAACATGTTGTTTATATACTTGACCAATTTAATGTGTTAGAGAATGAAATGTTGCTGTGAATAGAATGACATGGATTAGACACCACACCTAATATTATTTGTTTTCACAAGTTATCTACAACTTGAACTTTTTAGCATGTAACTTAGTTGGCGTGATTGTGCATAAGCTTTCACTAAAGGTTGAATACTAAGTTACTAAGGCATTATTTTCTATGGTGATGTTTTATTTTCTTTGTTTATATAGGTTATCTCACCATATAGTGGCCACTATCACTCGACTGAAGAAAACTTGATAGATTTTCTTTCTTTGATGGGGAAAATGGCTTTAACATTGCTGATGTTGAGGTATATGTCATAGCAATCCTTTATAGTCTACTTTATTTTATATTCTAGTGATAATCGTATTTTATGTCTTACACTCAACATTATAACTTTTTTTGTTTTCAGAAAAGGAACTCAATATTGATGGTAAAAAGCATGAATTGAAGAAAGAGGAGAACAATAACATTGGAGCGACAAATGCAAAAAAGAGAGATAAGATAATCGGTCTAGTGATACCCTTAGAGCCAATATCTTGCATAAGAAACACACATAGAGACTAATGGTCAAGTCTTTAGAGTTGGTGAATCCACCTGTAATGCCTTGAAAATGCAATGATATTGTTTTAAAGTGATGAAACAACATTTCATGTGTAAATTCTAGTCCAACAAATATTAAGTTGGAAACTCATTGTAATACTTGACATTTCATATAATATAATTTATGTGGTTGAAATTATTTATAGTTGCACTAGATGTTATTTAGTATTGTAATTAACATATGTAACTTTGTGTTTTCATATTAGGTTAACATGCATATTATATGACATTTTTTAGTTTAGTCGTAAAATTGTACTAATTAATTTATCCTGATTAATAATGAATACATAAAATCAATCTAAAACTACTAAATTAGTAATTTATATTGATTAATAATGAACATAAATAAACTGAATATATGACTAAGTTAGTCATTTATAATGATTGTTAATAAAATTAAATGAAATGAATATAAACTACTAAACTAGTCATTTATATAATGAATATGCAACTACCAAAAAAATGATAAATGACTACTGCAAATGATAAATTTGTGATTACAAATTACAACTAAATTTTGCATATATACGACTATTAGTCGTTAATTTATAGTATCTTATAACAATACAAAAAATTAGTCATATTTCTTTGGTAATTAATTGGTTTCAAATGATGACTAAAATTTCCATATATGCGACTATAAGTAGCTAATCTACAGTATCTTATAACACAACCAAAATTTTGGTCATTAATTATTTTTCTCAAGTGATCATATAGTAATATATATTGTTGTATATTTGGTCATTAATTGTGGCAATTAACGACTAAATGAATCACTAAATTTATGACCAAATTTATGACTAAATATACTACTAGATGATAGTATTGAGACAACTAATTAATGACTAAGCTAAAAGTGACTAAAAGTTGGTCGCGTTATAAGATACTGTAAATTAACTACTACTCATCACCGACTAAAAAATAGTTGTTTATATGCAAATTTTAGTCATTTTTTTAGTAATTGATTAGCCATTTTCTACTAGTGTACACTATTCAACTGTGAGTAATTTGTTTGAAGTTTTTTCTCCATTATAGTTGCGTAAGTCAATTATGTTTTAATCTTCGCCACTCTGTTTTTCAAGGAAGAATCATATGATTTAATTTCCGCAACTTTATTTTCTCGATTAAGATCTCTTTGAAACTTTGTGTGTTGAGGAAGCACCCTCTATGTGTTTAAATTTTTAGCATGGTATCAAAGTGGGTTTAAAAATTTATTAAGAGATAGTGTTTTTACTGAGGAGTTAAAAGTTGTTCTAAGGAGCTTATTTACCAGTAAGGAGAAAAATTTTGTACACAGTGAAAATGGAAGCAACAAGCACAATCTTGACTAATCCACAAATACCCCAGTTTAATGGAAAAAATTACGATTATTGGGCTATTACAATGAAGGCTTTGTTTTCTTATCAATACATTTGGGTATTGGTGGGGAATGGTTTCCAATAACCAACAAATTCAGTAGCATACAATGCTTTGACACAAACAAAGAAGGATTTATTGAGGGGCAATATGAAGGACTCAAAATCCCTCTTCTATATTTTTCAAGAAGTTCATGAAAGTATCTTCCCATGGATTGCAGCAGCAACAAAGTCCAAGAAAACATAGGATACCCTCTATAAAACCTACCAAGGAATGTCAAAGGTGAAGACAACACAACTACAAATGCTGAAAAGAGATTTTCAGACAATTTGTATGAGAGAATCTAAGAATTTAGACTCATATTTTACACATGTAATCGGGATGGTAACTCAAACTAGGTATCCTTGTGAGACACTTGAGGAAAGGAGAATAGTTGAGAAAGCTTTGAGAAGTCTGCTAGCAAGATTTGATTCCATTGTTGTGGCCATAGAAGAGACAAATAATCCCTCATAATTTTCAGTGGATGAGCTTCATGCATCACTGATTTATCATGAGCACAGATTGAATATAGAAAAAAAATCCTCATTGGAGCATGCCTTCAAGACACAAGTTTCAACTAGTCAAGGTAGAGGCAGAGGAAGATCAAATTACAGAGGAAGAGGTAGAAGCCCACAAAGAGGTGGAAGAAGCATCCCTTCAAGTTCAAGTGGAAGGGGAAGTAATCAAAATTCAAGTCAAGGCCCAAGCTAGAATCAAGCACAAGGTGAGAGGTATGATAAATTTCAAGTTAAATGTCATTACTGTAAGAAGTATGGTCATTATGAAAATGAATGTAGAAATAAGAAATATGACATAAGTAACAAATCAAGTGAAAATTTCATAAAAGAAAATCAAAACCATGATATCACGTTTTTAGCTTGTAATGTAGCACATGAAAAACAAGGAGATGTATGGTTTCTAGATTTAGGGTGCAACAACCACATGAAAAAGAACATAGAAATTTTTTCCAATCTAGATGAAAGTGTGAAATATGAAGTGACATTAAGGACTGATAGAAATGTCTCGGTCATGGGAAAAGGAAGAGTCGATATTCTAACAAAGAAGGGAGTGAAAAAATACATTTCAGATTTTTAATTTGTTCCTAGTTTGAAGCACAACCTCATAAGCATTAGAAAACTCATGCAAAATTGCTACAACGTCGTTTTCAAGAATTATGAGTGCACAATTTTGGATAATTCTCTAAGAAGACAACTGATTGCAAAAGTTCAGATGAGAGGCAACAAAATGTTTCCCTTGAAGATAGAACCATATTTGAAGTAAGAAGGTGCTCCAGAACAACTACTAATGAAATCAAAAGAGTATGAAAGAAATTTAGTAGATGTCACAAAAGAAAACTTTCAAGAAAAGACTAAGGATGAAAATTGGTTATCACATTTTAGATTTGTTCATGTCAACTTTGGAGGTTTGAATTTGTTGCACAAGAAATGCATGATAAAGGGACTGCCACTCATAGAAAAACTGGACAACCTATGTGAAGGATGAATCTTGGGAAAACAACATAAAGAATCATTTCTAGCAGGAAAGTCAATAAGGGCAAAGACACCCTTGGAAATTGTCCATTCACATTTATGTGGACCAATGCAAACACCATCAATTTGTGGCAGCTATTATATTTTGACTTTCATATATGATTATACAAGGAAGACATGGGTGTACTTCCTAAATCATAAAAGTGAAGTGTATGAGCACTTCCGCCAATACAAAACTATTGTTGAGAAGAAAAGTGGAAACTACATCAAAATGTTGAGCACTGACATAGGTGGCAAATACATCTCAAATGAATTCCTCAATTTTTGCAGGGAGCATGGATTCAAAAGCAATTTACAACAAGGTACACACCTCGTCAAAATGGTGTCATGGAAAGGAAGAATAGGACCATTATGGAAATGGAAAAGATTATGTTGAAGGAAAAGCATTTTCCAAATGATTATTGGACTGAAGTTGTCGCTTGTGCAACATATATTATTAATAGGCGTCCAACCAAAAGTGTTAAGAATATAGTTCTTGAAGAGGCGCGGAGTGGAAGAAAGCATAGTGTCACTCACATGAGAGTGTTTGGATGTGTGGTGTATGCACATGTCCCGGATGAGTTGAGGAAGAAGTTGAATAGCAAAGGGGAGAAATGTATATTTTTTGAATACAATGATGAATCCAAGGCATACAAGATCTACAATCCATCAAGAAAGAAAGTCATAATCAGCAGAGATGTGCAGTTCATAGAAGAGGAAGCATGGGATGGAATTTTAGAGAAGACAATAAATGTGAATACATGTATACCACATGAATACAAAGAGGTATTGACCGCAACAAGTAATTCCTCAATGGTGACTCCTCCTACACCTACACAAGCTCAACAATGTAGTCAACATGTGACAATGCAAACAAATAATAGGACATTGGTGTGAAAACAAGCAAGTTCTTCTCCAAGCACACCACAAAGATCCACAACCCCATCTACTTCAAGCGCAACACCAAGTTAGATGTCAATCCCATCTTTCGCAAGCATAACAAGACAAAATTTTAGAAATTTAAGTGAAATATATGAGCAAAATGAAGTTGATAGTAGCGTTGGTCTGAATTCTTTATTTGCATTATTTTTTCATGTAGATGACCCAATCCATTTTAAGGATGCATTCAAAGAATAGAAGTGGGTTGCGACAATGGATGAAGAAATAGAAACAATAAAAAAGAATGACACATGGGAGTTAGTGGACCTTCCGCAAGGAAAAGAAGTCATTGGAGTGAAATGGGTCTATAAGACAAAGAGAAACATTGAAGGAAAGATTGAAAGACATAAAGCAAAACTAGTTGTCAAAGGATACAAGCAACAACATGGAAGAGATTATGTAGAGACATTTGCGTCAATCGAGAGGATGGAGACAATACGTACATTGTTGTCAATTGTAGTGCAACATGAATGGAAAGTGTATCAAATTTCTTGAATGGAGTGTTGAAAGAGGAGGTATATGTTACACAACCACCTGGTTGTGAGGTAGAAGGCCAAGAAGGCAAGGTGTATAGGTTGTAGAAAGCTCTTTATGGGGTGAAGCAAGCACCACATGCATGGTATAGCATGATAGATGTTTACTTGATGGACAATGGTTTGGACAAATGTGACGGTGAGGCTACTCTATACATCAAAGAGAGTGATGGTAAGCCTCTTATTGTTGTTTTGTATGTAGGTGATTTTATTTTTATAGGGAGTGATGATTTCCTCATCTATGATTTCAAAGAAGTCATGAAAAGTGAGTTTGAAATGACTGACTTGGGGTTGTTAAGATATTTTTTTGGCATAGAAGTGAAGCAAATAGAAAATGGTATTTTTATCTCTCAAGAAAAGTATGTTGTAGACATTTTAGAGAGGTTTTATATTTATAAGAACAACAATCCAATACCAAAGTATGTTGTAGACATTTTAGATAGGTTCTATATTTATAAGAACAACAAGCCAATACCAAATCCAACTGTCATGGGGTTGAATTTGAGCAAATAATATTGCAACAACAATGTCAATTCAACATTATAAAAAAGTATGGTAGGCATCCTAATGTATTTGAATGCAACTAGGCATGATATAATGTACGCAGTGTGTTTGGTGTCCAGGTTCATGGAGACACCCAAGGAGACACATTGGCAAGCAACCAAAAGGATTTTAAAGCATGTCAATGGGACAAAGGAGTATGATATTTTGTACACTGCAACAGATGATTTTAGTTCGGTTGGTTATATTGAGAGTGATTGCGCAGTGAGTTTTGATGACAGAAAGAGTATGTCAGGATATGTTTTTCATTTAGGTTTGGGAGCCATTTCCTGGGCCTCTAATAAGCAGCCGATAATGTCATTTTCAACTAAAAAATTTGAATATGTCACCGTAACAACAACAACATGTCAAGCAGTTTGGATGAGAAGAATGTTGAGGGATTTATGCCATGAACAAGAGGGAACAATAACTAATTTTTTTCTTCACAAGAGGATAAAGCACATTGATGGTAAATATCATTTCATAAGACAATTGGTTAACACTGGTGAGATTGTGTTGCAGCACTACAAGTCAGAAGAACAATTTGCAGACATCTTCATAAATCCATTGGCACGTGGAAATTTTGTTTATCTCAAAGATTGTCTGGGAATGGTAAATGGTGGCAGTTGTGATTAAGGGGGAGTATTTGAATTTATTGACAACAACCATACTTCAAGTAAATATTTTGCAGGTCCCAGATTTAGTTGGGAGGGAGGGACATCCCTTAAATGAAGTTATGAACATGAGGACAATAACAAATTCTGAAATATATTAAGTAATCAAAATCAAATGGAAATTGATAAATGGTTGGTAGAAATTCATGGGGAAGCATTTACCCTGCAACTGTTATTTAGTGTACGCAAAGTTCTGAAAATCATTTAGTGTCCGAGAAAATCGTATCAGCCTATAGTGTGCATAATTTTGTCTTTTCATGAATCAATGTGTTAGAAATATATGTTTTGATGATACATGTATGTAGTATTATTATGCATTTTTGAGACATAAGTTTGAGAAGACAAGAGGAGAAAATGGTAGAGCATTTTGTGGTGGGAGCCTAAAAATAGTTTGTTACAATGAGTTACTCTGTAACTTGTGGTGAATGTAGATGTGAGGAAGAACTCTTGTTTTACTGGAGAAGGAGTATTGGCCTCCATATGAATGTATTTCTTGTGTTGTGAAGTTATAATGTAAAGTTTGGTTTGTTTTTATATGTTTATGAAAATTTCAAGTATGGTTTTTATGGCAACCAATCTCATTTATTGTGTTCAACTGTAAGTAATTTGTTTGAAGTTTTTGCTCCACTATAATTGGTGTTAAATTTTTAACACAAGAAACTTAAAAGTGACAAAATTAAAAATGATAATTTAAAACCATAAAATTTTAAGAAATAAATAATTTCAGACATATTGAAAATTTTAAGATAAATGATAATTTATTATTAAATAAATGTCTTAAAATTCCCCTTTTGTAGTAGTGAAACTCATAATTTATTTTCCATTGTGTTTTATCAAATAAATTTTATAACCAATAAAATTTTCATTACTATCGTATTAATTTGTAAAAATAAACTTGTACAAAATTTATATGTAATACAAAAAAAAAAATGAGTGCAAGGAGTTTTTGTAAGGGGGTGAAAATACTTGTAAGAGGGGCTTTTGTGGGTGTGGGAGATGCCCTCTATGCATGGATTCAAATGAGACTAGAAAGTTCGTATTTTTTTGGAATGCCTCAATGCTTTTTCAGTCTCGCACAATAATTTGTGAACATTTCCGGTAGGAGATTTTCAGATATTGAACAATGTATTTGATGGTGGATTGAAAAAGGTGTGAAATTCCAGGCAACACATTTCTATATTTTCTGGGAAATTTGGCGAGCCAGAAATAGATATATATTTTTAGGGTCTTTAAATTAACATCTACAAAATATTCTGGATCTTTGGCACATGTTCTTCCCTCATCCAATTCTATATAACGATGGGTTTTTTGATGGTGCTTTTCAAAGAAATATTTGTGGTTGTGGCTTAGAGTGGATCATGTTCGTCACTATAAGATTCATTGGAATGGTGGCATCAACACTAATAAGCAGGAGTCTTGGCACTTTAGGAACTTCTTTGGTTTTCTAGACGTCTCTCTATTGATTATTTACATATTTATAGGGCTTCAGAGATTCTTATAGACAAGATGACAACCGCTACAAATTTCTCTCCCCTTCATCTCACTAATTGGATATCTCAGACTCAACTTCTTCATTCACATCAATCACTTGCTATCACATCTATGAAAAGGTCAATGTAATTGCAAACTCTATCTAAGAAAAAAACTCTTAAACAACCCGGAAATTTGCAGTTTATTCACATAGAGTTCGACACCACAAGAGATAAAGGCACTATTCCCCTTCCCTAGTTTTTATTTTTTATTTTTTCCATGTATACACGTTACTAAAATGCACTTTCTATTTATATGTTGTTAATTTGCTCACTTTTCCAATATATATATTGGAAGATGCTTTTCATAATGACTTATTGAAAGATACTTTGTCATTATGAAACTTCATTTTTAGTTGATAAATGTACTAATACATTGTATAAGCTAGTGTTTTTTTTCTTAAAAAATGTTGACTGCGATAATTTTACTTAAAATAACCGGGATAAAAAACAAACACCCGTTCTCAAATTTTCATTTGATTTTTTTTTTTTTTTGAAATTCCAGCAGTGAGTTAAACTACAGTCTACGCATATAAAAATATCAGAGCTCCCAGACATTGAACATCACAATCGGTAGGAAAGTCTGCCCATCAGACTACGTGTAAAAATAGATGTGAGCGGTCAGACTACGCGTATAAGAGGTTTCTTCACAGACGATTATGTAATTGCTGTGTTCGTTGGTCAATGAAAAAATTAAGTGGAAGCCTTTCACGGCTTTCTATTCCTCTATTGTTGTGCAACGACTGGTCCCACGAAATCACCAAAAACGTCGCAGTACTGGTTCCCCTACTTTGAAGTGATAACAAAGTGAATGGTGAAATGTACCTGCAGGGTGTGGAAGCAAATACAATATTACTCTACAACGATGGAATTTGGTAAATAAATTATTTGCTGTTTCTTAAAAAAAATTGGTTAATTTTTTAAATAAAGTTAATATTCCCAATTAATAAAATTATTAAATATTTAATTTTGTAATTCCAATTATATTTTAATGCTCAATGCTTTCAGAGTCATTGTATTGGCTTCTTTCTATGGTTTAAAGAATTATTATTATTTCTTATATATCAGTTTAGTTTTATTTTAGATTTAGATTTAAGGGATTTAAATGTACATGTGGTTACTTATTCATTTCATAATATTTTTTTTTAATTTTCATATATATTTTATTATAATAAATCTACTATGAGTTGTTTTTTAAGAAATATAAAAAAATTATTTTAACTAATATTTTTTTTTCAATTATTTTATTTTAATTAGTGTTTTTATTATTGTATTTAAAAATTTATAGTTTAACTTATAAATGACATAGTTTTTTTCATTGAAATCTTAATATACAATTTCAATCAATAATATGTTGTTTTTTATTTAAATTATATTTTAAATAGATTTTATTATAACAAATTTACTAGCTATTCTTAACAAATATTAAAAAATCATTTTAATTAGTGTTTTTATTTTTATTTTTAAATAATTTTAACTGGTATTTTTATAATTTTAATCAAAATTTATCACTGTATTTGAAATGCCATAATTTAACTTATAAATGAAATAGTTTTTTTCATTGGAATGGCAAGCAATAATGTGTTTTTTTTTTTGTTTAAAATACATTTTTAAATATATAAATGGATTCAACACTCAGAAAAATCTTCGGAACTCACATTCTATAGATTAAATAACTTAGACTCCATTTTAAATCTTTGTCCAATTATGTTTAAATTTTTTTTTGAAAATTTGTCATTTCTTCTATAAATTAAACTACCCAAACTATTAAAATCTTTCTTAAAACGACCTATATACACCCACATTAAATCAAAATTTAAAAATATTTATTACCATTATTACCTTCCTAATATTTTAACATATCAAAATTATAATTACATTTCTTAAAACTTTTCATATACATAATAAAATTTAATTTCAAAATAGATTAACCATAACCACAGGGGCTGATCTTCACAGATATTTTTTAAAATTAAGATGAAGGGATAGATTCAACTATTAAATCTGTTGAAAATGCAACAAGATGATGAAGCTTAGTGAAATGAAGTTGCCTTCACTAAGTGGGCCCGCAGGCTATTTTTGGCACAAAGTCTATTTTTAAACTATGTCTATTTTTAGACATATGGATCAAGGTCTATGAGTTGCAGGATGCTATTTATGGATGATTGGTCGAGTTGGTAAAAATAGATGGACCTCTATTTTTAGACATTGGACGGTTTCTATTTTTAGACTGTCGGGCTAAAAATAGAACAGTCAAATATTATTAACCCTTAATAATATTTAGACTATAAACATTATCTTATCCTCTTGGAGCACTTCAGTTTGATGCTTGGTTGTGGCACATGCAGCTGACAGAAGGAAATACGCTTTTCCTAAGGGTTAGTTGAGCTATTGCATAGTTGACTTCAGTTAGAACTCATGTGGCAGAGTTTGGTGGAGTTGATGAGACAGTTGGTGGAGTTGTGTTCGGTTTAACTTAGTTGAACTAGTTGTATTTAGTCTAACTGACAAATACACTAGTGATGAGTGGTGTGAATTAATTATTAATTAATTCACTAACTATTAACTCATAAATCAACTAAAGAACACATCAGTTAACTGCAATGCATGAACAGTCCAGTGGAGACCAGTGTTAGAGGTGGGTGAAAGGGTGAGTGTGACTATCAGTTGTGACCATGAGTGTGCATAATATTTGCACACACATTGATGGAGATTTCCAATGAGGATTCCGCAGTTGGAGCTAGTGGGATTCGAACTTGGATCTCATCATTAATGAACTTGGATTGCGCAGTAGAGGCAGGCAGACTTGTGGAGGAGATTTGAACCCATGACTTGTTCAAATCTCAGTTAGTTTGTGTGTAACTTTTTAGAGATAGTACTGAGTACATGTGAGGAGCATTGTGCTATGTATTGTTACATGTTCTCTATCATTATACTATACAGATAGTTGGGGTTTTCAGCTATTTCTTTCCCCATTACATACTGTGTTGATATGTGTGCTTGATTATGTTTTAATGAGCGCATGCGACTGCTTTCTATTTCCGCATATTGATGATCAATTGTAGAAGAGGTTATGTATTATGCATGAAGCTTAAATAGTGTGTAATCAGGATAATCTCGGAGAATAATTCAGCTATTATTCAAATTTCTACATGGTATCAGAGCAGAATTGATCATCGGATCTATTACAGTGATTACAATTATTTCGGTAGACAGAGTCTGTAACGGGCCAGGTAGCCTCTGGATCCATCCTTTCTCTGAAAGGTGATATATCCAGTAAATGACCTTACAGTCGATCTCTGTGCTAGAAACAATTTGTTCTCATAGATCCAGAAGCAGCTGAGCTTTGAGCTTGGAATTTGAATTTGCAGCAGAATTTGGAATTCAAAATTTGCAGCAGTTTTCTTGGTGCTAGAGTTGAAATGTCTTTCAACGGATTGCGACTGGAGTATGCCCTTGAGGGCAGTTCGAATTATGTTGCATGGAAGGACAGGAGGGAGGCGGTATTAGATGATAATGGGCTGAAGGAGTTCATAGATGCTGAGATCCCAACACCTACTGATGCTGCTCAAGTTGAGGCTTGGCAAAAGAAGATGGCAAAATGTCGAAGGATTCTGTTGGAGGGCGTGAAGGATCACATTGTATCGAGCATGCATGGAAAAGCTTCTCCATACTTGATGTGGAAAGCGTTGATAGATTTATTCCAAAGCAAGAGCGACCAGAGGAAGTTGGCACTCAAGGATAAACTCAGACACATAAAGATGGAGAAAGGCGACAGTATGCCCAAGTACCTCACGAAGTTCATCCAATGCAGGAATGAGCTGGGCAGTGTGGGGGTGACTGTTGATGATGAGGAATTGGTGAGCTTGGCTCTCCTTGGTCTTCCGAAGAGTTGGCATGCCTATCAGGATTCTGTCAATGGTCGGGAGAAATTGCCAGGATTGGGGCGACTTTGGTCGGATCTTGTGCAAGAGGAGATAAGGCAGAATACCAGAGACGGATCTTCATCAAAGGCATCTGATGAAGAAAATTGCGCTTTGGCTGCCAAAGCAAAGAAGGGGAAGAGCAAGAAAGCTTCTCATTTCGGTGCGAAAGGCAAGAAGCAGGACATGTCCAAGGTGAAGTGTTTTCACTGTCACCAACACGGACATTATGCCACAAATTGTCCGCAGAAGAAGAAAAATAAGCAAGCTGCTGGATCTGCAGCGGGAGAGGCCTTAGCCTCGCAGTTTGAGCTGGATTTTTCGTTGATCGCATGCTTGGTCTCAAGTGTGATGGGATCAGTATGGTTCTTGGATAGTGGTGCGTCTTTTCACATGACTGGAGATCGAGATCTGTTTTCAAATCTGGATAAGAAAGATCTTGGAGTGCACATCGAGATGGGCGATGATGGTAGATACAGTGCGACCGGTATCGGTACCATTTCCTTTGAGAGGGAGTCTGGTAAACCCATCATATTGAAGGAAGTGATGCATGTTCCAGGATTGAAGAAGAATCTGATCTCTGTGGCGATGTTGGAAGACAAGGGGTACGATGTTGTCTTTAGCGAAGGAAAGGATTTCCTGCGCAGTAAGGAAATTGGAGAGACCCAGAAGATAGGGGTTCGAGTCAAGAAACTTTATCAGTTGCAAGTGGATGGCTGTGCAGCAATGGCATGCAAGGCGGAAGGAGTGGTGAGCCGAGATGATGGCGAGTTGTGGCACAGAAGATTGGGACACCTTCACCATGGAGCTTTGAAGATACTGCAGTAGATTTCTACTGGGCTTCCTAAGGGCACTCTTGCACAGTCAGATCAGTGCAAGGGGTGTACCTTGGGAAAATTTGTGAAAGCCACCTTTCACGAGAAGGATAGTCGCGCCACGACGATCCTTGAGAGAATTCACACAGACGTGTGTAGACCTTTCTTAGTAGCTTCGACAGCAAAGCACAAGTACTATGTGATCTTTGTTGATGATTATTCTCGGAAGTGCTGGATCTTCTTCATGCATAAGAAGAGCGAGACATACTCAAAGTTTTGTGAGTTCAAGGCGTTGGTTGAGAAGGAATCGGGGAAGCATGTGAAGGCTCTTAGGAGCGACAATGGTGGTGAATTCATCTCTGCTGAATTCAAGGACTTTTGCAACGCAGAAGGAATTCGGAGAGAGCTCATTGCACCTCATAACCCACAGCAGAACGGGGTTACTGAGCGGAAGAATAGAACGATTGTGGGTGCTGCACGGGCGATGTTGCATGATCAGGGCCTACCCCTTCACTTGTGGGCGAAGGCATGCAATACTGCAGTATATGTGCAGAACCGTTGTCCTCACAAGATACTTGGCATGAGTACACCGGAGGAGGCGTTTTCTGGTAAGAGACCTAATATTTCCCATTTGAGGATTTTTGGTTCACCTGTCTACATGCACTTGAAGGATGCTAGGAAGGAAGCTGGATCCGACCGCGAGAGGTTGGGATATTTGTGGGGTACAGCGATACACCTCACAACTACCGGGTGTATTTGTCAGACGGTCGCAAGACTGTTGTGCGATGGGATATAAAATTTCAGGAGGAGAAAGCCATGCAGTGTTCGCTTGAGAGGGAGCTACACTTGCATGCAGATGAGGAGCTGTTAGTTCCTAAGGAGGAGCTTCCGGATGTGGATCGGCCACAAGAGGAAGTTCAGGAGGTGGAAGAAACCACCCATGCAGCGCCAACCATCAGAGGGCGCATGCGCACTACAGAAGCTGAGCGACTGGCTCGAGATGCAGAGAAGGTTGTAGGACCACCTACAGCACAGCGCAGACAGAGGCAGTCACCGGATCGGTACATTGGATACATGGCTCTTGTGAGTCAATGTGTCGTGACGGAGCCATCCTCTTTTGAGGAAGCTGTGGAGGAACCCGCATGGGTTGATGCCATGATCGAAGAATATGATTCGATCGTCAGGAACAGTGCATGGGAGATTGTCCCAAGACCGGTAGGGAAATCGGTGGTGGGTTCGTGAGTGGTGGGTTCGTGATAGATCTACAAAATGAAGTGATAGGCGGGCGACGGAGTGTGGAGAATGCAAAGGCGAGATTTGTCGCCCGTGGCTTCTCACAGATTGAGGGGATTGACTATGAGGAGACTTTTGCACCTGTCGCCAGGTACTCTTCCATACGGACGATCCTTGCTCTCTCAGCGCAGATGGGGTGGCACATTCATCAGATGGATGTGAAGACTGCGTTCCTCAATGGAGTTATTGAGGAAGAGGTGTACATAGAGCAGCCTGAAGGTTTTGAGATCTTCAGCGGTGAGTCGCATGTGTGCCGACTCAAGAGAGCACTGTATGGGCTGAAGCAAGCACCTCGTGCTTGGTACACTCGGATAGACAGCTACTTCACCGGGCTTGGATTCTCCAAGAGTGAGGCGGATCCAAACCTGTACCAGGTTGTGGTGGAGGGGAAGCTGTTGATCATCGTACTGTATGTAGATGATCTGATTTTGACTGGCGACGAGCAGTTGATACTTTCATGCGAGGAGGATCTTGCACGAGAGTTTGAGATGAAGGACCTGGGCATCCTTCATTATTTCCTGGGATTGGAGATTTGGCAGCGCAGTGGAGGACTGTTTGTTTCTCAGGGCAAGTATGCCCGGGATCTTGGAGAAGTTCAACATGCATGCCGTCACGCAACCTTGTTGATACTCTCCTCTTCCTGGAGGTTGGAGGAAGGAGGATGCTACTTCAGCAGAAGTAGTGGATGCCACTGTTTATCGACAGTTGGTGGGGTCGCTTATGTATCTGGTCAATACACGACCCGATATATGCTATGTTGTTAACCAGATTTCGTGAGCTATGGTTAAGCCTACCAAGCACTTCTGGAAGGCAGGCAAGCATGTATTGCGTTATCTTAGAGGCACATCGGGATATGGCTTGTGGGTGAGACAGGAGGATGAGGTGAAGCTATGTGGCTTCACGGATGCAGATTGGGCAGGAAGCCCAACGAACAGAAAGAGCACATCTGGAGGGATCTTCAGTATCGGGTCGACAGCAGTTTCTTGGTACAACAGGAAGCAGAGATCCGTTGCACTCAGTTCAGCAGAGGCTGAGTATATGGCAGCAAGTTTGGCTGCATGCGAGGCCATATGGATGAGGAAGATCTTGGTCGGGTTGTTCGAGTCACACTTGGAGCCTACTGTGATTTATTGTGATAACTAGAGTTGCATTAAACTCTCGGCTAATCCAGTATTTCATGATAGATCCAAACACATCGACATCAGGTACCATCATATCAGAGATTGTGTGCAGCGGAGAATCATGTTACTTTCATACATTCCCACGGAGGATCGGGATGCTGATATCTTGACGAAGGCGCTCACCAGGAGCAAATTCGAATACCACAGAGGCAGGATAGGGGTTGCAGATAATCCATATCTTGTTGAGAGGGAGTGTTGAAAATGTAACAAGATGATGGAGCTTAGTGAAAAGAAGTCGCCTTCACTAAGTGGGCCCGCAGGCTATTTTTGGCGCAAAGTCTATTTTTAGACTATGTCTATTTTTAGACATATGGATCATGGTCTATGAGTTGCGGGATGATATTTATGGATGATTGGTCGAGTTGGTAAAAATAGACGGACCTCTATTTTTAGACATTGGGCGGTTTCTATTTTTAGACTGTCGAGCTAAAAATAGAACAGTCAAATATTATTAACCCTTAATAATATTTAGACTATAAGCATTATCTTATCCTCTTGGAGCACTTCAGTTTGATGCTTGGATGTGGCACATGCAGCTGACAGAAGGAAATACGCTTTTCCTAAGGGTTAGTTGAGCTATTGCATGGCTGACTTCAGTTAGAACTCATGTGGCAGAGTTTGGTGGAGTTGATGAGACAGTTGGTGGAGTTGTGTTCGGTTTAACTTAGTTGAACTAGTTGTATTTAGTCTAACTGAAAAATACACTAGTGATGAGTGGTGTGAATTAATTATTAATTAATTCACTAATTATTAACTCATAAATCAACTAAAGAGCACATCAGTTAACTGCAATGCATGAATAGTTCAGTGGAGACCAGTGTTAGAGGTGGGTGAAAGGGTGAGTGTGACTATCAGTTGTGACCATGATTGTGCATGAGATTTTCACACACATTGATGGAGATTGCCAATGAGGATTGCGCAGTTGGATCGAGTGGGATTCAAACTTGGATCTCATCATTAATGAACTTGGATTGCGCAGTAGAGGCAGGCAGACTTGTGGAGGAGATTTGAACCCATGAATTGTTCAAATCTCAGTTAGTTTGTGTGTAACTTTTTGGAGATAGTACTGAGTACTTGTGAGGAGTATTGTGCTATGTATTGTTACATGTTCTTTATCATTATACTATACAGATAGTTGGGGTTTTCAGCTATTGCTTTCCCCATTACATACTGTGTTGATATGTGTGCTTGATTATGTTTTAATGAGCGCATGCGACTGCTTTCTATTTCTGCATATTGATGATCAATTGTATAAGAGGTTATGTATTATGCATGAAGCTTAAATAGTGTGTAATCAGGATAATCTCGGAGAATAATTCAGCTATTATTCAAATTTCTAGAAAATCATTTTTAAAATTTCAACCTAAAACAGGGTAATCAAGTTAACAAACATGTGCATTCAACTATTAAATCACTTTTAAAATTTAAACTTAAAATAGGAATAGGGTAATCAAGTTACAAATACGTGGCTATGATTTTAATCCCTCAATGAAAAGGCATGTTTAGATCAACATAAACTCAGTTAACATATTTATTTCAATTGTTGGTTCCCCAAATATTCCACAATCTGACAGATAAAAATCTGGTCAATTATTTCACCGCTCCCATGTCCATCTGACATGGCCATCTGAGTTGATAAAGAACATTGGAATTTTGGGTATAATCCCAAATGACCATATTGACTATTGTCAAAATCAAAGAAGAGTAAATTTCTGAGAGATGTGATTGAGAAATCACAAGGAAAAGAAGATAGTAGTGGGCCTGTCCTGCAATAACATGCAGACGACTAAAGTTATAGTAGCATGTGAAGACAAAGACTACAGCTGCGTTTTTGGGTGTTTTTGCGTCTGTGTCCATTTCCATTGTATGGTTCATGTCAGCCAGCATCAGCTTGATCGTGCCCTAATGCCATTTTGGTGTGTTCGCTCATTCAATTCATTCATTACGAATGGTAAAGTCGTTGCTTATTCTCGTCTGCTAGTCTTTTGACTAGAAATAGTAAAGTGATTGTAGTCTCATGATTTAACCCTTCTCTAACTCTTTCCTAATCCTGGGGCAGCAGACTAATTCCATTCTTCTCATTCGAGACTTCACTACTCTTTCTTTGTCAACCATCAATACTCAGCTACTTCCTGAGTTGGTAATCCAATACATTCAGTTTTCCAATCGATACAATGTAGGAATTTTAGTGTGTAATTATAACCTCTCTAACCTAGTTTCCCATTTGGCTTATCATTGCATAATTATATACAAGGTAGGAATGTTAGTGAGTAATCATAACCTCTCTAACCTAGTTTCCCATTTGGCTTATCATTGCATAATTATATCATATCGATTAGTATTATTATTTTTTAAAGCTATAGATTTTTTGTTTTTTGTTTTTTTAAATATGTGGAAGATGTATAATTTTTTTTAATGTACATTTTCACATTGTATATTTTAGTGGTTGTTTTTATAGACAGTTTTATTTGGAAGAATTATTTACAATAACAAATAAACCCTTGTACCTAATTTAACATGAGATGAGAGGGATCAAATTTCTTACATACAAATTCCTTTATAGTACAAAACACATTGTTCAATGTTTAAATTGTATTTTTGAATTCTATATAGAGTATATATAAAACCAAATAAACTTTTTAACCATCAAACTTATTTTTTTCATGCTATATAGATAATTTTTTTTAATGATATATTATTATTATTATCCAATTTTAACGTCACTTCCAAAGCCAACACCAAATTGGTGTGTGAGACCCCTTTGTTTGTGGAATAAGGTACCCACCTCTTCGCAGCCATTTGACTACTAAGTCTACTAAGGCATAGATACTAAACCCTCTCTGGTTTTGAACCATGTGGCCTTTTAGGAGGAAACACGTGTTCTTACATATGAATATATTTTATGTGGCATTAAAATATTTTACATAACATGTATATCCATACAATTTATCGACCCAAATTAAAATGGTTTTTTATTATTAATATATAATTTAAGTATATGTCAATATTAATTCATATTAAAATATTTTATTGATAACCCACATTTAATATTTTTTTATATACAACATTAAAATAATTTAGTTTAACAAATTTTTTTTCTATATATAAGTATACAGGAAGTTGATATCAGCATAGATTAATTAATATATATCTTCAAATAGTTTATTTAAATACCATGTTGAAATATTTTTGAAATGTATAAGATTCAAGTATCTTAATCACATGATTTTTTTTACTTCTAATTACTTTACAACATATTCATTTTTTTGAATTATAGCCCACACTAGATTTCTATTTAAAGAATATTCATTTTTTTTTTGTGATTATAGCTCACACTATTTTCTTATTTAAAGCATAATTAATTTATTTTTAATAGATGGACTGGCATACTTACACATCCACTCATATTGGGTTGTAGCTTCTCGGCTAAATAATGAATATTATATTTCAATGTTCACTTTAAATAAAACATTCTATTAAATTTCCATGGGTGGTACCATAATTGGAAAAAAAAAACTTGTTGACAAACCCTTGTGAATCCATTGATTTGAAGTTAAATAGAAATGAATAAATATTATATTTCAATATTCAATTTAAATAAAACATTCTATTAAATGTCCATGGATGGTTTCATAATTGGAAAAAAATAATTGTTGATGTGAAGTTCAATCCCTAGATCCCCACACATGTCCCACCAAAACATAAAAAAAAAAGAATTAAGACATAGTGTGTGAATACACACACACACACACACACGTAATTCATCTATGACCATTTCCATGAGAGGTAGTCGTAACTATGATTTTTTAATATTCTTTTTAAATAGTCCACTTAGCACTCATTTCAATAGGTGATGCTCACATAGGTGAAGAAGTGGGATTGAAACTAGTGAAATGAATCACATAGCATCAATCATCACTTCTCGGGATCGCCTCTGGCTCAAGCATGCTTAACTGTGGAGTTTTTCCCCACAATCAAGCCCCCTTAGCTTGCTATCCCATTTGCAAAACCTTAGAAAGTATTGTGCCTCATGAACCATTCAAGTAGAGCTCCCTTCATGAGGTACAATACTTGCTAAGGTTTTTCAAATGGGGTAGCAAGCTAAGTGGGCTTGATTGTGGGGAAAAATCCACAGTTAACACGCTTGAGCAAGAGGTGATCAAGGATGGATGACCTCCCGGGAAGTCCTGGTTATCGACTGCAAGACGTGGAAGTGATGATTGACACTATGTGATTCATTTCACTAGTTTCAATCCCACTTCCCTGAAAATGAAGTGATCATTGATGGTATGTGATTCATTTCACTAGCTTCAATCCCACTTCTTCACCCTTTCATAAATGTGTGTGCTATAGTCATCAAATGGTGGGTAACTTATCCCATCCATAAGAGGTTTTCTAATCAGTCTATTTTTTTCCAAGGCTATATACTACACAACCAAGAACCAAAAATTGATGGAACAAAGTGACTCCTCTTATAATAATCTCTTCTTGTAGAAGGTAGGCCATCTATTGCAATAAGGAAATCATCAATCAATTTAATGCTAATCTAACTATTACATATCAAGTAGTTTCCCTTACAAACTTTTGTGAATCTAAGTGATGAGAAGTTCAATCCCCCTCATCATGAATACCTATTATATTTCGATATCAATCCTCCAAACATATTTCTCAGAAACTTAAAAAAAACATTCCTTTATATAATTAAAATTTATTATTTCTCCTTAAATCATTCTATATTTAATATAAAATTAAAACATTATATATATAAAAATATTTTTCAACATGAAAAAAAATACAATTAAAGTCAATATTTCAAATTAAATAAACCTACACAACTTTAAATAAAAATCAATCCTAAACAAATTCAAAACCATTACATAGAGGAATTCAAGCCAATATGGTCGTCCAACAAGTGACAAAGACTACATGGATTGCACTCAATCAATTAGATTTTGGTACGATAACGAAGAAATTTGCCTTATCATTTCACATTTTCTATTATTAGTATTATTTATATTTTAAAGGAAGTCATTTTACTAAATTAAATGTGAAATTTACTTAAATTTTATAATTTAAAACTATTTAAATAATTCAAAAAATAATTTTGATAATAAGAAATTTAATACCGAATGTAATTTATTTTTAGAGAAATTGAAGTTTAGAAAACCATTACACTGAAATGAATTTTTTTGGTGGATTTTTGGGATGAGGTTGCTAATATGGTTTTAATATAGATTTTAATTTATTTGAGAGAAATTGAAGTTTAGAAAACCTTTCAACTCATATGGATTGTTTTGGGGTTTTTTGGGATGAGGTCGAGATGGTTTCAATATAGTTTTTTTCTTACTTGTGTCAATGAATATAAAGAGAATTACATCCATCTTATTTTTGAAGTCAATGTGAATTTATTTTTTATTTTTTAAATTATATTTTAACAAATTTTTATTACAATACACTTTTTCATAAATATATGTCCTATATTCATCAAGTGGTGGGTAACTTATTAATAGTTTTCTTTCTTTCAAGGCTATACTACACAATCAAGAATAAAAAATTGATTGAATAAATTGAATTTTCTTATAATAATTTTTTCTTGTAGAAAGTAGGCTATATATTACAATAAGGAAGGCATCAGTCAAATTGATGATAATCTAACTATTCTATATTTAAGTTTTTCTTATGTATATGGCTTCAATACTTTACATGGTTGACAATATTGTATGACAAATGGTTTCCCTTAACAAACCCTTCTAAATCTAAATGATTAGTAAGTTCAATCTCTCTAAACATAAATAAATATTATATTTCAATATTCACTTTAAATAATACATTATATTACATGTCCACAAATAATAGCATAATATACACACAAAAGAAAGAAAGAAAAAAAGACAGGCCTTTTTATCAAAATTCAATCCCCAAACATGTCCCATCAGAACTTAAAAAAAAAACATTATAATTAAAATTTTTTGTTACTCCACAAATCATTCTATTTTTAAAATATAATAAATTTAATATGAAAAAAAAATTACAGTTAAAATAAATATTTTAAATTAAATAAACCTATAAAAAAATTATATAAAAATCAATCCTAAACAAATTCAAAACCATTACATAAAGCAATTCAAGCCGATATGGTCATACAACAAATCACAAAGACTGCAATGCACTCAATAAACTGGATTTTGGCACGATAACGAAGAAATTTGCCTTATCATTTCACATTCTCTATTATTGGTTTTATTTTTATATTTACAAGGAAGCCATTTTATTAAATTAAATGTGAAATTCATTTCAATTTTATAATTAAAAAATAATTTAGATAATAAAAAATTTAATACCAAATGTAAATTATTTTAAAGAAATTGAAGTTTGGAAAACTTTTAAACTCAAATGCATTTTTTGGGGGTTTTTTTAAGGATGAGCTTGCTTAGATAGGTTTAATATAGATTTTTCTTAGTTGTGTTGAAATTTTCAATGAATATAAATGGATTACATCTTCCTTGTTTTTCAACACAAAGTGATTTTTTTTTTAACAATTTTTTATTACAATCTATTTTTTCATAAATGTGTGTCTTATAGTCATCAAATGGTGAGTAACTTATCCCATCTGTAAGAGGTTTTCTATCCGTCTTGTTTCTTTTAAGGTTATACTACACAACTAAGAACCAAAAATTGATTGAACAAATTGACTCCTTTTATAATAATCTCTTTTTGTAGAAGGTAAGACATTTATTCCAATAATGAAATCATCAATCAAGTTGATGATAATCTAACTATTATATATCTAATCTGTTCTTATGTGTATGTCTTCAATTCTTCACATAGTTGACAATATTGGATGTAAATTGGTTTCCCTTATGCAATAGAGTTTTTTCATCCTTCATGCTATTGGTAAATTTGAGTCTTGTTGATTTTCCAACATATGCTAATCAATGGACTACTCCACCTTAAGAAATATATCTAATTGACTTTCCTCTAGCTTCTTATTTCTAGGGAAATTACCTATTAAGATTTCTTCTCTTTATTGTAGTTGGAGAAGGTTGGTTTCTCTTCCACTTTTACTCCCCCTCTTCTTCATCTCAAAAAAACTAGGTTGGATAAATTAGCTCCACTTAATGCATAATTAATTGCAACATTGTGCTCATTAGTTTTTTGGAACGATAGTCTAACATGTCATTAACATTGCTAGAATACTATGTTTATTTTGGTTAGTTGATTTTTGTTCTCTTAAAGGTTATAAGTTTTCCTTTAGTAAGATCCACATATCCTTATAAAATTATATCTTACCTAATATATCAATTTCATGGGTTTGATGTACCAATGACTTTATCCCAGTTGTTTCAATCCTTAAATGTTTCTAAAAGCCAATAAATTTATTATTTTCCCATGATATTTTTGGGTAACACACCTCCAATGGGATGCTTTTAGTGTCAAAATGTTATAATAAAATATGGGGAAAAAAATTGAAGCCTCATTTATATCATATTATCTTTCTCTCTATGATATATTATCTTTGAGTCCAATCTACTATAATTTAGCTTTCCCTTTCCAAGTTTCACATACCTTCTTATGAAAAATTAAATCCTCCTACATTTAATCAAGTGTAGTATATGACTATATGAAGAACATGTTCTTCCTCTTCCACATCCAACAATATGGTTCAAACAATCATGAGTTATCTACATTTGTCATCAAATATATCTACATGTATGGATGTAGATTCAATTTGAATGCATTACCACTAAATCAATCGACGATTCTGATGGAATGTATCTCGGTGGTTTCAACTTCTTATTTACCCATTTCACATACTTTTCATTAAAATATAAACATTTATTTTCCACAGCATGGAATATATGAGTGACTCTATGTTAGTCATGATGAAGTTTACACTTCTTCTTATTTAACTTAATATTGCTACACCTTTAGAGTAATTTGTCTAATTGTATCAGTAGATCTCCCTACTCAATTTGCTTCGTCACAAACATCTTGTTCATTTTCCTTTTTCTATGCATAAATGAGATGCAAAGGTAAATGTGGAAAATAACCATAACATGATTCCCAATGATATTTTTTCATGGAAGAGTGTTCTAATTTTTCATAAGATTGTGGAATATATACCAAATTCTCATCTTGCAAGTTTGGATGTCTCTAGTTGTATCTTGTTAACAACTACACCAAAGTCCTACTAACACTTCCATTTTCACAATAGCCTAAGGGTGGAACATAGTTGAATGTTTTAAATTAGTATCCATTCTTTAAAATTATTTTTTCCAAAACTCACCCAAAAAACATGTATCTATATCAAAATTGATTGAGTGAGGAAATTAAAAATGTACTAAAATATTTGAGTAGGAAATATTATAATTCTAGTAGTGATATTTCACGAGAGTACAATATAGATGCATTGAACTTTTGTTTCACAAACATATATGCACTAAAAATTGCAAAATATTTCCCATTCAGGAGGACGAAAGGATCAATCAAGGAACCATGCACATTTGTAAGAAAAAAACCATTTATGTTCAACTACTTAATGCCCCATAATTTTCTTAGTGGGCTTGAGCACATAAATTTTTATAGTATGTTTAGAACCACAAAAAAGTATTCACTATATCACCTAGTTATTGGTAATCCTCAAATGGAATCCATATAGATAATTTTCCATGGTATACTACAAAGTAGTAATGTCATGTAAAACCATGTTTCTTATTACTTAATTTGTTAGTTTTATAAATATTACAACCTCATATATATTTGGAAAGTTCTCTTCCATCTTGGGCCAATACATATACATTTAAAAAATTTCCATGGATTTTATAGCTTTGAAATGTCCATAAATCCTTAGAGTATGAGATTCTAAAATCCACCCAGTTCTCCTTTCCTCTAGGATCCATAGGTTGTCCAAACTATAAAGTAGCCAATCTTAAAGTTAAAGTTAATATTTTTATAAATTAAAATTTTCTTTTCCCAATGATTCTAGAGAAATATACAATCCAACCTATAAACTCATGATTTAAACATTCAATATATGTTGTGTTTCCCACAGAAATAATAATCTACTAACATATAGAATTTCATTTATTTTACTTCTCAATCATGGAAGGTTTCTACAAGGATGGTAACACTCCAAATATTGAATGCCAATTAATGTTCTAAACAATTGAAGTTGAGTATATATTACATATATGTATTGGAGGATTTTCCCCACGTTTTATTTCTTTCGCATGTTTCACCACTTAATCGAAGTCTTGTTATCATTTTTATTGTGGTTGTTGCATTTTTCAACATCATTCCAGAACACATTTTTTTGTTTCCATTCATGAAGATATTGTTACTAATCCTAATCATATTTGTATATGTTGTTTCTACCATATTCATTATAATCTTCTCTTGTCATTAGAAGAGAACATCTAGAGTTATTCTATGAGTGTAATCAACATGCCCTATGGAAGTTGCCGAATATATATCATGTTTTTTCAATGAGTTTGATTGTAAATCTTTGTCAGCTTCCCCTACATTCTCCATTTTTTAAGAAAAATGACCTTACACAAAGCACAATTACTTTTTTAATCTATGAGATGAGAACTAAGAGACCCACCACGTAGCTTACATTGGGTTATAATGATTAGTTTATGTGTTTTTCAAGTTATGGTGTTAATATTCATCTTCAAGTTCCATAACAAGTTTATATAATAATGTTTGGAAATTCTTCTTTTAGTAGTTTCATATGGCATAGTTTTTTTAAGATCAATATCCATAACCATATTATATTTGCAATGTTTCACCGACATTATCTAATTATTATTGTTAATTAATGATAGTGGATAAAAGAATATCAAAACTATTGTTTAGATGGGCATCCCTATGATGATGATAATTTGTGCCATATTATACTTCACTTGTGACTTCGTTGGTTGTTGGACAATTTAATATTTTAGTACCTACAAAGAGGAAACAATGAATGATTTAAAAAATAAAAACAAAAGTGAGTTGTAGAAGGCTATAATGGATGCTTATTTTCGTGGTGCACTTAAACCATAATGCAACCTAATGAGCTTAAAATAGTAACATGATCATACTTAGTATGCTTAATTTCATATTGAATACAACAAAATCACCAATATGTACTATATGTCTAAAATGCTCTTGTATATGTAATATATTTTTGAAATGTGTATTTTAAATATTTTGAAGGTAGTTTTTCAAGATTTAATTAAATACATTTTCATTTCCAATCATTGTTAAAGCTACATCTACATTAAAAAATATGAAATATTTATGTTAAAGGTTTCTATTAGTTGATTGACACAATTATATGCAACTTTTCCTTTTCCATCCATCACATCCTTGAACTTCATAAAATGTAGGGTAAGTGGTGAAAGACCATTTGTCATTAAAAGAGGTTGCATAAAATGTAAGGTGCTTCTCTGAGATTTGATCCATGCTTTCATCAACAATTAATGAGAAGAAAGTACTTTCCACCATATTTTTTATTTCAATTTTTCAAGATATCTTGATATAGCAATGTAAACTATGAGATAGGAATTGTACCAAGTACCTCTTTGTTGAGGTAGCGAAAAATCATTTGATTTTGAAAAGTGTTGATTCAGAATACACCTTTTTTTTGGATCATATTTTTGAACTTTAAATTTTCTTATATATCAAGTATGAACATTTTTTTTTTAAATGTTAGTGATTTTTATGCTGATTTTGAAAAGTGTTTATGCAACATCAACCCATTTTTAGAGGGCTTATTTTTGACACTTTAAATTTTCTAATGTAATAAGTGTGGATAATGTTTTTAAAATGTTGGTGATTTATATGTGGATTTTGAAAAACATACACATTTTTTTAAACATATTTTTGAGACTTCAAAATTGTATTATGTCCTAAATTTGCACATTTTTTTAAATGTTGATTATTTAATAATTTTTCAAGTTGTCTTATTACTTTTCTTATTTTTCATCCTAAATTATTTATTTTTTAAGGGTTTTCCAAACATATGTTTCAGGATTTTCTTTCCAATGTTCTTTTATAATTAATTTTTATTTTTGAAAAGAATAAAATAAATAATAACATTAAAAATATAGGTAAGAAACCAATACAAAAATATATATATATAATGAAAAAAAATGTCAAACATAAAAAAATGTAGAAAGAAACAAAATTAACCCAAAAAAAAAAAGAGAAAAAATATTAGATAATAAAATAAAAACATTAAAATAAAATAAAAACATTAAAGTAAAAATTAAAAATAATAATAAAATAAAACATTAAAATAAAAAACATAATAAATAAAATAAAAAATGTTATATATATATTTATATATTGGATCGCCTAACTTAGTGCCTAGAGGGGCTCGAGATTCGCAGCCGATTCTAGGAATAAATCGCCAATCCCAGAGCTTGCAGGCCACTAGGCTAGGTGGGGGTGGCACAACTTGCCACCTTCACCTAGTTCGTGCCACCCTCTCCCAGCCCAGCAGCCAGCCAAGCCCAGGGCCCACTGGCCGCGGGGGTGGGCGGGGGTGGAGCCTACCACCCCCACCCAGTCCATCGACCAACAGAACCTAGGCTTGGCAGTCGATTCAGAGAATCGTCTGCCAAGCCAATGGCCCGGTGGCCTTTAGGTTGGGTGGGGCAGGGCACTATATGTATTAATAATTTTTTTTTTAATGTTTTTTTCATTATGTTTGTTTTTCTAATTATGTTTGATTTTTTTTTTAATTATCTAATATTGTTTTTATCTTTCTTTCATTTTGAATATTTTTTTTTAATAAATACGTTGACTTTTTTTTAATTATTTATCTTTTAGATCTTTTTTTCCATGTTTTTATTTTTATTTTATGTTCTAAAATATATTTTTATTTACTTCTATTGTTTTGTTCAAGAAAGCCCTTGTGGAAAAATCACATTAGGAATTAGAGAATCAATGCTTTTCGAATTACCAAGTGTCGTTCATCATCAAGAAATTGATGAATGTGTTGATCCATATCAATCTATATACTGCAGAGATGTGCAACAGTTAAAAGACAAGAGCATTATAGAAAATTAATAAATAATACAAATGACCATTAAACTAATTAATAAAATTTAGAATTATAGAATTTCTAATTAGAAAATAAAACCCTATTAATTATTAAAATCAACTCTAACCTAAACTAGGAATAAAAAAATAAAAAATCAATAACTAACAAACTAAAAATAAACCAAAAATGAAAACAAATGAATAAAAATATAATAAATAAATTATTAAAAACAAAAGGTTAATAAAACAAAACAAATCAATAAACATAACAAATATAATCTAATTTTAAGTTTCAAAATCAAGCTAATGCTAATAAAAATATTAATAAGATACATAAAATAACTATTTATTTTCATTTTCATTTTATTTTATTAACTTCTTGTTATTTAAATTTTTGTGTCTTTTTATTATTATTTTTTTTTAATATTTAAATGTTTGCTTTATTTTGTATTTTTCATTTTTATTTATTTATTTATGTATTTATTTATTATTTTGTTTTATTTTAATTTTTTCCTACAAGGTCCATTTTGATCTTCGGCTAGCAATTTAATCTCATTATGTGTTAATTTGATTATTGATTTTGAAATTTCTGTTATAAAGCATTGAGTTCACCCTCACAATGTGTCAATTTCATGGTTGGTCTTTTTGTTTTCATTACAATGGTCCAGTTCTCCTACACTGTGTGTCAATTTGATGCTTGACTGTTAAATTTTTGTTGCAATGGATCAATTTTTCTTATGCTAAGATTTTAAAATCGTCATACTTTTAGAATTTTAAAAAGAAATTACTCTTGGCATAATGACTCTCATTCATGTGTTCATTTTTAAAGTTTTTTTAGTCATAAATTTTTTCCATAATGTCATGGTTGAAAAATTGTGAAACTTTTAAGGTTTTTTTCTATCGTGATATTTTATCTTTAATGTTATGGTTGAAAATAGTTATAAGTTTTTTATCTTTAACACCATGGCTAAAATTTGTTAGAATTTTAAGAATTTTCAGAGACGTGATATTTTATCTTTAATATCATCCCTGAAAATCGTTTGAATTTTAAGGTTTTTTAGAGTCACGATATTTTATCCTTATCGTCATTTCTAAAAAATGTTAAAAATTTACCTTGAAAAAAGAAAGATGTTAGCCCAACATCAACATATTTTGTTTTTAGGGAATTTTTTGCACACAAAAAATTGGTTTTTATTAGCTTCATGTTTGTTTGGTGTATTTTTGCTATATTTCTTTTAAACCTCAAGTTTGGTAATTTACATTGTTATATTCAATATACAAACTCATTTATAAACTTATTATTTCCACATGAATATCACTATTCAAACTTTAGGACAACTTTAGGACATATGGTGTTTTTGCATCTTTGAGAAATTCACAATTTGTTTTTTGTGATGTGATAATGAAAAACCTCCTTGATAGAGAAAATATAATACTTTCAATGTAACATTTTCTCTTTCTTTAATGGAATCTTCCATTTATCTAATATGATTTGGAATTGGCTTTAACTTTCCGTCCAATGAATTAATCCATCTTGTCTTAGCATATTTATGTACCAATAATTTTGTATAAATAACAAGAGAATCATCTTGCAATGTGATACCACCTCTCAAACCCTATGCTTGATTTATTTTATACTTCTAAAAATTACATTTTGAAGTTATTTTATTGTCATTCCTAACATATTCAACTATTCAAACTAGCCTAATTATTCTAGAATTTTTTTTTTTATATCCATTTTCTTTAATTATTAGCATTTTCTTCAATTTCATTTATTTGTTTAACTATATTGTCATAAAAAATAAAGAAAATCCAAAAATCTCATTCAATTTCTATTCCATTAGCATATTATGGGTTCCTTTACAAATTTTTAATCATTTTAAGTTATAAAAATTTATATTTTTCCATCCATACAATACTTCAATTATAACTTACACTTATTTTTAAGACATTTGTAATTGCTTCTATAATATATAAAAGAAATTAGTGAAACCAAAATATTTCATTGATATATAGAAAAACTTATTTATCATAAAAGAATTTTCATTTCCAACACATACAAGAACTATAATTGGAACAACAAATACTGATTAAAAATTATGGACATCATTTTTTATTAAAAATTAAAAATTTATTAATTGTACAAGTTGAAATTCCCTACACAATCCACAAAGCATGTTTTTTGAAAAATATATGTATTAAAAATATCATTTATAATTTTTTTTTTTGTCAATTTGGTAGTGCCTTGCTATTTTCTATTTATATTTTGAAAGCAGGTTACAATAGATAGTAGTTTTGTGACCTCAACCTGCTCGGAGGAAACCAGGTCTGTTGGCCACCTTAATGCGTTAAAAGCCATCAAAAATTGAAAATGTTTCATTCTTCTATTTTCTGCATTAGCTAGCTGACTATTTAAACTATATCCAAGGTAACAGTTAGAAAGTAAAGTCTTGTCCAAGAAAACAAAATGCATATACAGAATTAAACCGAAATCCTATCCATCTGATGATTCTATTGGAGCTAGGTCCTTTGCTGTGGAACCTGGCATGTCTACTTGTTGCATCTATTGAATCTACGTCTCAATTCTTCCAACATTATCTTCAATTCTCCCAATACGGTCGGTCACTTGGTACTGAGTGACCTTGATGTGTTGAATTTGAATATCAATGTCCTGCAATAATTCCAAAATTTCTGGCTCTTGCTTCTCTCTGCATGGATGAATACTCTAAATAGCCTTAGCTAAAAGGAATTTCATACTCCAATAAGTATGGACTGTTTGATTGAACAATGAGAGGCGACCTCGAGTGTTCTCAGGATCTGAAACGAAGTCCATAATTTCTGCCTCTACTTCAGTGTCTTCCTCATTACTCTGAATTTCTCTTTCCCAACCATGAATTTCCTTTCTGACTTGAGACAAATTTCCAAGGGAGTATACTGATGAGAGGTTCAGTAAGACCTCTTGCTTTGTCTTCCTGCCTCTTTTCCTGTTCTCAGCTTAAGATTTTATCATCTTCTGTTTCCCTTTTTCTATAGTTTGGGCCACTGTTTTCCTCTTTTGCCTCTTAACCATGGTGTTGAGCTGAATAATAATAAGACTGAGCTCTCAAATGAGAAAATAAGAAAAAAGGACAAAAATTAAACTTTCAATCTTGTGACCATGAACATCATTTGGACGGTTATGATTCTCCTCTTGACTTGGGAGATGAGAAATGTTATCTTCCCTGACAATAGCATCGATATAAAGCAAAACCTAGAAATGACAGAAAGTCCAGGCATTAAGAAAAGGCCAACAAACAGCAAGGACAATTTTATGAGGGAGCCAATTTTTCAAACTAAGATCCTGATTAGCTAAAAAACCTTGAAAGAATAACAGGGTAGATTCCACGCAGTCTGACATCAGCATACTCTGCCTCCTATCAACATTTACTTTTCAAAGAAAAGACAACCAGAGCTCATAGAACAAGCCAAAATTAAATTGAATATCCTGCCTCCTGCTAAGGGATTCAAGAAACATTACATGACAACAAAAGAAGGATTTTAGCCCAGAGGCCCGCATGAGATCACAATTTTCCTTTCCGCCACTTCTGAGCCTCAAATATCTGATGGAGTGAACACAATTACTCTTAACCAAACGACAATAAATCTTCACAAACAAGTCAAAATTGGAAATAAACTGCCTAGCATGACAAGGATCTCTAAAACAAGGCTCAACTGCCTTCGAAGGAGTGAGCTCAGACCAATTTATTAAAAGCCTAGTTTTACTCTCAGAATCTTCCCTAACCTAATACATTTCGATGCTACCACTAAAGAACATAAGATTGATATGGAAAAGAACATACCCCAATAGTAAAATGAGCCTGCTGCAGATTGTGGACGCTCCAGTCCTCACCCGCCTCAATTCACAAGCTATCACAGAGGAATTTTTTTTTTTCAAAACAACTTGCAACACTTAAACTCAGCCTTCAAATGGCTTTTACCTCCCGGTTCTGATGGCACAGGCTGGCTTAACAGATTTTTGATCATTCCCTTATCCTTTGCATGCCTCCATAATCGTATGTTGGATGACTTATACATTCTTAATTAATGCGCATGAATGGCTTTTGCCACTTGACTTATACACTTGTCGACGACCTCATTCTTTGAGCACCCTCATCAGGGATCTCATGACCCAATAGATCTTTGTCAATAATTATCTGGAGAGAATGTAGTTCAATATCCAAAGTTTTAACTGTTGGTGTTACATCCAATTGTCTACCAACATTTCAACTCCCCCAATTTGCTAGATAGTCTGCTGCCTCATTTATTGTTTGAAGGACATGTAAAGGTATCAGATACTGGATTTCGTGAATGAGAGATCATATTTCTTTAATCAGATTTTCTATCCTCCAGCTTTTACTGATCTTTTCCCAGGGTGATCCTTGTTGTAGTTTCTTTAATACTCCTGTGACCATTGCTAAATCTCCTTCTATGACAAGGCGTTGAAAATTTTCTCTTTTTGCTATCATTAAGCCATATTTAACTATCGATAGCTCAGCTTCATTATTGGTTTCATGTCCTATATCCATAGAAAAACCCCTCCAGGCTGTCCCTTTGGAGTTTATGAAAATCCCTCCAGCTACTACCTGCCCAAGATTTCCTTTTGATGCTCCATCGTAGTTTAATTTGATGAATCCATTCTGTGGTACTTTCCATCTTTCCTGTTCATTTCTTCTTGGGGGTATAAATTTCCATAAATTAGATGAAAAAATTTGGGGTTTTAGGTTTAGATTGGCCATGATTTGAGTTTCGATACCATCTGTCTTCCATTCATCCTCTGCCCAATTGTATGTTAGAATTGTTTCACGAATATTTTCAACCATTTTCTGCCAGATTTGATCCTTATTATTGAATTCCCCTCTAAATATCCTATGATTCCTTTCTTTCCATACCCCCCATAATATAAACCCAGGAAATAGTCTCCATGCTCTATTCAAGACTTTGCTTTTGAATCCTCCCTTCCGCCATTGAATTATTGTTGTATTTATATTTGTGTTATCTCGATCCAATTGCAGAAATATCCTTTCAATATTTTTCCACATTATTTCAACAATTTCACAGCTGTTTAGAAGATGTTCTATTGATTCATTTGTTTTCCTACACATGTAGCGGATTGAAGGACCATACATTCCTCTCTTTTGCAGCTGATCCCAAGTTAGGATTTTCTTGTGACTTAGAAGCCAGAGGAAATACTCCACTTTTGGCCAATGGTTGATACCCCAGATTTTTTTCCATATAGTTCTACCATTGTTATTGAGGTTATTAGCATAAATCTTATAACCTTCTTTAATTGTAAACATACCTTGACTTTCATACCCCCATATGAGTATATCCTTTCTTGTTTCCAGTCCTATTCTCCTTGTTCTCAATTCTTTTTCAAGATTGTTCCATTGTCTTGTTTCCGGTGCGCCTGGCCAGTGAATTTTATCTTTCCATCTTCTCCATTGGTTATTTTGATGTTGGCACCAATAGTTATTAATCAATTTGTTATTTGGAGTGTTTGTGAATAGGAAGAGTTCCCCTAAGTCGAGCCTGCTGAAGAGTTTTTCTCTTTGTTGCCAAGAATCTTCCCAAAAAAGTGTTGATCTTCCTTCCCTTACCTCCCAAAAACTATGTTGATGAATAATATGTCTATTCTGCGAAGCAAGATTCCATATTGTAGAGCCTTTCGGGACACACTCAATTTTAAGTTTTCCTGTTAATGATTGTGGCATACTGTATTTCCATTCCCATATGCATTTCTAGAGGTCATGACCTCCTTGAATCCATCTCCACCATAATTTAGCTCTCATGATTTGATTTAAGACATAGGGATCACGAAGTCCTAGGCCTCTTGTTGATTTTTCTTTTATGAGTTTATCCCATGACATAAGTGCCCATTTCCTGCATTCTTGCGTTCCTTTCCAAAGGAATTTTAAAAAAATATTTTCTAATTTGTTCCAAACGCTTTTAGGTGCCACTTTGCTTGATAATTGGTAGACCGGAAGTGATTGTAAAACAAATTTTAGCATTATTAGGTGACCTGGAGAATTTAATACTCGAAATGCCCAATTTTGCAGCTTCCGGCCAATTCTAGTTATAAGATCTTTCCAGTAAGCAATTCTTAAGGAGGAAGTATTCAAGGGAACCCATAAATACCTCATAGGGAATGTTCCTATCTTGAATCCTAGTGTTCTTGCCAAAAAATATTGCATAGGCTCATGAGTATTAAAGAAATATATATTTGATTTATCATTATTAACAAGCGTACCTGAAACTTCCATGAACAATTTCAAAATTTTTAAAATTACTCTTGCGTCTCTCAGTGAGGCCTGCCAAAATAAGAGGATATCATCAACAAACTGTTGATGTGTCAAGGAGAGATCCGGACCCCAGAATTTTAGCCCCTGTAGCTGAACTTCCATCAAGTAAGCTTTAATTAATCTTCCCAGTCCTTCTGCTGCTAAAATGAATAAGAAAGGAGAAAGTGGATCCCCCTGCCGGAGACCTCTCGATATATTAAAAGGCTGAGATGGAATTCCATTTAGCGGGATTGAAAAGTTTGGAGATGATATAAATGAATGTAACCATTGTACCCATCTATCATCAAACCCGAAAGATTTCAGAACAGCTATCAGATAAGGCCAACTGATGTAGTCATATGCTTTGGAGAGATCTAGTTTTATAGGCATACCTTTCATCCTGAGTGATTTTAATGAGTGGATTGCCTCCTGTGATGTAACAATTCCATTCAATATTTGCCTTCCTTTGACGTATCTTGTTTGCTCTGGGGATATCAAACTAGGTAAAAGTGGTTTAAGCCTATTCACCATGATAGTTGATAGAATTTTATAGATAACATTACATAAAGCTATGGGTCTGAACCCAACAGGAGTGTCCAAATTTTCATGTTTAGGAATGAGAGTTATGAATGTGACATTCAAAGCTAGATAAAAATTTTATTCCTCCTCGATTCCTCAAATATCTCCCATATATCTTCACCCATGAAGTTGCACGATGCCTTAAAAAATTCAGCTGTAAAACCATCCGATCCAAGGGCCTTATTCCGCAGCATATTCATAATTAATTCCTCTACTTCTTCCATACATATCTCTCTACGTAATGCTAACTTCTGCTCTCTTGTGACCATTTATGGAATATTTCTCGTTATTATTTGAATGGCTTCCTGTCTATTCTGATTAAGCTCTGTGAGAAAATTTCTGAAATGACCCACTAGTAGTTTTCCATATCCTCATGTTGATGTAATCAATTACCCTGTTCATATTTTAATGAGAAAATTATATTATTATGTCTTCGTTGTATCATAGTTTTGTGAAAAAAGTTATTGTTTCTCTCCCCTTCTTTTAACCATTGCACTCTGGATTTTTTCTTCACAGTATCTCCTCTTGCTTCCTTCGTTCTTCCAAGAGACTGAGAGTTCTTCCTTCTTCTACTACTAGGTCCTCTGTTCTTCCATTCAGAATCATAGTTTGCTGAATATTTTCCATTTTTTTCTTTGAGTCTAACTTGGTCCTGTTGGATGTTGCCAAATTCTGTTCTATTCCATCTTTTAATTTCTATTTTTAATTGTTTTAATCTAAGATGAAAGGAATGCATTTTATTTCTTCCTATTATTCAATTAGTTTCCCACCAATGTTTAGCTTTATCAAGGAATCTTGGATCTCTCAACCGGAATAGTTCAAATCTAAACAGTCTATTCTTCGGTCCTTGTTTTATATCGATATCTATACGAATTGGCCAGTGGTCAGATCCGAGTGTTGGAAGAATCACTGCATCGTAATATACATCAAGAGTTACTAGAGCTTCTGAAGCAAGGAATCGATCTAACCTTGCTGCAATTTGATGTCTTTCTCCTCTTCTATTATTCCATGTATACATACCATTCATCTGGGAATGTCTACTAGATGTAGATCTGTCAACAAGTCCCTGAAGAGTTCCATAACTGGTTCTTCTCTCCTTATTCCACCTTTTTTTTTATGTCAGATTTAATAACTTGTTGAAATCCCCACCAAGGAGCCAATAGTTTTCTTGGTGCATTTTATTTAACTTCCTTATGTCTTGAAAAAACGCTTCTCTTTCTCCTAGGATTGGAGGCCCATAAACTGTTGATATTTGTATCTTTTCATTTGATCCAATTTGCCTGAAAGTACCAGATAAAATTCTCGGAAGTCCTGTCCATCCTTCCACTACAATTTCTGCAGGGTTCCATAATATAGCTATGCCTCCTGTTGTTCCTCTTGATTCTATAGCCATAACCTCAAAATGAGGTTTGAATGAGTGAATAATTGTGGACATTTTTATGCCTGATACTTTAGTTTCTTAGATCATCATTACTTGTGGTTTCTCTGTTTTCAATCTTTCCTTGAGGTATCTTTGTTTGCCTTTACTATTTAGGCCTCTTATATTCCAAGAGATTACTTTCATTGGTTAACTTTTGGGAATTTGTTGGAATACCATTGTCAACGACATTATCTTACCTGTATTTATCAGCATCTCACCAACTAATTGTACGGATTTCTGTAGTGTTCTCCTGCCCCTGCTTTTTGTTCCTTTTGTCTGAGGATTAGGTCCCTTAACAACTGTTTTTCCTGGGTTCATTTCTTCCTTTTTTGCTTGGGCTGTCAAATAGTTTTTGAAAGTTTCTTTATACAGATTTTTTTGGTATGTAGGAATAAACCTATTATCCAGATTCTTCCACTCATTCAATAAACGTTTTAATAATCTTTCCTCTGCACTCAATTCTTCTTTATTTTGTTTTATATGCATTGGTATCTGTTCCATTTTTGTATTATCCTCTGTTTCAATATGATATTGCGATGCTTTGCGCTTTGCTATCGGAGGTTTTGAATTACCCGCCCCATGGCCCGGCTCCGATACATCTTCTTCAGCATGCGACGTTTCCCCTTCCTCTTGCAGAACTTCATCATGTTTCGTTGATACTTTCTGCGTAGGTTGATTCATCATATTTATCGAAGCCTTATTATTTCTTCGTTTTGTTGAGATTGTAATAAATCCATCCTCTTTGTCTCGACCCTGGTCAGGAACATTATGTTGACAACTGGACTGTTGTTCCACAATATTTAGAGGGCATTATTTGTAAATATGCCCATAATCATGGCATCTTCGGCAGCGAAAGGGAATATGTTCGTAGTAAAAAAGTTGCAGCCAGATTTTACCATCATATTCTAGTTCTATATTTTTAGGAAATGGCTCAGAAATATTCATATATACACAGATTCTTGCAAAAGAAGTATAATGGCCTCTTCGAGTGGTTTTTGCTATTTTAACAAAACTGCCAAAAGAATTACCTATGCCTTCCAAAATATCAGGGTCCCAAAAATCCATGGGGAGTCCAAATAGCTGCACCCACACAGGTGCGGCAAGAAATTGTTCTTGGTCTAGATTATAGCATTCTTCCCATTTTCTGAGAAAAAGCCCAACATTATTATAAAATTATGGACCTCCATAAAAAATTATTTCCTTATCTAACAGGTTAGTAAAAATGATTGTAAAAAATCCTCTGGCCCCAAATTTGAGATCAATATGACCTCTAGGTTCTCATTTTATTTGTATCCATTTCAATAAATCTTTTTATGTAGGCCAAATACCAATAAAATTACATATCAGAGCATGATCCTTCATATATTTTCTGTATTCATCCAGTTTGTTTGCTTATATAATGAATCTGGGTTTCTTCACTGCTCATGGCAAACATTGGCCTTTCATCTTCGCTTGTCAATCTGCTCCCATCACCCGAGCTATCTTCTGCTCAAAGCCTCTAGCTTGATGTCTACTCGATTTTTCTCCACTGGTTATATTACGGTAGGAGGGGGAGAGGCCTTCTCGTGAAGCTGCTGCCATTGACGCACCAGGGTCTATGGACAAGCCAACCTCACAAGACTAAGCATGATTTTCCAAACCCTAACGGATCGCCATTTTCTTGGAGCTCATTTTTGTTTTTGTTAACATAAGATAAAAATATCGTTTATAATGTTTGTAGTAAATATATCATTTTTCTTCCCCGATCAGGGTGTGAGATAGTAATTCTTGAAAAATTCACTTCATAATGGATTCTCTTTGGATCCCAAAGTAGATCCACGCCACCCTGTACATGCTCCACTCATGGAATGATGGAAAAACATAATAAGGAAATGAATCTGAGGATGGAAGGTGCCATTACGAATTTAACGTGGCATGCTCCCGACTATTGTGGTATTCATTCTGGTAAGTTCTTTGCTGGTGAATGGGATAGGTATCATCACAAAGGAGAATTCAAACAACCTCGACAGGAGACCGTGTTGACCCTGGTAGAACCTTGGCTCACTTTCTGTGGGATTCTCTTAGCTGTCTCGAGTATGTTTTTTTTACTCTGATCCTCTTCTACTTCATGGATCATTTTTCTTGTTTGTTGGTTTTAGGGGACAAACGAACTGAGATGTATAAGCCGATAATGAAGGAATTTTCTTCTAATATATATTGAGTGATCTTAGTTATGTATGATGGATGTTCTGTTCTCTTTATTCCTATGCCGATTGTTTATGGAATTATGTTAATTTTCATGGGGTTTTTAATAGTGTGGCTCTTGAGATGTTCAGATGTTCACAACTCACTTGGTTCTTTTACTGGTACACCCAATTTGGGTTGTATATGCAAGTTTGTGGTTATGGCCAAAACCCAGAAAGGTCCATGCATGCAACTGGTTTGAGGTTTCTTTTTGTCCTCAATTACCCTGGATATTGTATGATTTATGCCCATGGTAAGTTCTTCTTTATTATGACCGTAAAAGGAAACCGAGGACGATATTGGGTTTCTTATTTGATCAGACTATTAATATTATTTACCATGGCAAGTGCTCTGGTAAAGGGCATACCATGGCCATTCCTGGGTCCTTGACTTTGGCCTGCTCGGGATTTCTCGAGATTGTTTGTTAGTCTTTCAGTTAAATGTTTTCAGGTTGACAGATTGGAGTTTTTCACTAAGCAACATGGCAACTGAAAAACGCAGAGCCACCTGAGACTCCAATGGTCATGGGAAACAGGTTAAAATGGAACCTCATAATTCAGGTTCCTCCTCTGGTAAACCCTGTGGACAGAAACCCACCTCCTTGGTAATAAAGGATGCCGTGAGGGCATACCATGTAGGCTGGACACCTCTCCACTAACTTATAACTCAGTGGAAAGCAGAGATTAATGAGAAAGCAACTACTATCAATCCAAATTTGGAAAAATGGCAGAATTTGGTACCAGACCGGGGCCATTCCCAGGGAAGCACATCCCAACACAAGCAGACATTATGCTTGTATTGGATTATGAAAATACTCTTGATGAAAGCACTAGCACATATCCCCTCAGGATCGGTCATGAAAATCATGACAGTTCCATATTATAGTCAAGATTTCCAACAATTAAAATTTCTTTTACAAGAGAAAAGTGGTCACCTTAGTGTAATTGAGCAGAACATCCCTTTCATACCGTAATCCAAACTTCTCGGATCGACCACTCAAGATCCGACCCCTATTGATTATGCAAAAGATGAATAGTATGATGGCGCCCCTTTGTTTCAACTTATAGTATATGCAGTAGTTTCTGTATGCTCAGTATTTCCATTATGTTTATATTTTATCTAAATGTTAGGAAGTTAAAAGGAAATTAGAATTTGATAGCTTGGATAGATAAACTGATTCTATATTGTTTTTGGATGTGGTATCATGATTCTATATTGTTTTTAGATGTTGTATCATTTTGTTAGGTGGCCAACAGATCTAAATTCTTTATGGGATGGTTGAGGCCACCTAACCATGATGATGAAAATATCTTGCTTACCTTTTTTAAATTAATGGAAAAGAAAAGTACTACAAAGCTTACTATATATATATATCCTTTTTATACTAAGAATATGTTATTTTAGTGAATAGAAACATGAGTTTCAACTAATGTACTTTTCAAAATCCAAATTCCAATCTCATGTAGTTATTGAAAGGCCTATATTATAAGAAAACCATAAAATAATTATGTGGTGCAAGATTATGGTACCCAATTATGACATGTTAGTTGTAATGGAAATATAGAAAAACAAAACTATGATTGCTAAAAAAATTATTAGAGATACTTATACAAATTTTTAGGACACGGTGTAAAAAGATGAAACATAGACAATATACTTTTCTTCCTTAATATATAATTTTTTGTCTTCCTTAATATATAACTTTAATTTATGGAAAATTGGTATAAATAAAAAATATTAGTATGGTACTTTTTATCCATATGTTTATGTTAGGCCCAAAATTTGCTACTTAAATCATGGATTTTTTTGGAACAAACTTATATGGATATAGACAATTGGTTTTTTTGTTTTTTCTCTTTTGTTTTTTTTCAATAATTTCTATTACTCAAAGAAACAAAGGCACATAGATAAGCTATTTTTGTCTGAGGGAATTCTAGCAGAGGCGCTCCACCTATTCTACAGAGGCCCAAAAATACCTAAAAATGCATTGACTATTACCCAACTACTCACTACGTAGTTGGGGTTACAAGTTATCCACCAGATCAACATAGATAAACCAAAAGACATGATATACCCACAACGACAATTGATAAACCAAAAGACATGATACACCCACAACGAAAAATGAGCATCTAAGACCATATTTTATAATTACCAATGCAGTAGACACATTTAGCGTCCAAGACCATCTTTCACTGATTATTACCCAACTACTCACTACGTAGTTGGGGTTACAACGTATCCACCAGATCAACATAGATAAACCAAAAGACATGATATACCCACAACGACAAATGAGCATCTAAGACCATATTTCATAATTACCAACGCAGGAGACACATTTAGCATCCAAGACCATCTTTCAAGATAACTAGTGGTTCTTATGCAACACTAGTTTTTCCATATTTTTTAATGTTATGCAACACTAGTTTTTCCATATTTTTTAACATTATGAAACACTAGTTTTCCATATTTTTTAATTTTTAATTTAATTTAATTTTATATATTTTTTCTTTAAATCAAGAAATTTAGTGAATACCTAAAATGACTAAGGGAGTGTGTTTGGTCTTGGTATGAGTGTCCTAACGTAATCAATTTTTGTTTTTCTAGGTATTCATTAATACTAATGAGAATTTTTTTTGGATTTCAAAATAGGTGAGCCAACCAAATATTATAGTGGAAATAAAATAACTAGGTTTTTTACAAATTTTATATATGCCGAAATAAAAATAAATAAAAAATAATTAATTAAAAAAAAATATATATATATATATATATAGATATATATATATATATATATATATATATATATATATATATATATATATATATATATATATATATATATATATATATATATATATATATATATATATATATAGAATCTGCACATATAAGTTTATAAGTGTATGTGGTTTCATGAGCGATGAACATTTAGACCATATATCTAACCATGGTTAGAAATCTTGAAGTTGTAAAAAAGTATTTGTTCTAGTTTATGCATACAAAACAAAGTGGTTTGTCAATTCAAACATAAAATAAAACAAGCCATTTAGTCCATCGTGTAGATGGAAAAATGTTATCTTGGGAAAATAAGAAGAGGTTTGCACCTCAAGAGATTTGATTCTTTTGGGCCTTGATAAATCTTGGGTTAAGATGGATCTAAGCTGGTCTTACTAGTAGCTAGATCATGTTTGTCAAAATGTATCCATGATGCACAATGTCATGTCAAACAAAAGCCTCATAGGTAAAATTAAATGGTTTAGCATAGAGAATGATCAAATCCCTTGAGATGAAAACATTTCCTCAAGTTTTTCACTCAATTAAGAGGTTTGAAACTCCAGAGATTTGATCCCTCTCATCTCGGGTTAAGATAGATCTAGGTTTAGTGTAGAGAGCGATCAAAATCATAGATAAAAGTGAATGGTTTCCTCCTACAAAAGTGCCTAGGAAAACATGAATAATGATGGGAAGTTCATATGATAAATATATTTATTTACATCTTATTTACATCATTTATTATGAAAATATTTGATTAAATTATGGTGCTAAGAAACTCATTCTAAATATGTTATTTACATGAAAATTTTCAAGGATTTTATTTTTGGACTAAAAATCACTACATAAAAATCTAAAAGTCATACATGAATATTGGAAACATATCCATAAAATATGTGATATAGTTTTTTACATGGAATTATATTATGAAAAGGCTAAAATAAGATCTTCAAGTTATGGTTCAATCAAATGTTTGAAAAATATCTTTTTTTAATAATATTAAAAATAAATATTTATGTTTCAAAGTTAAATATTAGTTAATGATAAACTAATAATGGTTAACGGGAAAATTGATTCTACCTTGGCACAATCTACTAATAGTTTTGTAATTATATTTAAATTTAATTAATAAGCACATAAAAACTTAATACTTACAATAAATTTTTATTCTATATATTATTAATGTGTAAATAGGATTTGTCACAATATCATGGCACTAATACAACAACTTATCAATACCACATGCTCAAAAACCATACCTCATTTCACAATCAAAATATTTTATAAAAAAATTATTTTAATTTAATTTTATAACAATTTAACAACTTATCAATACCACATGCTAAAAAACCATACCTCATTTCACAATATTTCACAATCAAAATATTTTATAAATATTTTAATTTAATTTAATTTTATAACAATTTTACACTGAGAGGTGCTCTCCAACCACTATGGTAGAGATCTTGTAATGTGATGTCTTGTAAACATTTTAACTTCATCAAAATCAAATAAAAAATAAAAATAAAAATAAACTATTACCTTTATTAATTTTTATAAATTAGTATGAGTGGGTTTTTCTATGATAACCCATGGTATTCATGTGGAATATAACCTAATTAAAGGGGGGAATTTGTAAATTTTAACCCTTTACAAAATTATCTACAAATGAATTTTTAAAAACAGAAAATAAACAATAGTGAGAGCATAAAATATAAAATAGATATACACATAGATTTTTCCCTTGGATCCCAAATCGAGACTACCAACTTGATTTTTCATTATATTCCTTTTAGTGTCACAACACATATATATACATGTCAAAGCATTCATAAACCCCAATCCATTAAAACTGGATTAGAACATAACCGTAGATCCCTTGATTAGATCTACAAAATAGCGTGGGCTGAAAACCATCATGCCCCAAAACCATGTGCAAACCCATGCACAAAACCATAGGCGGGTGCGCCCACCTAAAATAGGGTCCAAAAAGAAATTTCTCAGGGCACTACCCAGGACCCCGTGCAGGGGGTTACTTGCCCCCTGCAAACCCCTGGACAAGGGAGGCTGTCACCCCCCATATGACCCCCCTACTGCAATCGGCATAATGAACAGCGGGGGTTGTCGGCCCCCTTGTGACCCCACCACACATGTGACTATTCAAGGAAAGAATATAACACATACCCAATATTCTCCCACTTGTTGTTTTCTTTTCGCAAGGAGCCACAAGAGAGCTTAGTCATTAGTCCAGCCCTGCAACACCCATTGTTTCTCTACACTAAGAGAACTTCTGAGTGCTCACAGAATTCGTCAATGCCTCTATAAAATTATTCAAAGTGACCATCTTTACTAGGAACACCTTTTTATCCTCAACCATATCTCTCACGAAGTGATATTGATCATCAATTTGTTTTGTCTTTAAATGATAAGTAGGGTTATTAGCCAAGAAAATTTCACTTTGGATATCACAGTCTATCCTTATAGCTCGCTGCACCAACTCCATACTTGAACACAACCTTTGTGACCAAAGTGCTTCCTTGCTTGCATGAGTGGCTGACATGTATTCTGCCTCTATAGTTGAAAGAGCCACTACAAACTACCTTTTACTCATCCAACTGACTACACCTCCAAATAGGCTAAACACATGCCCACTTGTAGATCTACTTTGGCCCAGATCTCCAGCCCAATCTACATAAAAAAAACCATAGATGTCCAAAAAATTGTCCAATCCTGGTCTTCCTTGGTAGCACAAACCATAATCACTAGTGCCACTCAAATATCTGAAAACTCGCTTCACTGATATCCAATGCTCCTTACATGGTTTTGACATAAACCTGCTCAATACTCCCACTACATGTGCACTGTCTCGTCTAGTACATACCATTGCATACATTAATCTACCCATTGCACCTGCATATGGAACACGAGACATATCCTCCTCTTCTTCTTGTGCCTCAGGACATTGTTTAGTAGATAGATTTAAACCTAGAAGAATAGGAACCTTGACTGGTTTACTATCCTGCATATTGAAACTCTATAATACTGTCTCGATATACTTCCTCTAGTTTAACCAGAGCTTCCACTTTGCCTGATATCTCTTAATTTCCATGCCCAACATATAGTTTGCAGCACCAAGATCCTTCATGTCAAATTTGGAGAACAATTGGGTCTTCAAATCCCGGATAATTTATTTGTCATTTCCAACCAACAACATATCATCCACATATAAGACCAAATAAATAACACAGTCACCAATTAATTTAAAATACACACAGTGATCCTCTTTTCTTCTGGTGAAGCCAAGTCCCCGTATATAGGTATCAAATTGCTAATACCACATCCTTGGTGACTATTTTAACCCATACAAAGTCATTTTTTACCTGTATACCAGTTCTGTCTTACCCTTCACCACAAAGACTTTAGGTTGCATCATGTATATCTCCTCTTATAGATCCCCATGAAGAAATGTTGTCTTCACATCCATCTATTCTACCTCAAATCAAATTCAATAGCAATAGATAAAAGTAATATAATAGAAGTAACCTTGGCAAAAGGAGAAAAAATATAACCAAAATAAATTCCCGACACCAGGGGATAACCTTTTGCTACCAACCGAGCTTTGTATTTCTCCACATTTCCTTATATATTCATCTTCTTCTTAAACACACATTTTTTCCTAATGGTTTTCCTTCCACCCGATAACTCCACTAGATCCCATGCATCATTTTTGTGCAAGGATGCCATTTCATCACCCATGGCCTCCTTCCAGACTTTTCCATCCTCTGAATCCACTGCCTCCCTCATAGTTATGGGATTTTCATCAGTGATAGTTAAAGAGAAATTTGAATAGAAAGAATATGGACTATACCTTTCTGTTGCCTTCTTTCCCAAACTGATCTTCTCACAACTAGAGTTTGTGGCTCTTCCTCTTATGAATCTTGTTCTGTTGTAGAGTCTGATTCGTCCTCCTTTAGTTCGAACTCTATCTTCTTAGGTTCCTTTGGTAGGACTTCATGTTTAACAACATTTTTCACCTCTCTAAAGACCACATCTCGACTGTACACAACCTTCCATGTTTCAGATGGGTTCCAAACTTGTAACATTTTAAAGCATCCTTATACCCAATAAAGATTCACCTTTAGGATTTATTATCCAACATGGTCCTTTTCTCCTTTGGAACATGTACATATGAATCACATCCAAATACCCTCAGATGTGAAAGAGATGGTTTCTTACCAGTCCATACCTCATGCGGAGTCTTATCCTCCAACATTAATGAAGGTGATATGTTAACCAGGTAACATGCAGTCTCCATTGCCTCTGCCCAGAATTTCTGTCCTAACCTGGTATCACTGAGCATTCTTCTTTCCTTTTTCATCAGCATGCTATTCATTCTTTCTGTAACTCCATTTTTTTGAGGTGTGTATGGAGTATTCTTCTGCTGTTCTATACCACACTTCTTACAAAAATCTTCAAATTCCTTCTTGTAGAACTCTCCACCATTATCTGTACTCAGCACCTTTATCTTATTCTCTGTCTAGTTTTCCACTAGAGCCTTAAATTATTTAAATTTGTCCGATTCTCCTTCCCATATACACAATCTTCACATAAATAGAAATCTAGAGAGAAATTAGACATACCTTCTACCATACCATTACCATGCAGTATTTGAAGCCTCTTCTCTCTAATATGTCCAAGCCTTTGATGCCATACCATGGTATTTTCTCCAGATACCGCTAGGATTTTTTCTCCACTTTTAGGAACCACAAAACTATTACAACCATCAATAAAAATGCTACCCTGAAGCTTGTACAGAGCTCCAATACAAAATACCGCATTAATACCACTTCTCCCCGAACCATTTTGAAGGTATATTTCTTAAACACTGTTTTTACACCTACACCATCCATCTTGCTTACATAAATCAGATTTTTGTCTAATGCATGAATATGAAGAACACCAGGAAGTGTTCTAATCCTTCCACCTCATAGCTTCAACTTGAATTTTCCATGTCCGATGATTCTGGCCTTCCTATCATCCCCTAAGAAGACATCACCACCATCATACTTTTCATACTCGCAGAACCAATCCCTATGGGGAGTAAAGTGAAGGGATGCACTTGAGTTAATCAACCATTCCTCATGATCTACATGTGTATTTGAAGAAGAATCCAAATACACATCCCCACCTTCATCTGAGTTGGTTTTTCCTCTGTAGAAGGAGCATCATCAAATACCTTTTATTTCTCAAAAGATTTATATTTGCAGTACTTTTTGAAGTGCCCTTCCTTTCCGCATTTCCATCACACCTTTACAGGATTTCCTGGAGATTTAGATCTCCCACTCGAAAACTTTTTTTTTTTTTATGTTATGGGACCTTCCTCGTATAGATAAGGCATATCAATTCTGTCCCTCCATATTTCTTCATTTCATTTCCTCTGACGATAAGGCTGAGACAATTTTATCAAAATTCAAGGTATTTGTACTGATACCTATTGCAATAATGAGACTGTCCCACGAACTTGGTAGCAAAAAAAACTGATTCACTTATCTTGATATGATATTTTAATATCAATAGATCACAACTGGCCTACCACAACATTAAACGCTTTCAGATGCTCTATCTCCAAGTCTCCATACTTCATCCTCAAGTTATACAATGTTTTCCGCAAGAACAATTTATTCACTAGAGACTTAGATTGGTACAAAGTCACTAAATTTACCCACAAATTATTCGTCGTAGCTTCCCCAGATACATTCAACAATACCGAAGCTGAGATACACAAATGTATTATGCTCTTTTCCTTCTGATCCAATGTTTCTCAGTCTTCATCTGAAATTATCATTGGTTTAGTAACTGGATCTACCGTGATCCATTGATCTTCATCCACCTGCAGATCCTCCATCTTAAGCTTCCACAACTCGAAACTTTTTCCATTAAATTTCTCTATCTCTATCTTTCCACTACTCACCATTTTATTTCATCGCAACAAACGATACTACAGATCTCCCACTGGACAGGGTCTACCATAAGCCCGAGCAAACAACCCCTCAGCAGAAAAGGGTTCCCCTTGAAGTCGAAACAAATTTGATACCAAATGTAGGTTTTAACCCTGTAAAGAAATTATTTGCAAATGAATTCTTAAAAATAGAAAATAAAAAATATCTAGAGAATAAAACATAAAATAGATATACATAGAGATTTTTCCCCTGGATCGCAAATCTGAACTACCAGCTTGATTTTTCATTATATCCCTTTTAGTGTTACAACACATATATATACATGCCGAAGCATTCATAAACCCCAATCAATTAACCCTATATTAGAACATAAACGTAGTTCCCTTGAACGTATGTACAAAATACCAGGGGCCGAAAACCATCACGCCCCAATACCATGTGCAACTCCATGCGAAAAACCATAGTTAGGTTTTCCCACCTAAAATAGGGTCTAATTTTTTTTTTCCCAGGGTGCTGCCCTAGACCTTGTGTAGGGGGATACCTGCCCCTTTAAACCCCTGGACAGGGTGGGTTGTTGCCCCCCTTGTGACCCCCTGATGTGCCTGATACAACGGGCTGCCAACACACACATGACCACCCCCCGCATGTGCGAATATTCGTGGAAAGAATATAACACATACCCAACAAAATTAAATGAACGTAGATCCATATTAACTCCTAATCTGCCAAGTGTTGAGAGGGTTCAAATATTTTTCAATCCAAAATAAATTTATGCCTCAAGAGATTTGATCCCTTTCACATCTTGGTAGATCTATAATTAATATGCATGTACCTAACTTCATTAATGTATCATTAGTAATGTAGGTAAAACTGAACATGTAATTCCAAATTCCAATTTCCATTAGTAGTGTTCACATGGTCAATTATTTTGATAATAAATCTAGTTATAAGTTCAAGAACTCCATGGAAAATTACAAAGTGATATGACAATATTACTTTTACTATCATCACACTAACCTACACTACTACATAGAGGGGGGTTTTAAGACAATTTCTAACTAAATTGTCTTAACTTGAGACCAAAAATAAATTGCAAATTGTCTTAAATATTGTCTTTAAGTGAGTGTCTCAAATTATTATCTTAAAAAATTGTCTGTATAAATACAATATAGAACACAATTATTATTATCTCTTATGAGAGAATTCATTTTTGTCTCTCAAGAGTTGATAGCCACAATTACAGACATATTGTTTGTATAGAGACAATATGTTTAAAACCCCAATTATTGTCTCTCTAGAGACAATATGTCTTTAATCCTAGTTATTCTCTCTCTAGACACAGTACAAAATTATGTTTAGAAAAAAATATAGAATGTGAATATATTTATTTATTCAATGATTAATTCATGTTAGGGCATGATGGAATAGAACCACCAACCTCTTGCTTGCAAATAAATTTCACTTCCATTGAGCTAGCACCCATTAAAGAAATGCGTTGAATGAATTCAACTCAAAGAAAACCATTTGAGTTGAATAAAGTCATCTTCAAATGCAAGATTAAAACTACATCACATGACTTTTTCAGAATAAATAATTAATAAGTCCATTGGAAAAGTATGAAAGGAAGATTCCATCAAAGGTGATTACTCTTCTTTTAAGTGTTCAAGATCCCCACCTTCAAAATTTAATGGTATATGGTCGCTCAAATTTGATAGTCAGATGGATAGTAGATAGATATCATGTCTCAAGTTCAACTCAAATAATAAATGACCTAATTTTTGGAGGTTAGTGTTTCAGCGGTGTCAAATATTATCCAAACTATATGCACTAACATAGATCTCCAATATCTAAGCTTGTCTAAGCTTGACCATCTGTTTGTCACTGTTAGTTTTTGTTCTAAATATTTTAAAATGCATGTTCCAATACCTATAAGTATTTTAGAAAATTTACCTCTTTGTCTGTTCCACACAGTCTAATTTTATGTAATTCCTCTATTATGATCTCTAATAATTGTGTTAGCTAAAAAAAATATTATAAAACAGGAACCAACAGAAAACTTAAGGGCTTCTTCCCAAAGAGGATCTTGAAAGGAAACATATATTTGAACATGAGATAAGTTTGCTTAAGGCATGACCAATTTTTTATATAATACTAAACTTCTATATCTATATACAAAGAGGTAGTGTTGTGCATTAAAAATTACACTCATAATTGTGGTTTCCATTCATCTATTTCCACTCCACTTCAGGCAAATAACTACTAGTAAACAATTCCTCATTTAGATTGACCTTCCAAAACAGAGGTTTGATTAACTATTTACTTGTGTATGAAGTATGCATGTATCTATTTGCCTCTAGTAGAATGATGCACCCCATAAGAGAATTTCGTCGGTGTGTGTGTGTGTGTGTGTGTGTAACACGATTATGAACCTATCACCAGTAATCCTTTCATGTACAACCAATTGCATGCATTCACCCATATCCAAAGACCTGAATGTAAAAATTATTCATTCTTATCATGAACTGGGTTCTAGGCGCATTGATTACAAGTTCGTACTCCTCCACAACAATTCTTTAAGTAGGGCTCTCAATGCAGGTTTTGGTGGAGATTCAAATTTTAACAAACATAAGGCCTATGTTTGAAACTTTGAGCACCCAAATATTTAACAATCTCACTATAAATTGTTGAACCCTTAGTTCAACTAAGAGGGGGGGTGGGGGGAGTGAATTAGTTTAATTCATTCATGGTCATGTAAAAATTTCTTTTACACTTATTTACACCTTCATTTAATGATGAAGTTAATGTATAATGGAACAACAATCTTAATAAGTGAGCAACAGGTATTAAGCATATTAAATACAGAATATCAAAACATAATTATCATGCACATAGACAACAGATATAAGTGGAAACCCATAAGGGATAAAACCACATCTTATTATTTTTGTGATGCAAAGGCAAGCTCCAACTCCCTCTCACCATTCATTTTTAGTAGGCTCCAACCTACAGGAGGCTACTACCTCAATTATACAAGCTACAACTTTCAAGGAAGCTCCAACTCCCATCTATTTTCTGCAGGCTAAAACCGACAGTCCTACCTCAGCCAGCTACAACTGGGCATCTATCAAGCTAAAAATTGAAACGAAAGCACCAACTCCCATGTATTTTCTGTAGGCTACAACCCACAAGAAGCCTACTTCAACCAGCTACAACTAGACATCTATCAAGCTACAAGTTGATACGGAAGCACCAACTTCCTCACTCTACAATAAAATCGTATGTTGATTTACCTGGATATCAGCCCTATTTTTCTTCTTCTTCACTGTTGTCCTTCCCGCCTTGAAATTTTATTTATATCATCTCTAGATCTTCATAGCTTCTCTATCTTCTCTATCTTCTTCTTCCACTCTCTAACCTCCTAATGCATATGACAGTGACATCATTTATAGAGATCACCCCCTCGTTGTTTTCATTACACATGGGAATATGAAATGAACATGAACGACTCTTTTCCTTCCAACTTCTCATTTTCTCGCTCATCATTTCAGGAGGTTACAAAATTGTCTACTCATTTCAAAATTAAATTGAATTTTTTCTTTGCCTACGGAGACTTGCCTTTGCATCACAAACAATTTAAAAATAAATAATACATTTTCGGTTACAATCAATTATTTACTCGGCCCATTAGTTTCTTCACTTTGCTGTGTGTTTGTCTTGTTCTGCTTACTGTCTTTTTGTCTTTTTTGCTTTTGCCATTATATTCCACCTTTGCTGCATAACTTCCCTTTTTAGCCCGATTGTTCTTCTGCATTCATCCCCTTCATTAGCTTTACTATCGTAACATTTTTCTACCCGAGCTCCTGGTCCTTTGATTTGAGTTCAGATCATTTCTTTGTGACCTGTGGGATATGGCCCACATACAACTCTCTTTATAGACGCGGTGGATTACAAATCTGAGCTTTAATCAACATACATACATTCATATATATATATATATATATATATATATATATATATATATATATATATATATATAACATACATACGATTAGCAATCAACAACATAAAATTTATAATATGGCGCATATAACATACACGGAACGAGGGCTATTGGGTCCCAGAGTGCTTGACCAATCATATCTCATCGTAAATGCTTGCTCGTAGGTTTCCCACTCTATCGTTAGCTATAAACCTTAAACCATGCAATCTGTGATCTGCGCTCGTGCTTGGTGCTACCACGTGGATTCCCTTCATCGCATCGTGTCGCTTGATCCTTACCGCATCGCAACCAAAAGAACATACCTTGCAATGTATTTGAAGTTAAACCGTATTTCTTGCGGGATGCGATGTTGTGCAAGGTTGACACGTGTCCCTCCATTTCGCATCACAAAAAATTTAACTTAACTTGCGGTCGCCTTCCTACTATCCCTTAAGCACTACGATATGTGGTCTCGTGATTTGCTATCCATCGTTGATCAGCCCCCAGATCTAACGATCCTCATCTCATCACATTTCACACTTTATAAGATTTACTTTGTGGTTATACTCTATTTCTTGCGATTTGCAATATTCTCTACTTCACATTGCAACTGCTTTAACTTACCATGCGATGCCTTAACACTTAACTCTTAAATGTTGCTATTTGCGACATCGCTCCAGACGCGATTCGTTCTCCGTCGTCCATCTCTCGCTTTTACTTTTGTGATCTAATATTGACCATATGTTTTCCTCCCTTGGAATTCTTCAAAGAATTCTATGCCTTAGTCAATTTTTCATTTGTTTACACTGTCTCGCTCAGTTACTCTGGCTCCTGCTGCTCTCGCCTCTTCATCTTGGCTCTCGTCGCTATCGCCTCTTCCTCTTGTCTCTCACCTCTTACAGCTTTTTCAAGGTGCAGGATATCTGGTCCTCGTTGTGTCTATCAAATCCAATTGCCTTTAGTTGTCTCTACCTCTTTGTTGTCTCTGCTCCATTCGCTACTTGTGCTGCATTCGCTGCCTCTGCTGTCTCTGCTCCATTTGCTGCCTATATTGCATTCACAGCCTCTGTTGTTTCTACCTATTTGTTGTCTCTGCTCCATTCGCTGCTTTTGGTGCCATCTTAGCTGCATTTGCTGCCTTGGTTTCCTTTCACAACTTGAACCGCTTTGTTGTCTTTGTTGCCTTTCACTGCCTTAACTTCCTTTATTCTTTTGTTGCTTCTTTTCCTTAAGTAATCATGCTAAAACTTCTCCATGCTGATCATTTGTCTCTTTGCTACTTTTCTCTACTTTAGATTATACTTCTATGGCTTTTCTTTTGCCTCTCTGCTGCCCATTGCTGGACATTTCCTGATCTACTCCTTTACGTTATAACCATTGCTTCTCTGCTCCTTTTCCATCAATGATAATTCTGGTGTAACTCCTTTCTGATCCTTTGCCATCAATGAAATTATTTCCAAAAATCTCCCCATTTGTCGTTGATGGCAACATATCCACCAATAATCCAATACTTCCTCCAGGACGTCCTCTCCCTTTCATTGTGAGAAGTGTGTTTCTTCCTCTGCTTTCTTTTTAGAAGAGCCTTTCTTCTTCTGCTTTCTTTTCCTCTCCCTTTGAAATCAATGGCAAAGGGTTTCACATTTCCCAGCATATTTTCTATCTTCGCACTATTTATTTCTGAGTTGTGTTTAGGCCTTCTTCTTCTTGCTTTACACCTTGTTGCTCCAGACTGGTGTACAAAATTTGTTGGGAGAACACTTTCAGAATCATTGAGCTTTTATGTATATACACAGTAAGCTGACACCATCCCAAAGAAAATACTCCTTGCACTTATATACAGCGGAAAGTGATGATAAGGACACTTCATAAAACAAACTTATATAATCAGACTTATATGATCAGAGATGCATCATTGGAACAATACTAAAATACTGAGAATGCTCCATACAACATATAAAGTCTGCTCCAAATATACTTCAGTCCATATTATGATCTTCATCTGAGATACAAATCTATAGTACACATCTATTAAAATATGACGATGCCAATATATCTTTTATAGTTGTTGTTCACCTTTACTACCTATCGGTGGTGATATGAGCTAGGCTGCTGACAGGGATATTACATTTAACAATTGAAAGGTCCTTGTTATTGATGTGAACAATGAATCAAACCATAACTTACAAGTTATTGTGAGATTGGAAAATATATTTCAATCTAAGAGACCAAATGACTTTACTGCTTGTACAGTGTACTTTCAAAACAAACCCTTGAGGCTAGATACATTCAATGTGTTGGTCAGTCTCACTTATCAACTATACAATTTTATTTTTTACATAAGGGAGTATGTATGTCAATGATCAACCTCTCTTTAATTGTTAAATACCAACAAATCCTTTCTTTTGAAGTATGATTTAGATGAATCAATAACAGACTCTTGAGCTTCAAATGTAAGATTAACACAACTAGTCCTTCATACTTCAGATACTTTAACTGTTCTATCATGATGATCTTTAACAAAACATATTCAAGTTGTTTAATTGAAATCTCAGCAAATAGACTTCACACAATTTTATGAATGATCTTAAGAAAGAGTCATTGAAGATATATCTATACTGACTTGAGGAAGGCATGCAGTTATATCTAGAAATAGATACTGCTTCAATTCTCAATATACTACTTCAAGTGTAAATAAGATAATGATCCTTTTGCACTTTCATTGACATTTTTATGCTTTAATAATGCAGATAACGTTGGGTATACTACCTTGATGTACTTCTCCCACAATAATCTGATCCTAAGGACCTGTACCATGCCACTTCTTCACTGATAACACTTGGTATTCTGCTGATAGGCAGACTGCTTGATCCAAGTAAGAATTGATACTAATTTGATAGACAATGCAGTAATTTCACTTCATCTTGCACATGCACCCATAGTTAAGACAACCCTCATAGTTTCTACTATTGAGCTCTCCAATGTTCTCAACAAAAATAATCAATATATTGAATCTGATCTTGGCATCATTAAACTTTTTCTTATTCTGTCATTCTGGTTTAAAAGAATGTCACTACATATTCCTTTCTAGGACTGCTCCAGAATCATTGCTGCTCTATATACAATTCAACTGATCTAAACAAAAACTATATTCGGGAAGATATCTTCAATTTCTTTACTTAGTATATACAAGGACATACCACTCATTGTCAAATATATCTTCAATTTCTTTACTTAGAATATACAAGGACATACCACTCATAGTCAAAGATATCTTCAATTTCTTTACTTCTACGAGGACAAACCACTCATAGTTTTAACCCTTATTTAACTGCTTTCCTCCAAGGGGACCTTCTATAGATGAATGATGTAATGATATAATGATGAGAAAAATTTCTCTTACTCATCCTTCTTAACTTTGTTTCATTGTTAACTCTTGCAGTGTGATGCACAATGTGATCATCCTCTATGGTTCTTTCCAGTTCTATAGCTCAAAACATAGTTTTTGTGAATTTTAACCATTCATCACTTAGTGTGTTGTTGTCTTCTTACCTTACATGTTCATGTCTGGTGTTCACTCTACCATCATGGCTGCTTGCTTCTTTCTCTCCTTCCATCAATCTGTTGGCTATTGAATGCTTCAGATATCATTCTTCCTCTATACTTCTCTGTCAGAGGAATTGTGCTTTCCCTTCCTGAACCTTTAGTTGTTCTTATTCCAAGGAGCTCTTCTTAGACTACTTTTATGAGGACTATTTATGAACTACTCTCCCCCTAGGATGTTGCTTCTTATCTATTACTAGCTGGATATTGTCATTTCTTCCTAAGGCAGCTCACCTTGAAACTATTATGGATTCATTATGTTATTGAAATAATAGGCTCCCCCATTCTCTTTTCCTTCCATAATTTATTGGGGTTCTTCATAATGTATGCACTTCTTTTTTATTCACATTTTTGTCTGATTTGATTGGATTCCATCGTCTGTCTAGAGTTATTTAATGCATATGGTAGCTTACATTCTTTTTCTTTGTGACCAATATTGTCGCATACATAACATCTTATTTTAACAAGGCATGTTTGAGCTGATGTATAATATTTTGTTCCCATTTTTTAATGCAATTTACATTCAACAGATTTATGTCCAAATTCATTGCATGAAAAAAAGTAACCATGGCAATGATTAGTGTACCCGGTGAAAGGTTGTCCTCTCCATTTGTTTGCTTGAGGTAGTCTCTCCATTTTCTACATCTTTTGTTGGTTGGACTGGATTTTATTTTTCTTACAGTATGCCATAATATGTCTAGGTTTGTGGTAGGAAAAACAAGTGATACTTTTCATAGGAGGAAAGAACCTCCTTTGACAACATCCGAATTTATTCAATACATATTTAGGAGTGTATGAGCCTTTTACAACTGACTGTTTCTTCATTTATTTCTTTGTCATTTGAGGTTGTTGCTTGTTTTTGGTTGCTTCATTACCCATAAAGGTCTTGTCGGATTCTAATTCTTTGGATCTCTTTAGGGTTGCTTCAACATCTTTCTCAATGTCTGCCTTCTCTGAGTTTTCCATGGAGTTAATTTCATCCTCGAGCTGCTTAGACAACCTTATCCTTTCTTCTATCAGACTTCTAGCTACAATACTCTTATATTATTTAGAGTTATCATGTTCTTTTCTTACAGCTTTCACGAAAGTGATATTCTTGTTATCTTCAACCTTGGACTTACAATTTTCTCCTTCATAGCCTATCCTGGTCTTTATAAGAGGAGATATTTGAGAATTTATTATTTCGTCCAACTGTTCAGAGCTTTTCATTTGTTGAGAATTCATGGATAATTCCCTTTGGACATTTTCTAATTTCTTTCTTAGGCATACTACTTCTTCTTCCAAATTATCTTTCTCTTGATTTCTATCTTTTATTTTCTTTATCAGAATGTCTTCCACCTTCTTAGCTTCTTCAAGTTCTACTTTCAACTGAATGAGGTTTTCCAAACTTGGCTCTTCCTTTACATATTTCAGGAGAATGTCTTTCTGTTTTCTTGACTTGAGTTTAAGTCTATATATTTCCTCCAAGGCACTCATAAGCTCCCCCTCAAGATCTACCTCACCTTATTCCTCATCTTCCAGAAGGAATCCTTCAGGCTCTTCCTTGGCCATCAACACAAATTCAGAGGTTCCTTCTTGATTTGAGGATTCACTTGAGCTTTCAGATGCACTGATATCTTGCTGTGCATAGAATTATTTTCTATTGAATCTCTTCCCTTTCTGCCAGTTATTTATTTTGTTTTTCTCTGTCTCTTGTGGCCAGTTCTCTATTCTCTTATGAGGAAATTTAGATGCATAGTGCCCCACTCTTCCACATTTAAAGCACTTAAATGGAATTTTACCTTTGTATTTACCCATGCCTTTATCCAATCTTCCGACGAATTTGGCCTCTTCTTCATCTAAAGATGAACATGTATCTTCCTTCTCTTTCATGCACTTGTCTACCTTAAAGGTTGCCTCTCTCACATTTGACTTCCCTTGTGGAAGTATCATCTCATAAGCTGTTAAGTTTCCAAGCAATTGGTTTGTGGTCAAGGTTTCCCAATTTGTTGTTTCTTCTATGGCTGAAACCTTAGGGTTAAACCTAGATGGTAAATATCTTAATATCTTTTTCACAATTACACATTCCTTAATGGGTTCTCCTAAAGCTTTCATGTTATTCACAATTTTTGCAACCTTTAAGAAGACACTGGCTATTTCTTCATCTTAATTCATTTTTACATTTTCAAACTGAGCTTTATAGGTTTGTAGCTTGGCCATCTTCACCTTTTTATATCCATGATGGATACTTTATAGTGTATCCCATATTTCTTTGGCAATCTTGTTGTGCACTACTTTGATAAATTCTGCCTCACACAGACCAATTAAGAGTGCATTCATGGCTTTTTCATTAGCTATAAAATATTTTTTGGCTTCTTTCTCAATGTTAGAATCCTTTGGGGCATATCCTAACTCCACAACTGCCCAAACTTCTATTCCTAGAGACAATATGTACGTCCTCATTCTTATTTTCCAGAAGGCATAGGTTGTGCCAATAAACAAAGGGGCTTTATTTATTGAGCATCCTTCTAGAATAGCCATCTTAGAGACATAGGATCTCCTTCTAGTTGTTAAACTGATAAAGAAGGAACTGGCTCTGATACCAATTATTGAACCCTTAGTTAAACTGAGAGGGGGGGGGGTGAATCAGTTTAATGCATTCATGGTATTGTAAAACTTAATTTTACACTTATTTACACCTTCATTGCATGATCAACTTAATGTATAATGGAAAAACAATCTTAATAAGTGAGAAACAGGTATTAAGCAGATTAAATAAAGAATATCAACACATAATCATCATGCACGTAGACAATAGATATAAGTGGAAACCCACAAGGAAGAAAACCACATCTTATTATTGTTTTGATGCAAAGGAAAGCTCCAACTCCCTCTCACCACATATTTCATGTAGGCTCCAACCTAGAGTAGGATGCTACCTCAATTCTGCAAGCTAAAACTTGTAAGGAAGCTCCAACTCCCATATATTTTCTGCAAGCTACAACCCATAAGAGGCTCTTACCTCAGCCAGCTATAGTTGGACATCTATCGAGCTACAAATTGAAATGGAAGCACCAACTCCCATGTGTTTTATGTAGGCTACAACCCACAGGAGGCTCCTACCTCAACCAGCTACAACTGGACATCTATCAAGATACAACTTGATACGAAAGCACCAACTTCCTCACTCTACAATAAAATCATATGCTAATTTACCTAGATATGCTTCTTCACTGCTGTCCTTCCTGCCTTCAAATTTGCGTTATATCATCTCTAGATCTTCATAGCTTCTCTATCTGCTCTATCTTCTTCTTCCACTCTCTAACCTCTTAATGCATATGACAGTAACATCATTTATAGATATCACACTCTCGCTGTTTGCATTCCCCATGGGAATATGAAATGAACATGCATGACTCTTTGCCTTCCACCTTCTTACTTTCGTGCTCATCATTTCAGGAGGTTACAACACTGTCTACTCATTTTAGAATTAAATTGGATTTTTTTCTTTTCCTACGGAGAATTTCCTTTGCATCACAAAAAATATAAAAATAAATAATACATTTTTAGTTACAATCAATTTTTTACTCAGCCCATCAATTTCTTTGCTTTTCTATGTGTTTTTCCTCTTCTTCTTGTTGTCTTTGTGTCTTTTCTGCTTCTGTCGTTATATTCCACCTTTGCTGGATAACTGCCCCTTTTAGCCCGACTCTTCTTCCACATTCAAACCCTTTGTTAGCTTTACTACCGTAACACTATTATGCCCGAGCTCTTGGTCCTTTGATTTGCATTCAGATCATTTCTTTGTGACCTATGGGATATGGCCCACATACAACTCCCTTTATACATGCGACGGATTACAAATATGAGTTTTAATCAGCATACATATTTTTATCGATCAACAACACACACACACACACACACACACACATATATATAACATACATATGATTAGAAATCAACATCATAAACTTTATAATATGGCGCATATAACATACACAGAACAAGGGCTATTGGGTACCACAGTGCTTGACCAATAATATCTCATCGTAAATGCTTGCCTGTAGGTTTGCCACTCTACCATTAGCGATAAACCTTAAACTATGCGATTTGCGATCTTCTCTCATGCACAGTGCTGTCACGTGGAATCCCTTCATCGCATCGCGTCACTTGATCCTTACGGCATCGTAACCAAAACAACATACCTTCCAATGTCTTTAAAGTTAAATACTATTTCTTGCGGGATGTGATGTTGCGCAAGGTCGACACATGTCCCTTCATTTTTCATCGCAAAAACTTTAACTTAACTTGTGGTCACCTTCCTGCTATCCCTTAAGCGCTGCGATGTGTGGTCTCATGATTCGCCGTCCACCGTTGATCTGGCCCCAGATCTAACGGTCCTTATCTGATCACACTTCACACTTTATAAGATTTACTTTTTGGTTATACTCTATTTCTTGCGATCTATGATATTGTGCCGTGCCACAACATGTCCCTTCTCTACTTCGCATCGCAACTACTTTAACTTACCATGCAACGCCTTAAAACTTAACTCTTAAATTTTGTGATTTGCGACATCACTCCAAACATGATTCGATCTCCACCGTCCATCTCTTGCCTTTAATTTTGCGATCTAATCCTGACCGTCCATTCACCTCCCTTTGGAATTCTTCAAATAATTCTCTTCCTTAGTTGATTTTTAATTTGTTTATACTGTCCCGCTTTGTGACTCCAGCTCTTGCTGCTCTCTCCTCTTCCTCTCGGCTCTCGCCACTCTCGCCTCTTCGTCTCGTCTCTCGCCTCTTCCTAATTTTTCTAGGTGTAGGATCTCTGGTCCTTGTTGTGTCTAGCAAATCCAATTTCCTTCAGCTGTCTTTTCCTCTTGGTTGTCTCTACTCCATTCACTGCCTGAGATGCATTCACTGCCTCTGCTGTCTCTACTCCATTCGCTGCTTGTGATGCATTCAATGCCTCTGCTGTCTCTGGCTCTTTGCTATCTCTACTCCATTTGATATCTTTGTTTCCATCTTAGCTGCATTTGTTGCCTTGGCTTCCTTTCACGATTTGACCCTCTCTGTTGCCTTTGTTTCCTTTCGCTGCCTTAACTTCCTTTGTTATTTTGCTGCTTCTTTGCCTTAAGTAATCATGCTAAAGATTCTCCATGCTGCTCCTTTGCCTCTTTACTGCTTCTCTCTACTTTAGGTTATACTTATATGGTTGTTCTTTTGCCTCTTTGTTGCCCATTTTTGCACATTACCTGATCTGCTCCTTTGACTTATAACCATTGCTTCTCTGCTCCTTTGCCATTAATGATAATTCTTATGTAACTCCTTTCTGATCCTTTACCATCAATGATAATATTTCTAACATAAATAATATAATATTTAAGAACTTATTCACTCTCATAGATAAGCACTCATTATCTCTCTTTAACTTACATTGTTTTAAGTCGGTAAACCATAAGTTTCTTTAAAGGGCATGCATTTCATAAATTTCAAAATTTACAATGCATCGCCAATGAATGTCTCGCGTTTCAAAAAGGTCAAGTTATATATCACATTTGAAATCCACAAAAAATGTGAATGACCATGCACTGGTAATTTCCCACGCTCTAAACCACTCGACAATTTTTTTTAAATAAATAGACAATGGCATACCCAACACACCAAATGCCAGGAATTTAAATAAAAACAAATACTCCATACAATTTCTTGGAGCCTAGGTTCCTTTTTGGATTTTATCTTTGCTCATACATGGTGAACTCACTTTTAATTGTAAACCTTTATAAAATATTTACATGCCTATTCCATATGCACAAATTCTTCTCTAACTTTTGATCATTCATTCTCTGCTCAACACACCTCAATTAAATAATTTAGAATTGGTTTTGTATAAATCAATGAAAATTCACATACCTTTCAATGCGGGCTAAGATCTTCAATGGATAATTTCCCTGGTGATTTTCCTTCAACTTTAAATACAAATCACCATCAACTATTAGATCTTGACTCTCAATCTCCTCCACCATTAATTATACATGCATGTAATTATCTTCACTCTTTTGATTAAACAAATATTAAACATGTATTCATAAATGAATACATTCTAATGAATCCTGCAACCAGATTCCAACCATATTCATGTTCCTTCCTCTCTTTACACACAATCATCTAGATAAGGTGATCACTCTGATTCTAAAAATCACTCATATGGAAGTTGGAAGCACATAAAATAACCCACAAACATCAAGCATTTTACCTTAAAATAGAAATTGAAATGTAAAAAATTATGTTTTATATTAGAAATTATTCCAACAAACCAATCAAATTTCAAAGAATACCAAAATGATTTCCAAAATTATCACATAATATATCAATATAAGAACATATCTAGAAAATATAAGCACCCAACAGTGACAACATTCCACCAAAACCATACTTCATTGATGTAGGTGCATCCTTGGATTTGAACAAATGGCAACACCTAAGAAGATTTGTTTTCCTATTGGTTCAAATCTATGAGTTAGTTTTTTTGGCAGGTTGAAGTGAGGAGGTCAGTGGTTATGTTTTCGCAGAAGACTAAATGTCATAGCTATCAAATTATATAGCTCAAAACAAGTTACAGTGCTCTGGAATCCCATTGAAATTAGTTGAAGCAATAATTCTTGTTGTGGAAGCAAGATGTGGGTGTTGGAGCCTTGTGATAAGGATTGGATGGAATCGTTTCTTTTCTTGGCTATGGAATTCCAAGACAAGGTTGCAAAACCAGGAGTGGGCAAATAAAAAATAGCTTAGAGGAAAATTGCTCATGTGCTACAAAAGGGGAATTGTTGAGGAACGGTGATTGATCTTCAACATGGAGAAAAAAAGAACACAAGAGAATTTTATAATACTTTAATATTTTCAGAAAGAGAGTTCAACTCCCGATACTTTCATAAAGATAGGTTGTGTGATTTGTTTCCAGTATGACATTAAGGAGTTTAGGACCAAATTGTAGCCAAAGAAATCATGGGTTGCATCGTACATGTGTGCGAGAGACTAAGACCTCCAAAAAAATATGTAAATAACATATTTCAACCCTGTTGTTTGGATGAATTTTGACTTATATTAACTCTCCTAACTTGTTTTTTTTCCTACAATGCTTTAATGGTTTTGATAGGCATTTTCTGACTCTGTGTAGGTGTAACTTTTGTAGTTGCAGCACTCTGACAATACAAGCATGATTCTTAAATAGTTGTTGTTTGACTCTTCCTTGCCCACAATTGCGCTGTCCAACCAGAGAACAAATTATGAACTCAATTATAATACAAATCCAACTCTAATTATTTGATAAGGGTTCATTCACTATATTTCCTTGTTTCCATTAGAATAGGGATTCAATTAGATCCAATTTATAACTCCATTTTCATTGTTTTTAACTTTTAATTGTCCTCCATTATTAATTAAACATCCCCAGGCAAGTAAAAAACTTTTTAAATTACTAATAGTTTTGATATATTTGCAAAGAATCTCCTCTCCATAGATACTATTTCGCTTTGAAAGATGTTAATTTGCTCCACTTTCTATTTGTTTTTAGTGGTTTGAAAAGTGTTTTTGTCTTTTATTTGGGTCATATCTATAACACCTTTATAAACATTCTCATCATATTACCTTATACTTATGCGTGACTATCATTACTCCTAGAGAAGCGAATATCTAAGTTAGAAAGGCAACCTAGACACCATAATACCTAATGAATGCTATCTGATTTACAAAATTGGTTCAATATAGATTTGATTCAGATTTAGTGTCAAGAGAAACACAAAAAAATGAGTTATTCTGATATAAATAAATTCAAGTGGTTGAATTATCATCATTTGAATCTCAAGTGATGAGTGTCCAACCCAAGTAACAAGACCAACAACTTTTAGGTTAGTATCTACATGGATTGGATTTTTAAACGCCATGTTGTGAACCAATGATGTCACTAGTAACAATGGTCTTGTTGTGTTGTACTCATTAGAAAAATGGTAAAAGAGAGGAAACCATTAAAAATATAATGTAAATTTTTCCACTTTCAACCAAACAAATTTCTTGCATAGAAATCTTACATCTGCAACTTTCCTAGTAAATTTTTTGATCAATATAAACAACAGTAAAAAATACATATTCACATTCCTAAAATAGAGGGAACGTTTTATTTTTATTGCTAATTTTATTTTCTTCCCAAAAGATGATTTCCAAGTGTCCATTTTTTAATAAAAATGATTCACACAGACTCTCTAGGATAAATTTCTATTACTTAAATAATTGCCAAAATTTTATAGAAACTATATATTAAATCCTTAGAAACTTGAAAATTTTGGCATTATATTGTCAAACATTTATATTTTTCATTTTAAGTATCAATAAGTTCACCAATGTTGTTACACTTAAAGATAAGTATGAACCTATAAAATTTTCCCTAGTTTACAAATTCATTCTTAATAGAATAGATAGACTTGAAATTTAGGCTACTCGAACAAAATAGGAAAAAAATGGCCAAAAAAAACACTATTGAAGTGGAATTCCATTACATTATGTAGGTCCTATTTGTGAGTCTCTCTAATTAGAATGTCTTTCAGGTTTTGAGGCAAGATCTCAGTGTACTTAAATATTAGTTTATTTCCTAATTATTTTTTGGCATTTGGAACCATTTCATTTTGTTAAATGAATTAGGTATGAAAAGGGTAAATTAATAAATTAGAAATATTTATAGTCACCAAAAAGAACTAATGAACTATAGAAAGGTGGGACTCGGTGGGTTCATGTGACTCTAGGAAAATTGTGGTGGAATAACACATGCTGCAAACCAATAATTGTTTAAGGTTGTGTTGCAGACTTCACATTTTCTACATATTAAGCATAACATGACCATATGATTGGAAATCATTTAAACATAAATTTTACAAATATAAAATTTGTAAACTCTAAACAAAAAATAAAATTAGGCTAAAAATAAAGATATTCCACCAAGGACTAGCCAAATACAGACCACACAATCTTAAAACAAACATATATTCCATCTGATAAGGATGCTTCTTGGTAGTCAAGGCCATGGGCCTTCAAGGAAAGTATTCCCAAGAGTCGTAAGAGTTTTAATACCTTGGTGACTAGTATTTGACACTCTCTAGGGCCATGTTACAATATTTTATTTACAATTAGTGAGGAAACATTGTTGCTAACATTGAGTGAGCACCATCAATGACCATGCAAGAGCCAGCACACAAAACTCCAAATGTTGCATGACATAAAATGATGGTATTTTTAGTAGGTTGCAACCTTGAAGAAAAGAGGAAAAAGTAGGGAGAGTTGAGAATTGAGACAGCCAAATTTCTAGCAGCATGATGGCTTCATATCGAATTTCTCTCTCGAAAAATTGCTTCACCTTTTCTCTTTAAGTCTTAACAATGTATAACAATATTGGCTAAACATTGTTATCCTAGAATGTATAAACAAATTATTTGTGGGGCATTCCCTTTGCTTGGGCCATTTTATAATAGTTTAACAACTTCTTAATATATGGTGGAAAATTTATGTGTGGGAAGAAAAATATATTCCTCCATAGATGTGAGAAAGAGAGACCTTCCCTCTATTGTGATTTCTATAAATACTAATTGTGTAAAATTTTCCAGCATATGCAACCCCTGAAATAATGAAACCAATCCCAGTATATTGTGAGGTGTAGGTGCTACTAGAATTTTGTTATTGTATTATGCTTTTAAGGTGAAGTGGAATCTATGTCATGATTGAGGTAGTTTCGAGCCATTCAAGCAAACTTGAAAAAAATGTGAAGCCATTCAAAGTCTTCTACTTGCAAAACAATTGTATTTTAGGATATTCTAAAAACACCCCAATCATATATACTTTTTGGTTCATTTATTTAACGATAGTTTCCATGTGATGCTTCCATTTTAAAACCTTAAAAATACTTAAATATTTATTAATCTAAACCTCAATAAAATTAATGTTAAGGTATCCTACTCAAATATTATGAAGCTTTCAAACCAATCTATCCTAATGAATGGAGTTCGAAGTGATGCATCCATGAAAACCTAGGAAAGTTATTACTCAATACTAAAATCACGGGTTTTTAGAATTCCTACCTAAAAGGCATAACACTATATCCCTCAAGTCATATCCTAGAAATGTTAATGGAAGAAAAAACATGGAGGTAATTGGAAAGTATAAAGTTGAAGATGATTATCATAAGGATTTATATATTCATTTATATTTTCAATCTTCTCACAAATCATGTATCCCTTTATTGAATTCTTTACAAAAAAGTTTTGTAATGTATTGCAAGTATCTAAATTTTCGAACAATGGAACTATTTTTGCAGTTATGACACAAACACATTTTATTTTGATGAGATTGTAAGAATAAACAAGCATCAACATTTGGAGTCGAAGTCATTGGATGTAAGTTTAATATAATTAGCTTGGTTATTTCCTATGATTATGAAGTGCATAATGTTTGGAAATCTTCTTAGATGTTGAAATTTTTTACCCTAAATTTGTTTATTCCAATTAACAGAGTGTTATTACTTACATATGCTTTACAGATATGCATCTTTTTGTGTACACTTATTCACGTAGATTAGCCTGAAAATATTATATAATTTTGTAACTTGTATATCCTTCTTATTCAGAAATGTTGGGACACCTCCATGCTAAAGCATTAAATATGTTTAAGGAGCGGCTTAATCATGCTCCTAAGATAAGAGAAGCATTTGTAGGGGTTGTTCATGATGGTATATAAAATTGTTATGAAACTCAATAAACTTGACTAGAACTCCCAAATCAAACTTGACTTAACATAGAAAATGAACTGAGCTAACTTTTTAATGAGTAAAACTTGCCACCAGATAGTTTGACTCACTAACAGTGAGTTTGAGATGCAAGTACTCACAAGTCAAACTCTGGCCTGCAAGTACTCACCATTTTTTCATAGGTCAATGAATTTGATTAACAATCCTAATGAAACTTGGAGGGGCCCGTTATAAGTTTATATACCCTAAACATGGAAAAAAAATCCATTCTACTTAAATATATTAGCTAAGTTTTCCTATGTTTTTTTCCAAGTCTGAGTTGAATTCTTTCTCTCCCACCTCCATGATTTTTTTATGGATCCAAGGTTTTTTTTATCTTGGGAAGAACTTTATGGTCACATGAAAAATTATTGTAGGTCATTGTTGGGAGACAAAAACCGACCAGTGTCAACACATCACATTCAAACCTTGTGTCAAAACAACTACATTGAATGTTCAAGACATTCCATACTACTATATACAAATAAACCTCAGTTTAAGTTCATATAACAAGTTGATTATAATTTAGTCATTTAACAACCAACATTATTAAGTTTCATTGCCAAGCATGTGGCATACAATATTGGAAAATAAATAAACACTCTTAATAACTATCCAAATGTATGGGAAAGGCTCCAATATGGTTTGGATGGAAGTTAGAACAATAAAACCTTTATTGGAACTTATGAATTTTCATGCATCCTCTTATCCCAAAGAAATTGCAACCTTTGCAGAAAACAATTGTTCAACAATCAGACTCAGAGGATGAGATGGCTCAACCAGAATAAAAGTAAATGAAGGAATTGGGGATTTGTTGCTTCAAAAATAGAAAACAAAAGACACTATTATTTATGGTAGATACCTGTGATAATTTTAATCATACGGTTTAGAAACTGAAGAAACACCATTGTTCTCAACAAAAAGAATTGTTGAACTAGGTCAACATTTAGTAGGTAATGTAAGCATAATGTTCACATGAGATGATTTTAGTAACCAAATTAAATATGATCAAAATAAAAATTAATACATATAGTATGGAACCCCTAATCTGCACATAATATTCTACAGAGAAATTTACACGAGATTCTGATTCACACATAGGAATATATGATATAATGAGTCATTCACTCACCCTATAGGGTTAGTCACACAAGACCCTCAAATTCACATATAGAAAAACATAAAATGCACATGTTTATTTCCATATTAGATTATCTCAAACCTTGTTGACATAGGATTCACTCCTTTCTAATATAGAATTCCCTTTCATCTATCATCTGTTTAGAATTATCATATTAAAAATTTACACAAACATAAAAATACAATTTTAAAATATAACTTCCTTTCATTAATAAAACCTATACACAAATAATCATATATCCTAAATTTTTCCATGATTTTCCATCCTCTCAATTGATATGATTTTTCATTAGTTATCCATCCCTATTCTTATGCCCAAAGGCTTCCATTTTATACATGTAAATTGTTACTTCCAGTCCCTAAACAAGATCGTATACTTCTACAAATAACATTCAAACAATAGCTTCAGTGAATGAATTCATCAATATATGGCCTAAAATTTTCCTTGAAATTGTGCTACTATAGCCCACAAGTTGCATGAGTTTCTTAAATAACAAAATGACTTTATATTGGCTATTTTTCATAATTTGGGCTTTAGAATTTTATTGCAAACTCACAATGGTGTCTAAATATATTTTTTTGTGTTCCTCCATTTATATGTTAGGGCCAAAACTCATCATAAGGAAAGTATATGAACCCGAAACACATGTTTGAACTTGTGACAAGTTGCAAGTTTTATTGATGGGCGGCTATGTTATTACAAAATTTCAATCCAATAGAATTGTAAAAGTACATTTTTTTCTTAGTAGAGTTTGAGAAGTTATCAAGTGACAATAATTTTCATAATGTGGTAACAACACATATGGAAACTCTCTATAGATATTCAATATAGATGTTTTCGACTTTTGTATCAAGAAGGATCAAGTCAAATTAAAGAGCCCTAAGGAATCGAATGCTTTTAAGGAATAAAATTATAAAGAGGGAAATTTGATTTATGTAACAAGTGTAATGTGGCCATAGCATGCACAATGCATACCCACACATGGGGTACACATACTCACACTAGGCCTAGACCTGGGTGCACCTGTGGTGCCCCCAAGTGTGGGAGGTGCCCCCAAGTGTGGGAACACAACCATTCTAAGGGCCACATATGTAGAAACCCTCAACCACATTAGGGTTTCACACCCTCAATCGGATTTTGGATGTGTTACCTATCATGAGGGAATAGCCATTACAATGTGCATCAAACTAGTTGTTGTGGGAATTATTGAATAGTGTAATAAGGAACTGTCATAATAGGGAACTGCATGTGACATGGGTGTCATGGGCCGAACAATTCGACATGAAGTCAAAGACCATCCCCAAAAACTAAAAGTTAAATTGAATTAAATTATTTATCATATGTTTCACATTTTAGTTTTAATTTTTATATTTCAAAGTTTAGCTATATACAAGTGACTCTTGTTCCAGAGCTGTGGTAAAATGGTTTAGCCTAAGTGCCAGCATGCAAAAGACCTAGATTCAAACCTCAGCAGGCTTAAATAATATTAGATATGAATTTACCAATTTTGATATGGGTCTCCAAATTTGTATAGGTTATTTTGAAGTGAACAAGACTCATATATCTTTGTAAATAAATAAATAAAAAAAAAAACATTTTTTCCCAATGAAGAAAAATGTTGCAATGACACCCATGCACATTGGCTACATAAAAATGAATTGATACATGATCATAATAAAACAAAAAATGTTCAATATTTGAAAATAATTTGTAAAATATAACATGTAAATTTATCCGTGTATTTAAAACCTTCTCTGCAAAAAATAGTTGGAATGGAAAATATATAAGTATCACCTCCAAAATGAATCTTCTTATTGTGTTGATTTTAGAATCTTATTTACTTCTAGTCTTTAAGAAGATATGCATTCTCCCATTCACCTTGCGACAAACCTAACTAATGTGAGGTTTTTCTTTTTTCAATAGTGATGGAGAACGACGACACAAATTATGATCACAATAACAACAAAAAAATGGAAATCAGAGAGTTGACATATATAAAATTGAATTTTTTTTTTGACAGGTACAGGAGGTAGGGGGGAGTGGGTTGTATTAAACCCCAAGAGAAACTGTGAAGTTAGTTATGCTCAAGGGTTAGGCATATCCACAAAAAAACAAAGCTAAAGTAATTTCCCTATATCAAGGTTTACTTATCCTTGAAGCAATAGTTTTCTTATCACGTGTTTTCTTTCTATACTTATAAATGATTCAACAAATGATTTCTTTAGGCCTAGCAAGGGGCTAAGACAAAATTTCCCCTTGTCACCACTGCTCCTCCTCACTATGGTTGAAGGTTTGAGCAGCTCTTTATTGGAGGTACATAGAACAGGATCATTCAAGGGTATTAAGATTAGAGGTTCTTTATCTTAATTTTTCATAAAGCAGCATTGTTCTTTTCTTTGATAGTTAAATTTCTCCATTAACATGTTGCATTCACCCAAATAATTTTGTCAATGTACACATCCATATCATTAACCATCCGAAAATGAAACTATGTGGAAATAAAAATACCATAATCATCATCATCATCATCTAAGAAACGGAAAATAAAAGATCAAAGGAAGAGAAGCATGAACACATAGAGACACCAGGATTAGTCCGAGACCAGGGAAAAACCCACTATCAGTAAAACCCTTGGAAATTATTCTTCTTAGACATTCTTTGAATGATTCAGCAACAAGAGTACAATGAACCAAGAGTACATATATTTATGATGTAGAAAAAAAATAACATACAAGAATTAAAACCATACCCATACTTCTACATGAAGGAAATCGAATCTGAGAACTGAAATGCACTGACACTCGTTGTAGCAAACTAATGAACACATATGATATTGAATGGGGACTGAAGATACATCTGCAGTAGAAAAAAACAGATCTAATCTACATATCTATAATACAAAAACACTGATATGAAATATTGCAAAGTGATCTCAACTATGAAGTCCTAGATCTAAATTCAGGATATTGTCAATGACGCTCTGACACAAATGTGATGATACTAAAATATGGAAGAGTTTTGAAATCAACTAAAGGTGATCCAAATCAAATTTTCCTATTAACTCTTTGAGTCACAGCCTTAACACACTTAGCTCGCATATTTGGGGCTCTGAGACACTACCACAACACCCTGTACCCACGATTGAGCTTCAAAACGGCTCGATCTCACCATAGGGCTTTTGCTGCACCCTTAACATGTTGTGCTAGTGGCTTTGGAACATTTGTCATGGGCACAACACATCCTGCCTGTAGTTCTTCTTTAGCAGGGATTCTACCAGGGCCTTACCTGCCCCCGAATTTGCTTCAATAGACCCATATCTGGAATGTGCACCAAACTGTGACCCCGATCCACTACGTGCTGATGCGCGAGCTCCTTCCGACATAACTGTGCAAGCCAAGAAGTCGAAAATATGACCAAAAAATGAAAATAGGATGGAGAATATCTCATGAGAGAATGTGTGAAAATGAACTTGAGGTCGCTTCTATTTATAACTTTGTGAGTGGCCACTTAGGGCTTTGACCAGATCAACATGTGGTTAGGCCAACCCATAAAATAATAAATTAATTCATAACTTAACTTCCTCTTAACTGACTGGGATGATCTATAGGTCGATTTTGGTCCTCTATAAAAGAGGAATTTAATTAAGTTACTATATTAATCATATGAGTTGTCCAATGTGGAATTCGACCTTAGTTGCAAAAATTAACTCTTCCTCTCAACTAGGAAGAATTCTACTTTTCCAGCTCTGCTTTTAGTTCTCTACATCATGGAGTCATCACGGCTCAACGCAATTTGTGGATATATGATCATCGATCAATATGCCATTCTGATAATCATGTATCATCACGTGCCATCACTAAACATCTTTGTCATTTGGCCGTCATGATGTGATAATTTCACATTACAAATTATCAATGTACTCTTAATGCTTATTTATGTTTATATATTCATTGTTTCTACTTTTATGCTGAACATTCTCAGATATAGAAGAATAATTTGTCACTAGAGGGGAGCTTGGGATACTACCCTTCATTCATCAGGTTGTCATTTTGCAATTTTTTCCATCGGGCTACTACTCATAATATCATCAACAGAGAGGATATCAACAGGGAGCACATCTCTAAGAGAACATCTCTCATAATCACATGGGGGAGATATAACTCTACAACCCCATATCTAGAAAATAGGATACCCATCCATGTAGGGGATATCATCTTGACCCTGTTGTCACATCGAGGATCTCACTCTCAACACAGAATCAAATAGGGTTATTTCACATTAGGGAGCTCACTCTAAACCTGGAATCACATAGGGTTATCTCAACCCATCCTACTTCCTATTGATATTCTCTTTGATGACCCTAAATAGTCATGTGGTAGAACACCTACATCATAATCTAGCTTGGATGAGATACCCAACTTACCAAGAGGTGAGGATCACACACCTCCAAGCCTCCTCAACCTATTTGCTAAATGGGGAGGGATAATCCCAAAAAAAGTTGTGGGTATGATGCCAACTGGGGTATACTCTGCATAGACCAACCTGTGGAGGAGATACTCAACTCGTCAAAATGGAAAAGGATCAGACACATCCCACAAGTGACAGATAGAGGATAAAATTCTTCGACCCTATTGTCCAGAGTTCCCTCAACCCTAGGAGCCCTTTATATCAATTCCACATTCTGGGAGCTCAAATAGAAGAGGAAGAGTTGGCTCAATGTCATCGACCAGTGCTACTCTCATCTAGTATCTATTGATTCCTATACCTATAGGACATCAAATAAAGTATTACATTAGAACATACATAATTATGTAAATCGCAACAATATAAAAATAAAAACAAGATACCAAAACCATCCTATTTCTCATGGAGGTGTAAAATGTGCATGGATACTATAATCATCCTTCCTTTCACAGAGGTGTCAATCACAAGCCTCAACTTTTCTCAAACATTTGTGCTGTCTCAAATGAATGGGGAACGCATAGTCCCAACTATACATATTTGATATTCTCTACTATCATCGTGTATCCATGTCTTATCTAGATCATGCTTGATCAACTCTCTAAGGAGCTTCTACATCATGCCTCATAGCTAGCATTTCTAGCAACATTGTATCCGACCTCGGTCATGATATGGAGATCTCAGCCAAGATATCATGGCAAATATCATACTAAGGCAACATAAAAATGTTCTCATCAATCCAAACATCATTATTTTATTCATGTAGCTACATATCATGGAGATAATTATCTCAACCAAATAAAATATGTTTAGTGGAAATTCTGAGTGAAGTAGCTCAAACATGGATTCAATAATGTTCTATACACATCATATAAGGATGAATGTTTAAAACAGAACATCAATTATTCAACCACTTAACATATGCCATATAATGTTCAATCAACATTTTATCTTTAAATCGAAATATCCAAGGATTTACATTACACAAAGACATTTCAACAGTCTTCCTATATGGAATTTATTTTCCAAATTCCAGTGATCAATTTATCATGCCATGATACATCATTGCGATATTCAAAATTCATGTCCCTGTTACTTATATTTTCAGAGGCTCATCACCTATCAATGATAGAATATTAGTATGTATAATCAAAGACATAATAAAAAATCAAGGCCATACCTTGGAACTCATTATCCCGACTTAGTCACATATAAAAAAATCTAAATCAAGGAGTTTTCATCACGCAACACTCTCTATGAGACTAAGGCCTTATCATTCTGACATATCCAGCCTTAATCAAATCAATGTTGAGTCAACAAAATCAACTCATTAGAAGTCAGTCACAACGATTATCAAAGTCATTGATTTCATAGTTATCAATTCTTTCAACTAGAGACAAGTAGCACACATATCATGTCTTGAATTCATAAGTGCATACATATTATGTTTAAATCATGCATGTTCATACTAAGTCACAACAACCATTGTGCTAGGAACAAAGAGGCCAATACATAACCATACGAGTGTATACTCACATACAACACTGAAGGTTAATATGTATAGATAAAATAGTCTCCTTGGAAAATCAATCATCACCAGGTCAAACCATGTCAAATCCAAATTTAAAATCATGGTAAGATATATAAATCTATACATGTATTAATCATAAGAATCATGTCAAAAGTACCAAACATAGTTTATCAATATCAATAAGTGAAAACATGATGCACAATCCTTTAAAAAAATGATATGTGTGTGTGTGTGTGTGTGTGTGTGTGAATGTCTTGATCACCTGCACACACAAGTTCGATTCAAACATACAAACTTTCCCAACTAATAGATCTTATTCGCATCTGCAATACATCTGCAGAACTGATATCTTCCAAGTGACCATCTGATTTCATGCTCAATTCCAGCAATTCCACAAATTAGTTCACAATGACAATACAAATAAGAGATCCATGGATTTGGAGTATAGAACAAATCCGTTATACATAAAATCAATTTTGTTTCTACTAGGCATAGTCACATCTATGAGTCTTCCTTTGTGCGAATGAGGCTCAGACCTCTTTTGTGGATTAACCAATGTTAAACGTTCATAAATCATATTTCAATAGCAACATGAGTAAGAATATTTTAGGAGAGAGGTTCTCCCTCTAAATTATAATCCACTCCATTCATGTCATCAACCTTTCTTTATAGGGATCAAGCAATAACAGATCTATCATAAACACATATCTATCATGATCATCAATATCATTTCATCCATATGTCAATAAGGGTTGGAAGAAAGAGATCAGGGCAGCAAGCTGATGTGACATCACAACCTTAAGATCCAATAACAGTACATCAAGTTAAGGCATTTAATTTCATCGCATGCTATAACCAAAGATAGTAATCAATCTCATAAATATTCTTTTATAATCACGGTTTCCAATAGCATGCATATCATAATCAATAGGATCAAGTTAGGTTAATCAATAAACCAACAAGGTGCAATTACTCTTCTGTATGAGATTTCATCATGTTGATCACAAGTATTATCAAATTCGATAATAGATCCGACAGATCTTATGCGTATCGGGAATCAAGAGTACCATCCACTAAAAATCAGAATTAGGATCTAAAAGAAATAGATGTTAGCCACACATTAAGTTATGCTACTATATCCATGATTGAAAATCACATCAAGTACTCTTGCAAAATCAAGAATATCATTGTGATCAAACCATTCAATACCAGGTGCACCATTATATCAACATAAATCTCAATCAATCTTATATGTGCATGCATGAGCCATCCGAGAAGTAGAAATTCTCAATATACCGAAGGGCTTACCTAGCCATCCAAGGTTGTAGCTAAATCATTACATTAAAATAATATATCATGCATGCCTTACCATATTACCTGTGCACCTTCACATAGGCATCTTCTAGTGTGCAAGTTCCTCTTTACATTTTCCAGATGTAACCATATGTACATTTAGAGATCTAGCTGCATTTCCAAATCTAGCCAACTTTCCATCATTTCTTGATCTAGCTATCTTTCCTGCATTTCCAAATATCCTTAAGAGGAATCCACTCATCACATCTCATCACAGAGGTTAGATATATCTAGGTGCTCAAATATACATGCAAGAAGTAACAACTAGAAAAAATAATCATAGAAGTCAAATCTATAAGAATAAAAAATAGTAAGGGTTATAAGTCAAGGAATACTTATCTTTAATGAGATATGATCATCTCCCTATTGAAGCAACCTTCAAGAGTCAGCCTTAGATAATAAAGCAGTGTTTCCTTCAATCAACAACTTTATCAATACCCAGGTCAGTTTTCAAATCAATTTAAGTTCTTGAGCATCTTTCCAAAGGCTATGTGAGGGTCTCATAAACAAAATATCAAGACTTTACCATAAACCAGGGTTTCTATCAAACCCTTATCCATTAACTTCCTAAGGTTTTCTTCATACCCTAGGATTATTTTAGGTCTTTACCATCCTCTACTTGCTTCCATATAAGTGCATCCTTGGGGTGATCCTCATGGATTTTCTTCAACCAGCTCTGATACCATGTTAATTTTTCATAAAGAAACATTGTTCTTTACTTTAATAGTTACATTGATTCATTAACATGTTGCATTCACCCAAAATAAATTTTCCAATGTATAGATCTATATCATTAACCATCATAAAATGAAACTATGCAGAAAGAAAAATACCACCACCACCATCATCATCATCTAAGTAGCGGAAAATAAAAGATAAAAGGAAGAGAAGCATGAACACATAGATACACCAGGATGGGTTTGAGACCAGAGCAAAACCTACTACGAAGAAAGCCATTGGAAATTATTCTTCTTAGATATTAATTAAATGATTCAGTAATAAGAGCACAATGATCCACGACTACATATCTTTACGATGCAGAAAACAAGTAGCATACAAGCAATAAAAACATACCCATACTTCTGCATGAAGGAAATTGAATCTGAGTACTGAAATGCTCTGACACTGGTTGTAGAAAACTGATGAACATGGATGATACTGAAGGAGGACTGAAGATACATGTGCAGTGGAAACAAATAGATCCGATATATAGATATATAATATCAAAGCATGGATCTGAAAGATATTCAAGTGACCTCAACTATGAAGTCCTAGATATGAATCCTTGAAAAATGTCAATGATGCTCTTACGCAATTGTGACTGAACAATTGAAGTCTAGAAGTACTGCGTAATCAACTGAAGGTGATACAAATCCCATATGTCCATTAAATCTCTGAGTTGTGGCCTTAACAAGCTTAACCCGTAGCTCTGGGGCTCTAAGATGCTACCACAACACCCTATGGCTGCAACTGAGCTTTAGAAGATCCCAATCTAATCTCAGGGCTTTGGCCGCACCCTTAACATGTTGTGCTAGTGGATTTGGCACCTTGGCCATGGGCACAACACATTCTGCCTATGGTTTTGCTTCAGAAGGGTCTTTATCAGGACCTTACCTACCCGTGAATCTGCTTCAATAGACCCAGATCTAGAATGTGCACCAGACGTTGATCCCAATCCACTATGTGCCACTGAGAAGCTCCTTCCAACGTACCTGTGCGAGCCAAGAAATCGAAAATGTGATCAAAATCTAAAAATATCATGGAGAAGATCTCATGAGCGAATGTGTGCAAATGAACTTGAGGTCACTTATATTTATAACTTTTTGAGTGACCGCTTGGGGCTTTGATCGGATGAACCTGCGATTAGGCCAACCCATAAAATAATAAATTAGTGCATAACTTAACTTATACTTAACCAATTGGGGCAATCTATAGGTCGATTTTGATCCTCTCAAAAAGAGGAATATAATTAAGTTATTATCTTAATCATCTGAGTTGTCAAATGTGGAATTTGACATTAGTTGAAAAAATTAACACATATTTATCATATCTACAATTTTTGGATGACTTTTACTTTTCTATGATAACTCCAAAAGGGATTCTCTGAAGTTGAATGAGACAATCGGTTTATACTATATTGATACAAAAGTGAATATCAATGTTGGTATGTCATCATTTTCCTTCCCAAGTATTGATGATAAAAATTAAATGTTCTTGTCTAAGTTTTTCCCTTACTAGCATGCTTTATTTAAGTATGGGTTAAAGTTACACTTTTTTTGTTCAAAACATAGTGATTATATTAACAAAGACTAAGAAAATATTCTATCTCAAGTATAAATAAGGATCTATTTATTTCATTCCAAAATGTGTACATGAGAGTATGGGGAATATAAAATTCAAGCTCCTCTCATCAAGGCCTAAATAAAAGCAACATTTAACAAAGGTGAATTGGAAAAATATTACAAATCGTAAGAATTTGATGGATGTAGACTAAAAATTATTCATCCCTTTTCAAAAGAGATTCCTGCAAAATGAAATTGGAGTTTTATTATAGGTAAGGGTATTTGGGGTCAGATTGTACACAAAAAATATAGAGATCCTAATAATGTCGAGGACAAGATTAGAAAGCCTACAAAATCCTATCATAATGCTTCCAGCATATGGAAGGTAATAGTTTTGACATTCCATTTTATCAATAGAGAGAACAGGGAGAGTGGATGAGGATCCTTGGATTGGTTGCAATGCAAACTTCATACTTCCAGGAAATTTGGTGAACATGTTGCTTGAAAAAGGATATTTCACACTTGACCAAGTTGTTGATTTCAATGTTAATGTGATTTGGAAACAAGAGTGGAAACTTGTAGAATTAATTGGTTTGATCAATCAGGATGCTATTTCTTGGGATGGGTATATTTATTCAGTAAGATAAAGTGATGATTGTGTAAAGGACCCTAAGGAAAAATTGAATAAAGGATCTACTTGGTGGTATTTATACCCCTAATATGGGTTATAAGGATCTATTTAGTTGTTTTCATATTCCTGGGAGGGTGATGTGGTGAATTTGGAATGGTAGTTAAAGAGTATTGGAATGTCAAACACATTCTTTAGTTGACAATTTTTAACCTTAGTTGGAACTCAGAGAAATGTTCATACATAGGAAAAATTACAAAAGGGGAGTAGATATGGTACCCATAGCTGATTTTTTTGCAAGAAAGTTGCAAATACCATTCTTCATTTCTTTTATAAAATCCATTTCTTGTAGAACCATAGTTTTAAAGCTCAAACTCATACTTTGACTCTCCCACCTATCAAATTGGGTTTTGACTCATGTGATAAAGTGTGAATCTAGGTTGGAAAGAGGAACAAATAGCTTTATAGTGAATTTAATTGTCATGCTTGCAGCTATAAAAGGTGCACAAAAAAGCCAAATGATTTGTGACTTGCTTGTTGTAATTACTACATGAGGGGGCTAGAAGCTTTAGAAGGTTTGTTATTAAGGCCCATCTTTAAGGAGATACAAATATTTTATTCCTATTCTAATCATATCTCTTTTCATCATGTTTTCAAGGAAAGGAATGAACAGGCCCAAGGATTATCAAATGCTAGAATATTTTGGATGCTGGTCATTTCAACATTTGGGAAGATATGGATGAAAATTGCTCTGAATCTAATCATCCCACTTTTTCTATGAATATTTTATCATGAAATGTGTTTTTTTATTTTATTTCTAGGGGTATATTGGGATGGTAATTGGACTTGAATTGATGATACATGCAAGTAAATTAGATGAGGGTGCTCACTAGAGACCTTTGGTTCTTAATGATATAGTTTGTACAACTTCTTGACGGGACTCCGTCAACTTGGTATAAGGAAATAATTTAATATTTTTGTAACAAATTTTTAGATCTGTTTAGTGTGGATGCCTTTATATGTTCTCCATTTTTGATACTACTGGGAAGAATTATACTTTCTTAGAGGTTTATTTTTATATAATACTAGAATTATTTTGAGGGATCTAAGACAAACTATGAAGCATAAAAACAAAGTGACTTTGTTTTATCATTACATGAGATTATGATTTTTTTCTAGTGGAAAGGAAAATAAAATGAGAGCAACAAACTAAGATGACCAATTTCAACCCCAAATGTCTTGGTTTGTATTCTTGGTTAGATAATTGTTAATATATTAAAAGTGCAATTGAGACTGACTGAATTATCGGCCCTAGTACAATTTTATCAATGAACCATCAAGAATAAATAATCAAAATTATTTTGGCTAAGGTGTATGTATTTGATAAGACAATAGACTTCCCTTTCAGTTGTTTTCACCTCATAGTGTTAAACAATGCATGGTGAAACACACACAAATGGAAAGATAAGCATTGAGATGCCATACTATTAACCATAAAGATTCATATATACAATACATTAGGTGACCCTTGGTTTCCCATTCCAAGTGCTCTCTTGGACTCTATTTGTCCATTCGCCTTCCACACCTACCCATTGAGGATTAGGTGTTCAAAATTCCCCCCCTTAATCCAAGGGGTATGTATAAGTCCAAAAGGAGATTTGTAATACAAATCTGCAAAGTATGCATGTTAGCACTTAGGCTGAATCAACTCTCTGAAATGTTGACATAAAGAGGTGGTTTCAGGATGACCACCAACACTGGAACACTTAGTGCAGTTTCCAGAACTCTTCCAAATCTGGCAAGAAGATGAGGGCTTCTATTAGAGGAAGTGTCCCTCATATTTGAAGAGGGAGACCTTAAACCTAGAAGAAGGGAGGTCTACAACCTATGATGGTTTAAGGATGACCACCAACACTGGAATGCTTAATGCATTTCCCAGAACTCTACCAAAGCTGGCAAGAAGCTGAAGTCTTCTTCTAGAGGAAGTGCTCCGAATTCTTTGAAGAGGAAGAATATCAACCTTGCATAAATGGTTTATGGATGTCCACCAACCAAAGGAATGCTCATGGAAATCCATATCTCTGGCTACAACTCTGAATCTGGAATGACAGGTTGTGGCTCAGGCTCGCTTGATGTGGCTTCAAAGCTTGTAGATGACCACCATTTCCCCCCTATCAAGTACAAGGTGAGATGATGGCAAAAACTCAAATTCAAGTTTGTTCAATATTCTAGAACAAGTTCTGACATGTGATTTAAATGTCTTCTTGGTTAATGATGCCCATTGCCAAGAAGCGATCCATCCAAGATGAATCTTTATTCTTGTAGTAGGCTTGTTTTTTATGCATCTGTGTGAAAAATGGGTGTGTCGAACACAGTGCTTGCATGGGTGAAGTGTGAAAAAAGGGTGTGCCGAACACAGTGCTTGCATTGGTGAAGATCGAAATAGTGATATTTCATATGGCCAACTCGATCACAGTGTTGGAATTTTACAATATGTTGTTGTTGATGTGGAAGAGGAGCAGAATATAGAACAATTGTAGGTGAGCTATCATGAAGAAATCCGACAGTATGAAATTTTATGGGCTTGGAGTAGTCCAAAATATGGAAAAAAAAATCCTTGTCATATCTAAGACCCTTTCTGTGCTTCTTTTTGACAAGCTCTTCCCAAGGTCTGATGATGGTCTTGGGAAGCACAGGCTGAATTTCAACATTTGTATGCAAATTTTGTCTTGAAATAGGCATTGAATGTGAATCAATCTCAAATTTATATTCTTTCTGATGATCAGAGTCTGTCTCAATGTTCTGAAGAGAAATAGGTTCATAATGATGACTCTTCTGTTTTAATTCTTCTTGCTAAACCTAAGATTCTAATTGTAAAAAATCAATCTTTTCCTGTACATTATGCAGGCAGTGTTGAATGCCAAGGAGAGTGTCTTTGTTGATTTTGGCTATGTCACTTGTAGTATATTGTAACATAGTTTCCAAAAGCTCTAATATTTCATAAAATGTGGCCATCATCAAAACAACTCAATCTAAATAAATGAAGGGTGTCGATTCAACCAATAATGCACCCATTTACAATGTAAATAAATTGTGAATATTTTTCAATTTGGATTTATATTCAAAATAAATTTGCCATTTATTTAGTAAAAAAATTCAAATTAAGGTTTTGAATATAAAACCTCAAGAACAAGAAAAATGTCAACTATTCCTCTAAGATTGCGATAAGAGATTACTTACAATGCAACATTTTATAATGCTAGAAAATATAACATATCCATGGTGACGGGTCGAAAATGTTACACTTCAATAACTTTGGTCACGTCAATGATCTCCATCGAGACTTCTCTGAATCAGTGCAGACAACGATACTCTCATATTCCTGAGTCATAAGCCACATTTACATTTGAATAAAAACCACACCTTTTTTTTTATCATCTACTCAATGTAAATTTCCATGTCGTGTCCTTGGGAAATTTCCCCCAATTTAGAGTTCAGCGTGCACATGAATTGCCTATTTTCGGGTCTTTTCTTCGGTGTGGCCATTGATTGTAGATTTAAAACATGGGGTGGTCCAACAGGATTCTTAAGAAGTCACCCCAAGCTATTCTATGCTACCACCCAATCAATTTTTCAATGCAATGACAAACACATTTTCTTTTTGGCATTTTAATCACTAGCATACAATAGATACCATATTTTATATAAACTCAAGCATCATACATACACACCAGGGGTCCACCGTACATGGAGGTTGGCCACCACGCTTCGGCTACGAACAGAGGCTACGTATGTGTGAGGCTAAGTATATGTCAAGGTGAGGAAATAGTTTTGAGACTGCATGTACGGGGGGGTCGTGACAGTGCCAACAGGCAGTGAGACAACATGCAGGTGGGAGAGGGAGGCCGACGGTAGAGATGGCACACAGGTGGGAAACGGAGGCCGACAGAGGGTCGTGTTGTAGTGTCGGAGTGTGGTGAGATGGAGGTTGACGGTGTTGAGGGAGGTCGATAAGTGGAGGGACAATAGAGGGTAGAGTGAGAGTGACCACAGAGATGAAGAAACGGGGATGGGGAGCACAATGAGGGGGGAAGTGAGAGGTGAGTAGGGGCCTACGTGGAGGGGAGAGGTGAGCGCAGATCAGAGGAGTGAGTGTGAAGCCGTCGGGAGGGGAGCCAATAGGGAGGCAGAGGGACAGAGCGTGAGGGAGAAACAGTCGAGCGCAGGAGGAGGGCCTGCGGTGGTGAGGAAATCGTTAACCAGATCTAGGAGTTTATCACTATAGAAAGCTTAAATTCTCTACAACATTAATATTTCACCCCTCAGCCTATGCGATTCTCTATTTGAGGGTTATGAGGTGTTGCATGTGCTTTCCCTAGAGAATTGCAATGCAAATGATTTCTTAACACAGGATAAAGAAACTATTCCAAATGAAACCACTATAATCTCATGTAATGCTGATAGTTCCAGAACACCAACATTCCCTGTATCGAACAATTTTTATTTCACTTAGAAAATGGTGGTAGGAGTGTGATGTGTAGTCGAATAGTAGGGGGAGAGGCCAGGGGATGAGGTCTTGAGCAGTGGTATTATGTTATTGGAAGCTGAACAGATTCAACTATGGGCAGTGCTAAGGGACGAAACTAAATATGCACAATGAGGAAGAAGGCCACTCATCATGGCTCTGATACCATGCTAAACAATGTATGGTGAAACACACAAATGGAAATATAAGCATTGAGATTCCATATTATTAAATATAAAGATGCATATATGCAATACAGTAAATGACCCTTGGTTTCTCATTCCAAATAGTCTCTTGGACTTTGTTTGTCCATTTGCTTTCCACACCTACCCGTTGAAGATTAGATGTCCAAAAAATAACAATATCAACTCATATTATTATCAAATATAAGGTAGATGACCAAAAATGATTTTGACTAGGGTGTAGGAATATAACAAGAAAAATGAATTTCCATTACGCTTTCTACCACCTAATGACATGATAAGAGTAAAAATATTTCTTAATGATGTAGATAGTACTTTTATTTAAAAGATCCACACATAACCCTACGCAGTAAGAATTATTTCGTACTTTTAAATTTATTAAATGAATCCACGTATACATATATGTAGCTCTCATGCATTGATTCATTGAAATTGAAAGGGACGCCCAAGGTTGTATTTTTTAATTTCGATTCATCTGGATTGGGCAAAATTTGTTCATTCGTGGAATAAAGAGATTTCTGAGATATTTATCTACTTTAAGTCTCTTCATTTGCATTGAATAATAATTACTAGCAAGGACCTCAAGGTTATATCAACTCCTACATGTTGATGTGTGGTAGCATTAACAATTGTGGTAGTAATGAGGGAAACTAGTGTATTCGTGAAACATGTTTACAATCAATCAATGCATTTTTTGAAATAATCACAAAATTCTATAAAATATTCACATAAATTGATAGTTAATATATTAATTATGTGTCTCTACCGTTTAACTTATCTATTTTTCACTTTTGTTAAGAATAATAAACCTCTTTGGATCGATTCATTGCAACATTGTATGAAAGCTTTAGAAAACTAACTTTAGGCACTAAAGGTGAGTGAAAATTTGATATTGATTATTGAGAATAAATCGACTCACTATTTACCCAGGATTACCTTATGGTGCTTTTAAATTTCACTACAAATGGATGTTGGTTAGAAGTATATTTTTTTATTAGTAATGTCAGCGAAATCCTTCATCACTACGTGAATAAGAATGAGATAATTTTTTACTTCCATGTTGTAAGCAACAAAATGACATTATATCATCATTATATACATTAATGTCCATTCATACGGATGTCACATAAGAATTTTAATAGATTAACTACTAATACTATGGTGTAGGTAGGAAGTCGTGATCTAGAAAGGATAAGAGCATTGTTGGTACATTTTGAGCTTATTTAATTTATTTATAGCTCATTCTAACTTAAATTTGTGTACTAGTATATAAGGTGTACTAAGATAAATGAGTGAGGATTTTCCCGCTCAATTGATCTCATGAATCACCCCTAGGGGTCCAAATAAATCAATTCATTTATTTCAAATATGTTTTCAAAATGTTATCTAATGCTTCACAACAATCCAAATTGAGGTTAATAAATCACATAAATCCCAAGCCTAACAATACATACACATACTATATTACAATTACATTTCTTTTACATGCATACTCAAAAGTTAAGTGAAACATAGAATGTATGCCATATGATTTATCATGATGTTTGTTAAGAATTTTTTTTATAGAGAAACTTCACTTTGAGTCTTTATCTGAAGAAGGATATTACAATAAAATTATGAAAGAGAATTTAAACAAAATTCAAATAGTAAATAAGTAACCAAGTAACGAATACCCAAAAGAAAATCTAGCAAGAAAATTGTAAATTCATAAAGATGAAAACCTAATGGGAGAAATTCAGAAGTTGAATATGAGAGAATATCTATTATGAAACTAGCTCACAAAATAGAATAAAGGAGAGAATAACGACTTAAAAATCAACCACTTCGAGGGGGGAACCTCCTTTACATTACATAAATGAAAAATTCTTGGATGACACAAATGTAAAAACCTCCTTTCTATATATAGGAGTCCATGGGGTGACAATATAATCCTAGCCGGCCTAACAATAATAATATAAGGGTACAATAATAACAATATGGGGACTACATGGGTACAAAAATAACAATAAAGGGGCTACACTAACAACAATAAAGGACTACACTAGTCATATAGGACCCTAACATGCCCCTCTCCTTCATAAAAGTGTTGTCCTTAACGCTTGAGTAGCTTTGGATGCTGCTGTATAAAATTCTCGTCCTCCCATGTGGAATCTTCAGTAGGTAAGTTCTTCCATTTGATGAGATACTCTGAATTTGATCGATTTCCTAGCTGTCAAATTATTGTTTTCATGACTGCTTCAAGTTCCAGTATGATTTTTCCTTCCTCATCAAGTTCTGGAAATATCATTTGAACCAGAAGTTTGTCACCTATAACCTTCTTTAAGCATGAAACATGGAAAACCGGGTGCACTCGGGAAGATGCAAGAAGCTCCAATTTGTATGCCATAGTACCAATCTTTTGCAACACCTTGTAAGGACCATAGTACTTTGGCGATAATTTATTATCCTTCTTAGATTGCTTGAGGGAATTTTTTTTGTATGGTTATATCCATAAAAATACCCAGTTGCCTACATCAAAACTTCTCTCGCTGTGATCTTGATCTGCCTGTTGTTTGATTTGATTTCGTGCCAAATTTAGGCTATCCTTTAATAGTTTGAGAACTTGTTGTTGAAGCTCTATGCGATCTTCCACTACTTGAACCTTATAATTTTATCTTAAATATGATGTGATGGACAATGAATGATGTCCATAAAGTGCCATAAATGGGGTCATTTTTGCTGCATTGTGGAAGGAAGTGTTATACCACCATTCAGCCAGAGGTAACCAATTAACCCATTGTGTTGGTTTATCAAATACAAAGAAAGGAAGATATAATTCCAAAAAAAAATTCACTATCTCATTTTTCCCATCGGATTGATGATGATAAGATGAGCTATGAGCTATTTGAGTGCTCAAACAAGAAAATAATTCCTTCCAAATTTTTCTAGTGAAAATGGGATCTCTATCGCTTAAATAATCTTTGGGTTTCCATATAGCTTTTGAATTGTTTCCATAAATGCAGTAGAAAATGTAATCGCTTTAAATGGATGAGATAATGCACAAAAGTGTGCATACTTGGCAAGAATATCAACTAACACCATGATGACACTCTTTCCTTTGGACTCAGGTAAACCTGTGATAAAATCCATTGAAACCTCCTCCCAACGTTGATTTGGAATGGATAAAGGCTACAACATACCCGGGGTCTTAATTGTCTCAACTTTATTTTGCTGGTAAACCAAACATTTTGCCACAAAATTTTGAATATCAGATTTAAGGCCATCTTAAGGGAGAGGTGTGCAATTCCAAAAGAATATTTTGTTTTAGTTGGGAATTCTTACAAAGATATAAGCGAGCTTTGTACCATAAGGAATAATTTTTCCAACTAAATCTATCATATGCATTGAGATCTTGCTGCAACTTTTGAATGAGTGCCCATACTTCTTCACCATTCTTCCATTCCTCCCTTGCTTCGGTTATCCAATTTGGTTCGATAATAGAAATGGAAAAAATCAATACTTCCACATCCTCATCCTTTCTTGAGATAGAGTGCATCTACAACAACATTTAGCTTCCCTTTTTTGTAGATGATTTAAAAGTCATAACACAACATCTCTGTGACCCATTTTTGTTGCTCTTCTGAAGATAGTCTTTGTTCCAAAGAGTATTTAAGACTATCATGATCAATTTTTACCTTGAAGTGTCTTCCCATTAGGTAAGGTCGCCATTTCTTTAGTGCATGTAGTATTGCCAACATTTCCTTCTCATAAATAGCTCTATGTAAATACTTTCCTTTGATTGGACAACTTTCAAAAGTAATGAGTCTTCCTTATGGCATTAAAACAACACCAATTCCATTTCCTGAGGCATCACATTCCACAATAAAGGTTTTTTTGAAGTCTGGCCTAGCTAAGACTGGTGGTTGGCACATTGCCTCTTTAAGATGTTCAAAGGCCTTAGTTGCTTCAAGAGGTCATGAAAATGCATCTTTCTTCAATATTGTTGTTATAGGTGCCGCTATTCTCCCATAATTCTTTAAAAACTTGTGATAATACCCTGTTAACCTGAGAAATCCTCGCATATGCTTTATGGTTGTGGGATCTTTCCATTTCTCAATGGATTTAATTTTGTTAGGGTCTACCTTAGCACCTTAAAAAAGATATGTGGGGCCCATAATCACTCAAAAGGGAGTCATTTCATGTTTATAAAGGCCCAAAATTATAGAAGGAAGATTCATTTTCACTCTTATGATATCCTACCATCAATTTCATCTGACATTTTGGCAATAGAACTTGATTTTTTACCTCACATTAGCAAAAACCTCAGTTCGCTACTCATACAGAGATTGTGATTCCCTTATGGAGGAGCACGTTGTGCATAGAAAGCCTGCGCTTTGCACGGGCGCTGTGCATAGGTGGCCTTCGCTGTGCATGGGGCAAAGTTGTCTAGAAGTGGAGTTTATCACTCAAATTTGATTCTACAGAGTTTCTAATCATCTATTTCAGTCTCCAAAACTTTTCAAAGGTAAGCTCAAATCGCTCATACCCCTCTAACATTGATATATCAAGAGAAATTAATGAAACAAAACTCCTCCTAGGGTTTGCTTGGAAATTGTTTTTTTTCTTCTCAAGTGTAAAATTGTTGATCAAACCCTATTTTTGTTGCTTCTATACCTATGTTTTCACTTTTCACATCACTTCCATCCATTACATACTGATTTCCCTTCATTTTCATTACCCTCCCTACAAACCGTAGGACTGTGTTTGATTTTCCTACCATATTTCCCTTATGAATTCTATCCATTTCACTCCGTAACGATCCCTAACAGGGCGCTTCCCATCTCCCTAAATTTTCCTACTCACATCCCCCTTCTCTAACTCTCTCATTTTATCCCTTTACTCCCTTCACTGTCTTTCCCTCCTACCAACTAGCGTTTCATCATGGAAGTTGATTCATCACCATCAGAAAAGAGAAAATAAAAAAAATGGGGAAATATACTAAGGTTTAAGCCCTCCAACTATCATGAAATGACTTCCTCACCATTCATCAAAAAATTCTTTTAAGATTTCAATTGTTTAGGGTTTTGTCAAAGAGAGGAGGAGGTAGGTTTTCATGAGCAGATCACAGATATGTTTCCCACCAATTTGAAAGGAGAAAAGGTCACCATAGAAGGGGTTGATTTAATATTCTTAGTAGATTCCATATCTCATGCTACAGGGATACCAAACCATGGTGATTATCGATTCAAAGGCATGAACATAGACCTTGAGGAGTACAAACCCTACTTGAAATCACAGTACAAAGGAAACCCTAATTAGTCAAAAGGAGAAGGGTAAGATATATTTTATTACTAATGGTTCCCTGATAGCATAACATACCATCAGAGGTCTCCATGAAGCAAGTTTGGAGAAATTTTGAGGAAATTTGGCGAAAATTTGAGAAATTTGAAAAAAAAAATGAAGGTACATTTTCTAGAAATGTTTTGTTTAGTCATCTTTTTGCAGAACATATTATGGCCAAAAAAAGATGAATTTTGGGAAACTAGAGGAGTTTCTTGTTCCTAAGATACCAAAGTACAATAAACTACTTCCGAGTTTACACAGGTATTAAATAAGGAGAGATCCATTCACATCTTCACATACTATTGTTCTGACTGTGTTATGTCCTGTTAAGTCACCATTTTGCAGAGAATATTGTGGACAATAAGAGAAGAATATTTAGAAAATGGAGAAGTTTTTTGTTCCTAACATTCCAAAGAAAAAAAAAACATCTCTCAGTTGTGCAAAAAATTTCATGGTTAGTGAGATATCAGTCCCGCTTGGAGGCTTCTGTTTCCATAAAACCTGGAAATTTTGGCAATTTTTACTAGGTTCAAAAGCGCAACAAGCTCACGCTACGCTTTTTCCTCAAGCCTCAAAATGAAAAATGGTTGAAATTTATAGAAATATTTTGGCCTCCTCTTGAAACCCATTTTCTCATATATTTTTTCAGACCTTCAATTTTGAGAAAAATGAGAAAAAATGGTCAAGGATCAACATTCTGCCACCTTTTTTGACTTTCGCTATGCTTATAGAGACACCTTGGGAAAAGGGCTATAAATTAGTTAAAAATGGGTCATTTTGCATGAAACAATAGTAGAAAGACATCTAAACTCTCCCATATTTCCAGAACAGGTCTCAGATTTGGATTTGGAATTGAGAAAGGCATTCCAAAATGGCCTCCAACATCTCGATGAGATTCTACAGTTTTCTGCAAATTTCAAGAAATTTTTACTATGTAATTTTGGAAAATTTGCAGCTTCACTTTTGTAAAGGTAAAAAGGTCAAAGTGTATGAATGTAAATTTTCAAAAGTAAATTTAAATGGATAATATAGGGCTGACTAGGTTTCTTATCTTCCATTTAACTCTTTGAGGATATGTCTCATGATGGTTAGGAAAAGGAGGAATTGGTTGAGTAACCTTCCTAATGTGTAGTAAAATTTAGACACATGCATGTCTTTGCCTTTTATTGTTGGAAATTAGACCTCCAAGGGATGATTTTGACCTCAGTGGCTATATGAGGTACTTTTTAATCAGTTTCAAAGGTTGGATGATGTGGAATTTAGCTTGGAACACTACTGTACTTTGTGAATTTCGTAAGAACCAATAGACAAAATTTGCAGCTATTGTGGTAGGATTCATGTGGTATGTGCTTTAGCATTGTTTCTTCTTCATTGATCATATTTTTGAATGTATTGTACCTTTCATTTCCATTTCCATTTCCATGTATTATGTGTTTGATTTCTAAGTTGATAAACAGAGTTCATTGATCCAATTCTTTGTTTTGGAGAAGTTTTCACATTTATGTTCATTTTCTTTTGATATAAACAAATTCATGAGACTAATGCTCATTTTGAAACCCTATAAATCTAACACATTCACCAAGATACCTCTCAAGTGCTAAAGTGTGTGCCTACCTTGCTCCATTACATCTCTGCAAATCTAATTTTTAGAGCACCGACCTAGTCCTCCTAGACCTAATTCACCATCCAGCAAAAAACCATCAAATCAAATAAAATCCTAATCTACATACCTGGCCTAATATCTTTCATAATCTAGTCAATTGGTTGTGATCTCATTGAGAGCCCCCTCTCAGCCTAGTAGGGGTAGCTACTAGGTCAAAGTGGTATGTGGTTACTTTTGTTGTTCTCCTTCTCAACCTTCAAAGAATTGGTGGAGTGGTAAGATATTGGTGTTGTTGTCGAGGAACGAAGTGATATATCTTCCCTGGGAAAGAATGACAAGGATCATATTTTATTTTTGATGGTGAACAGTGATTTTAAACACAAAGGCTGAAATCATTCACTTGGCGACTCCAAATTCGTTTCAAAATCAAATATAAGACTCCATTAGAGCATGAAACTTGCCAAAAGAAACATGAAAAGACAACATCGGAAGATCATGTATTCAACTTGGAATTTCATACAAGACATCATGTTCTTTGTCTAGAACTATTTTTTCTCTTTTCCCGAGAATGTCAAGGATTTTTTCCAAAGTATATTGTATTTGAGAAAAGATCCCAGATCTATATTTGGTTCCTTCCCTCTAAAAATTGTGGATTCAAATTCTCCTTATGCCTTTGATCTCGGTCAAGAGCCTTATTTCGAATCTTATGATGATCATATTCCTCTTGATGAGCCTCAAGTGATAAAGACTAAACTTATAGCATCTGTACATACTCCTATACCTTTTGAAATTGCAAATAGATACAAGCCACTCATCTTACCTCCGGTGCTCCATAATTTCCTTGAAAACTATTACAAATGTCTTCCGAGGTTTGACGAAGAATATGGTAACATCATTTATGAGAAACACATTAAGGTTTTTGAAAATTTTCTCGATATTTTTGAGGTTGATGAAAATGATGTTAGTATTAGGATCTTTGCTCTCTCTTTGAAAGGCAAAGCCAAGAAATGGTTCAAAAACTTAGCAGTTGCAAGAATTTTTTATTTCCATCAGTTTGTGAAAGTCTTCCTTGATAAATGGTTGATCCAGAGGAATCATTTTCTGATTTTAGAAGAATATAATCGTTTGAAAAGATGTCTAGGATACAGAGTGCAACACTTTTCAGCTAGGTTTAATCAAGTATACCATTTAATCACTCCTAGTATAAAACTTCTTACTGGTTCAACTCTCTTACGCTACTTGTATGCCTTTGATCTGGAAATGGAATTTAAATTGAGAGAAAGGAACACTATTGTGCTCAAAAAAATGTAGGACAATGAAATAGATGTGGAAGTTAATTTTCTAGTCAAAAGGTTAAAGTTGAAGGCAGAAGAAAGGGAGAACATAGAAAAAGAATACTTGACATCTTCAGAAGTAAATCTCGACATTTTGGTAAGTATCATGGAAGAAGTAATGAAAAATATCACCATGAGAGATGAATTTTTTGTTCAAAAACACCATGTCCCACTTATTGTAGAAGAAGATGTTGTTGGCCCTAAACATTTTCCTTCTAATCCCAGTTACCATAGATCAAAAAATTATTGTTGTTTGTTTTCATTTATGGACAATCATGAAAATGGATTTGTAGATCAATTCAAGGATAAGAAATATGTTGATATAATTTGTATGTTTGATGAAATTGATTATATTGATGATTTACCCAAGTATGATCAGTATGATGATGATTATGTTGTCGAAATTGAGGCTGACTCTTCAAGGCAATCATCGACATGTTTTTGGGAGGGATAGGTTCAATTATAACTGCTCAAATATAACACTCAACCTATATGTATCAATCATGACAGTGATGAAGAGAATGCAAAAAATTTCAAAGTAAGTGAAAGCTCTTTGCCTTTGAGTTTCACTTCATTTCAAATTCCAAGAGAAAACTTTCCCAAGATTAGAAATCAGCAGTCTTTCAGTTTTGATATTGAGCGTGAAGAACACAATGAAATTTTTTATCAAGACTCCTTACCCTTGTGTTTTTCCTCATTTTTTAAAATAAGAGAAAACTATAAGCAAGAAGATAAGTGAGTTTTCATCAATATAAATGGGCATCTCTCTCATTAATTTGTTAAGGAGGTCACTTGTGATATCCAAGCTTCTTTCACTCCAGAATCTCAGCCACTAAGTTAAATTGAGTTTCAAATCACAGATGAAAGCTTAGAACCTGAAACATATTATGAATTGATGCAAGATGATTCTTTACCATTAAGTTTTTGAATAGAAATTTTGATAATATCTCTGAAATAAAGAATCATAACCCTATAGAAAATCATCTAGTCTCATTGGAACCAATGCATGATAAGTTGCAATAGCCTTATCAAGTTCTCCATGATCCAATAGCTAATGTTTTGGATGATATTTGTAATCAAAGTCCTTCTTCATTAGTTGGTTGTGAGCTTCAAAGTAGAGATGATAAAACTTTGATCTAGCAGTCGACTTCATTGTTATGTTTAGCAGGAGTCTCATTACAAAGCTCATACAAAGATTTGTAGTCATATCAGGAGAGTAATGAAGAAAATTCTTGTTTTATTGTTGATCATCGGGAAGAAATAGTCATTCACGAGTTTCTGGATCCTTTTGTCAATTCGATGTAGTCATCAAGGGAGTTGAGTTCTCTTGTATTTATTGATCAGAAGCACATGTTCAGTGGAGGCTCGTCATGGTCTAGTTTTTGTTTTTTCTTCCTGCTCCATAAAAGTGTGGAACATGAATAATTTATACAAGATCATGTAGTTTCATCAGAAAAGATCCAAAATGGGTTACCAAATATTTCTCATACTTGCACTTATCTAGTAGGCAATTATATAGATGATCTTTGTGTCCAAATTTCTCATTATTTGGTTGGCTATCAGTTTGAAGATAGAGTTGATAATGATTTAGTTTGGCATACAGTTTTAATGTGTTTTCCATCAGTAGTCTCATCACCTTTATCACAAAGGTCTCATGAAATCTTGCAACTTTATCATGAATGTTTTAAGTTGAAACTTTAGGAAAGCACGGATGCTGGGAAAATTTTAAAATCAAGGTATGAGGACCACCTAGAGTAGAGCAGTAATGTATTAAATGGGATAGAAATTAATATGTATTCCTATGAATATCCTTTTTCGGGATTCATGAGGTCATTTGGTGGGCTCATGCTTTGAAATTTCATTAACATTAAATATGTTGACAAGTTTTCATGGGAGTTGCCTTTCAGTAGTTTTTCCTTCTTGCTCATGAGCAAGCACTTGTGAAGAATTCAAATAGCAGACAAAATGCTTACATGGTTGCATTGGATGTTCCCATTTCACTTGATCAGGTGATGTATGGATTAGTTAGAATAGGTGTGATGAATAGGCTAAATTCTCAACATTTGTTTTAAATAGTATCTTCCAGTAAAGTTTACAGTTAGTCGACAGTTCATTTTGTCAGTTGGTTTGTAATATCGAGTCTTGAATTTTTTTTTTTGACTCCATACTTAATGGTAAGGCTACTTGGTCTATGGTGTTCTTAACACCTCCATGGAGCTGCCATCCCCAGCTAGGGCCAATGTTAGTGTCAGTTTGCACAACGTGTCACCAATGATCAAATAGGCTCTTATCATGTCTTGTTAGGGTATCATAGTCAATTTTTTGTCATGTCATTAGGTTTTCAAGAAACAATTTGGTCACTTGGCAGTAGGTCTAGGACTATTTTCCACTCCTTCAAAAATTTTCATATGTCAGTCCATGTCATCACTCAGCTGAGTGTATCATCATTCAGAGATTACCATAATTATTTCAGTCATCACCATTATGATTTCATTCAGTTCAGTGTCTCCATTACGTAATTAGGGTTTCAAGGTCACCAAAACTGCCATTTCATGCATAAAATATGGAAATTTGAGGAGTGAAATATGAAAGTTTATTCAATAAAGTTTGATTTCAAAAATGTAATTTTATGTTTCTATATGTAATAAGTACTTCATGTTCCTAAAGCTTCAGTTCAAGATCTCAAAGAGATTCAAGTTTCCAAAGGGATACAAAGTTCCAAAATGTTACAAACAAGGTTACAATTTCCAACGTTACAATGTTAAAAAATGAAATTCATGTTAGAAAATATATGTTAGGCCCATCATCACTCAAAATGGAGTCATTTCATGTTTATAAATGACCAAAAATACATAAGGAAGATTCATTTTCACTCTTATGATCTCTTACCATCAAGCTCATCCCTCATTTTAAAAAGAAAGCTCGAGTTTTTACCTCACATTGGAAAAAACCTAAGTTCCTTGTGCATACAGAGACTATGTTGCACTTCAGGAGGAGCACATTACGCATAGAAAGCATGCACTATGCACAGGCATTGTGTATAGGTGGTCTTCGCTGCGCACAGGGCAGAGTTGTCCAGAAGTGGAGTTTATCACACAAATTTTATTTTTCAGAGTTTCTCGTCAGCTATTTCAGTCTCCAAAACTTTTCAAAGGTATGCTCAAACCTTTCATACCCCTCTAGCATTGATATATCAAGAGAAAATTAATGAAACATATCTCCTCCTAGGGTTTTCTTGGAAATTGTTGTTTTGATTCCCAGGTGTAAAATTGTTGCATCAAACCCTATTTTTCTTGCTTCTATACCTATTTTTTCACTTGACGCATCACTTCCATACATTACATACCCATTTCCCTTCATTTTCATCACTCTCCCTAAAAACCCTAGCCCAATTCTGCTAATTTGGGCAATTTCCCTAGCTAAGGTTGTGTTTGAATTTCCTAGCCTATTTCCCTCACTCATTTCTCTCCATTTCACTTCCTAAAGATCCCTAACACCCTTGCCCATCTCCCTAAATTTTCCTACTCACATCCCCCTCCCCTAACTCTCTCATTTTATCCCTTTACTCCCTTCCCTATCTTTCCCTCCTACCAACTAGGGTTTCATCATGGAAGATGATTCATCACCATCAGAGAAGAGAAAATATAAAAAACGGGGAAAGACACTAACGTTTGAGCCCTCTAATTGTAATGAAATCAATTCTTCACCATTCATCAAAAAATTCTTTGAATTTGTCAATTTTTTTGGGTTTTGTCAAAGATTGGAGGAGGTAGGTTTTCATGAGCGACTCACAGATATGTTTGCCACCAATTTTGTTAGAAAAAAATTGTAACGCAAGTGTACACAAAGAGTTCACTTTAGCTACACATGAAAAACAACCCTAAAAACAAATATGGATGTCTAACTTCTTCAGATCTGCAATAGGCGGCCGAAACAACTAAAAAAAAACTAGATCTATGCAAGTAAAGCAGCTAAACAGTAAAATGAAATAAGATTTTCTCAAAATACCCAATGGACAAGAAAAGTTTTTTAAATAATTTTTGTATTATATTAACTCCTGGGAAGGGAAAAAAGAATGATGTTACCAGTCCCCCTCAATGGTATGGGTTCTTAGCTATCCTTAAACGCTTCAGCTTCATAGTTTCTCTCTCAATGGTGTAGAAAACCCAAGACGTGTAGAACTCAAAGGGAGATCAATAAGAAAAAAGAAAATAAAAGTAAGAAAAGTATGACGATGATAAGAGGATCAAAGTCAGACCATGACAAAAGGATTAAAGGTAAATAATGAATGGAAAACCCTCCTATTTATAACAAAATATTGAGTTATCCTTGACAGTGGTACATCATAAAATATTATTAACCAAGGTCTAGATCTAAGTGCTTGGGATATTTTATTATATTTTGTTGGAGGGAAAGGGAATTTAAATTGGTTAAATCCATTTATTTAGAAATATAAACAAAAAAATATTTATTGATCATTTCAAGGATGGGATCAAGGAATAATTTAACAAATAATGATTAATTTTATTATTCCTAAATGATTTAGTCAAATTTAACAAGGAATAATAATTAAATAATGATTTAATTAATTATTCCTAGAGAATAATAAGATAAATAATGATTTATCTAAATATTTCTCATTAATTGGGTTAAATATGAACATGAATATTATTAAATAGAGGTGTAATTATTTTTTCCTATAGGAAAATCAAATAAATAAGGATATATTTAATTATTCTTCACGTGGTTTTCTATTTGGACCACAAATAACTTAATAAACTATGGTTTATTAAATTATTTCTTATAGTGAAAGCAATTTGAATATGGTAAAATTTCTCTTACATGGTGTATTTCGATCCATCTAATTGTAAATGGTTAGATTACCAAAAATTGGTATAAGGGATTGCCCCCCAACGTGTGAGCATTAGGAGCTAATCGTATGACCGAAGTACGTTGTAAGAACACAATCACTAGATGCAGAAGGGGAGTCATAGAGAGAGATATGTAGGCAAAGTGAAGCAAGAGAGGACGACAACACTGAGGGGGCTAGACCGACAAAGGTAAGTCTCCTTTAATGTTTGGGTATCTGTTCTCATTGAGGTGGGGGAGGCATACCAATGTTCGCTGAGATGAAAAATTACAAAGAATAATTGTTCGCCCAGTAAAATAAGACTAAGCTATAAAGTACACGATATGATGATGTAAACATGGGTCAGAAAAAGATATAATGGATCCCACATACTTATTTCACCTAAGACAACATCCAAGATTGAATACAATAATATCTGAGTACATGAGATATAATAACAACTATAGAAGCCTTGATAAACAAGAAAGGGCTCTAAAAATATAAATTGATCATCTAAGTGATACGTCCATGCTATAGGCACTACAAGCGGCTAGGGCCGAATCCATCAAATCTATGTAGCTGAATCTGAGGCTTAGAAGAAAAGGAATTCATCAAGGCATATGGGGGGATACCTGAAGGGGCACCACCTCATTAGGTTTAAAACATCTCACACACACCCTGGAATCACTGGATCATTCTTTTAGATCACTGAACTATCGAGTATCCGAATCTCAATCATGCTGAAGTGGAGTGGATGAGAAGAAATCAAGTTAAAGGGTAATAAGGAGTCCCTTTGCCTGATCCTAGGCACCAAAAAATACTGGAAGTTGGAACCAATATACACTACCCCCAAGACCTGTCTTCTGGAATGAATATGTTGATGTCGAGAGAAGGAGGTCCACCATAGGTGAGACAATGAGGATCCTCAACTAAGGCACGAGGGATCATAGTAGAGCGACTAATGGACTGACACCAAGGAGAATGGGGGATACTGAGTAGAAAACGAATGACTTCCCTTGAAAAAGCATAAAAATCATGGATGAGTTGGCAGCGATTAACTTGACTCTAGAGGTGATGGGGGAATAGTGGGACTATAGGCCAAAATGGGCTACACGAGAGAGGTACAAGTCGTCAATGGATGTAATATTGTAATAGGAGGCAAAGGGACTCGGGATAGACTCCATGAATGTGATGATGACTCAACTTGGATACTCTGACCAAGGGTGAATCGATGATGCTGCGACACAGAATAGGCTTGGTGGGGACCATAAAATCATGAAAAAATGATGGTTACTCATGACGAAAATTGACACACACATCGACAAGTATGAAGGCTAAGTGGTGCCTCAAGTACAAGTGGCACAGGTGCAGAAATTTGATTTTGAGAGGCGGAAAAGTGACCCTTCTTGGAAAAAAGGCTTCCTGATGAAGTATCAAGTCACCAAAACAAAGGGGGACCTAGACTTGCCACTTCCGCTTGGCCGAGCATGGGGAGAAGATGGTAAGTGGCAAGTTGTTATATTTTATGGTGCATTTAAAGTTTTAGAATGATGTATATGGTACTGATTCGTTACTTTTGGTATGCATATATAGCACTGGTGAGACCGGCCGGGTATATGGGATGACCCGCAGCACCAGGGGCTGTAGATTCTAGTACAGCTAGAGGAGATGATAGAGTTGATTTATAGGCACTATTGGAGGATGTCCGCCACAGATGCAAGCTATTGATGACCGAGGTATCAGAGTGAAGCTGGAAATATCTAGATAACCGCTACATTTAGGCATGTGTCGGGCTACCCTCAGAGTGGCAAGGGATCATGTGGCACATGGCAATGGCCTGGATGGGTATGCAGTATGTGCGAGCTGCAGGAATTGAGCCATTGGCTTGGGACCCTCCAGATAATGATTAGATGTAGGGGCATGAGGTGCCCCCAATTTTGATTTCGGTAACATGCCATGGGCATGTCATATGTATTAGAGTAGAGGAATCCAAGACATTTATGATTTTGTGGACACTTATTATGGATATGCATATTTTTATATATGACGAGTATGTGGCTCGCAATTTTTTTATTTTTATTGTCTTGTGTTAAATGCATGTGATAAGTTCCAATCTAGAATATTTTTTGCAATGCTATCTACATAGTGATTTTGGGCTCTAGGTACATGATTGAATGTAATGGTTTCATTCACGCATTGAGAGCTTCACTCGTAAATATCTTATAAAAATAACATGGTTATGCACATGATATATGCCATTCAATTGTCTAACAAGAAGCAGGGAATCGAAACGAACATAAAGATGAAGGATGCAATGGTCAAGGGTATTGACTAACAAACCTATCACTACATCATATTCGGCCTGATTATTGGTGGAAGATCCAATACATACGTCGTTCGAAAGGACTAACAAAAATGGGGGTAAAAATGGCCTAGGCTGCCAAGGCTATATTCTGCGAGTAGTGTGCACCGTCGGCATAACCGATGTACAATGTGGATGAATGTAATATCCCAAAAGGGAGAATGCAGTAATACTTAAACACAATATAAGAACTGCAACTAAGTAAACATTAAATCTCAAGACAACATCAGAATTTACAAAGAAGATGAGCCATTTTATTATATTGGAGAATATTTAGTTACACAATGTACAAAATATGAGGAGATCTAGCCAAAGAGATGGCCTAGAATCACCCAGAAAACATGCCACAATAGGCACTGCGTAATTGGAGAGCCACTGAAGCAAATATTGCGCTGTCCCTTCAGCATAATATGAATATATGACTGCAGGATGAAAAGAAAAATGTAGACCTACTCAAATCTGGAGCTCAGATGATGCCAAGATTCAAGATCTGGCCAATGTGATGGATTCCCAAGATAACCCAGAAAGGATTTTCCAGATCTACAACTTTGGAAAATCACCCTCCTAGGATTTGATCCTTGATCTGATAGGAATTACAGATCTGAAGCTAGATTTGAAAAATATATGGTTAAAATATGTCACAAGATCAGATCTAATCTTGAAGGGCCGATCCAGCTAGAAGCTCTATATCTAGCTTCTCAATCCTCCAATGATGATTACAACTACTGCAACACAACTGCCAATAGAAACTGCACTTGGTGGGAAAGAGAGGTCTTATACCTACTGAAAAATGGTACTATAAACTCTAGGATGATGTAAATACTGATGCCAAAGTGAGGGAATGTTCCCTCACAGGATTACTAGCTGAAATGCTAGCAACTTCCTTCCTCCTTTTGGATCTGCAAAATGGACAGTGTAATTCCTGAAGGTATTACTGCTACTAGGAGGTAAATAAATTTTGGCCTGATTCAAGATCTGATATGAAGCTCTACAAATTCTAATCTATAAGCCCAAGGTGATAGGAATAAACCCTCACCAATTCTCCAACTGAAATACTGAAGTCAACCTCCACCTTCCAAATTGATCTTCAAAAATATGCAATTTCTGAATATGAATGTTCTGCAGAAAGTAGGAAAAGATATGTGGCACCAATGCTTGATATAGAATGAATTACAATACTCTTTCTATAGCTACTCTAAGAAATAGGTGGGATTCCCAAATAGGAACACCCTGTGCTAAACAACACTTGCAATCTCTGCTAAACAACCCAAGAAAGCAATGGAATGTCACATGACGATTCCAGATCTAAAAAGATCCTCAACACCAATAATCACAAGAATGTCCTCCATTGTTGCCTTCATCTTCTTTATATATTTTTTGAGCCTTCCCATGCCTTGGCCCTCATCTAGACTGCGTTGTGTATGTGGACAAGATCCTCCATGTTTGACTGCGCTGTTTGACCAAGTCATCCATCATGTCTAGGTGCAATGTGCACCCTCTCCATCACATGTGCATTAATTGCACAACATCCTTCATCACTTTATCATGAATACTTCATGATCTTCTATTTTACATCTTCAAGATCTTAGTTGACTATATCAACCTCCATGATCTTCTGTTTGATCTCTTCCAAGATCTTAGTTGACTGTGTCAACCTCCATGATCTATCTCATTAATGAGACATGATCTCCAATTTCATTCACCTTAGTAGTTTCTCAACTACCTCATCATGTAGATCTAGGCTTAATTAATCCACATTCACACAAAAAAAAGTGGATATTTATTCATATTGAGGATTATGGGTCCCTCCACCATTTTATTTACTTAATTAAGGAAAGTTAAGAACTCTAATATTCCAAATATTAGGTGAAAATTTGGGAATATTACAATGAAGGATCCATTTGAAAGGCATCACAAGACAACAAAGGAGAAGATGATGGACAATGCAAGAAACCTGAATGCATGGCACTGAAACAAAACACGCATGGGGGATACTATGGATAAAATTTCTATGTCCCTTACACTTGTTAAAGATATGGTCAATACAAGGTGTAGGGAAGTTGTCATGGGGACAAGCTTTATTCGGGTCATTAAATTCCATACAGACATGAATGGTGCATGTTTTCTTAAGAATGGGATAGGAATAGCCATCCTGATTGAGCTTATCAATTTTGGTTTTGTGAGCCTCTAGCCAAGAAATGTGTCTCAACTTTTGACGAATAGGGTAGGCATTGGGCCATGTGTCGATATGGTGTTCGACAATGGCTGGATCAAGTCCGGGCATATTTGAATAGCACCTGGTAGAAACATTACGGAATTATTTGAGTATCTTGGAGTAAGCCTCAATTTCTTCCAGGGAGCTATGTGCCCCCAAGCCAATGTTTTCTTCGTCGAAAGCATCAGATGTAGGAATGGGATTTATAAAGTGATCGACCTCATCTGAGATGAAGTCTTTAGACTCCAGAATGTACTGATCATTGAAATGCTTTGGAGGGAAGTAAGCATGGTGGTGCATATCATCCCAAGGAAAGATGGGGGGACTGGAAAAATAAAGACCACATGACCTGGCGGGGCTACCTAACGCATCATCATGAGAGATATGGTTCACATACACATCGCTACAGAGGGTAGATGAAGTGCTAGTAGATGAAACATCTACCAATGTTGAGCCCAAGATGATCACCGAAGGAGATTCAGTCAAAGCATAAGGGAATGCCCCAAAGGGGTTTTTTGCCAAGGATATTGTGGATGACAATAGATAGAGGATCGTGGTCGAAGGTTCCATCATATTGACATTGGGTGGAGGTATGAAAATGTCCTTTAGTTCAGGTTGACCAAACGCATGAGTAGAGGAGTATCTGGTTCTCTAAATTCAGCCTCAATTCGGCGGGTGACTTCAAGGGTGTCGTGAAAATCTTCGAGATGAGGACAGAGGTGAGAATAGTGGCCACAAAGATCAAACAAAGCACAAGGGTGATTCGTGAAAAAAAATTTTAGTTTCTTAGCTACATCGGTTAAGGTAACATGGAACTCTGGGATATTGGATTCAGGAAATGTTTCGTTGACCATAGGTTTCAGAAGAGGAAGTTCAGAACAATTTTGGGTAGCATGCCCAAAAACATCACACAAAGTGCACGAAGGTGACTTATTTGGAGGCTTAGGAGGAGAAGGAGTTGTTTGGGCAGCCTTATCCTTAGGTTCCCTCTTTATAGCTTTTCCCCCCTGACTGAATGCTTTTGCAACAAGATTAGATTCCTATTGAGGTGGCTGAGGCACTGAAGCAAAGGTAGGATTAGTGGCTACTGGTTCGACCGGGGTCAAAGTGGTATAAGGGTTGAGCTGGACACGTGGGTTTTTGGTTGGGGGATCTATGTACCATACTGGGATCCCTAGGGTCAAACTGGGAAGGCTCAACATAGCCATAACAGGCACCAAAAAGACTCCAAAGGGGGGAGCTAGAAACGATATATGAACATAGGGGTAATGACCTGGCGGAATGGCTCCCATCTGATTAAGGCTAGGGGGAACCGTTCCTGGTTGAAAAGGAGTGAAAGAGACACTAGCAGAAGAGGAAGGTCAGTGAAAGGAAGGCCATGCGAGCTCCCTCGAGTGACCAAAAATAGGTTGTGGAGGCATAGGCTGCTGGGTGGTTAAACCAGACCATTTGTGACTAGTTTGAGATGGTTGCATCATGTAAACATTCGACGAGCTGGGAACTGCGATAAGATGGGGGGACCAGGGAATGCACCAAGTAAGGTGTAATATTAATATAATCTAGGTGAAACATTGGTAATAAGTGCGATTGATTGCTTATTGGCCATCAAAGATATGATAGACTTGTGGGAGAGTTGAGACTTTAGTTCATAATATTTCAACTAATCAATGTTAACGATCTTTCCATTGTGAGGAAATCACATCATACGGTGAACTGCAGATACAGAAATAGACATCACATAGGTGTAGCTACAACCCAAGAGGGTGTTCTAATCCAAGGGGGCATCAATAACTTCAATGTCAATACAAACAGTCTTTCCTGCAAGAGTGACAAGATAATTGTGGTACATGCCAAGGGGCTGAGAAGAGTGACCATCTCAAGCACACAAAGTGATGGTGGATAGGGCTAACTTAGTGATCCGAGTTTATTCCAAATAGAGGCATACATCACATAGGTGGATGCACCCTCGTCAATGATACATCACAAGACATGGGCATTATGATTCTTCACTAGTATTTTGAAGACGACAGATGAAGGTAAGGGGGGGTGTTCTTACTTTTCAACATCAAAGATTATCAAACTATCATATGAAGGATCCACAACACCTAGAGCAGATAATAGAGCTTTACGTTGTAAAGGGCATGACTGGAGGACTTCCAATGTTGACATAGCAGCAAGAGATTGTGCTAAGGTATCTATTATACTGTAATTATGGGAGGCTTTGGAAGAAGTAGCAGTTTGGTGTAATGTCCCTTTGGGCATCCTGGGAAGGACCTCTGCTTGCAGCTGAGGGGTCTGTAAAGGGGCATCAGGTGTAAAACTCAACTCTGTGGAAAATTTGGTTTGAGGCTCAGTTGTAGACAAAGCAGGTGGCTTTCCATATTGGCACGACCAAGTTTGAAGGTTGACATCAACGGTATTAACCACTTAATAATTCATCATGAGAATCTAGTAATCAAAGCTACCAGACTGTGAGGTTTGAGGGGCAACTTGACCTTGAGGGGGTTGGGCAGCCACATATCCTTGCAGAGGGAAAGGATTAGTAAAAACAACTGGTTGAACAGGCGTAGTATTTTGAGGAGCTGAAACCATGGATTGATGTCCTCTAAATGCTTCTTGTGCTTCCCATAACTGATGAATTTGGGGTAAAAGGAAAAAATCGTGAGTATAATGACTATGGACACCACAATAAGAACAAGGCTTGTTTATACGAAGAGGCTTGTCCTGCTTGGGCTGATTGCACTGTTGCTGGTTATTAGTGTTTGGCAGGTTCCCTTAGTGCCTTTGATTACCTTGCGCTGGTTGATTTCGATTTATTTTCATATTTTTCTTGGAAGTTGGAGGATCAATCACACTCTATTGCACATACACCTAATTTGGAGAAGGAGGTGGTTTCTGTGGCGGAGGTTGTGAAGGTATAGGAGGCTGGGGTGATAATGTTGGAGGGGTTGGAGAACTGGGCTGTTGATAAGGATAGAAAGGAGGTTGAGAAAAATTGGGGTAAACATGTTGAGTGTCCGCAGGCCCTGGCATCAGTTGGTGTAATGGGGAAAATGTGCTTTCTCCTGGATGCATGTTGTCGGGAGGGGGATAAGTGCTAGAGGAGCGGACCCCTCTATAAGGGAAAACATAACCCATAGGAGGATGAGTATACGAATGTGAAATATATCCAACGATACCGTAGGTGGCATGAGATGCCCCCAGTGCATTGGCACCACTAGGTCTAGGAAGATCTGGTAAGATGGTATAAACATAACCACATTAGGCGTAGATCAAGTCATATTTCAACGTGATTTCGAGAGATTCTTCCTCTTTCTGAGGGAAGTGAGATGCAACATATTTACCAATAGAGGGAAAAAGTGTTCTGAGAAACCAATCCATATAGATACGGTTGTCAAATGTGGGAGCTCGACATAAGCTCCTAATTCTATGCCATTCTTGGACATGGTCAGAAAATCGGGTGGCAGAAGTTTGACGAAATGCGGTCAAAAAATCGATAGCGGTATCATATTCGAGAGGTAACTGGAAGTAGGATAGAAACGCTTTAACAAGAGTTGAAAAAGTGGAATGACAGCCAGAAGCCTAGTCGACATACCACTTTGCAGCATATCTAGTGAGCGTATGCTGGAATAACCGAAGCCGAATAGATTCATCAGTGATAGAATGGGACGAACACCACATGTGAAAGGAGTGGACGTGATTAGTAGCGTCCTCTCCAACATTTCCTTCGAACTTAGGGATTTAATATGGAAGCTTAGTTGGCATAACAGGCCCACCTGGATCATGGTGTATAGGGTTGTTAATTACCTGGATGAAACCGGGGAGGCTCAAACTTGCCATAAAAGGTAGCGAGGGAGTAGTCGGGATGGTTCCAGTATTGGTTCCACTACTAACAGCTCCAGAGTTAGGACCGATGCTACCACAATATTGAGGATGAGTACGTACATTGGAACCTGACATGGTGGGAGAATGAGGTATAGGAGAACCAGGTTCGAAATCAGAGGGAGGGCCCAGTGGACTAGAATCAGAGTCAGTATAGGGACTCGGTGGAGGACTAACTCGACGTACACAAGGTGGAGTAAGTCATCCTAACGGAAACTGAGGATGAAGGCCTAGGAGTCTCTGGGATAGTTGCCTTGGGGGTACAATGATTGCAACACACAAGTAACCCAATAATGAAGAGAGATAAACAAAGGCACAGAGGGGCAGTTAAACTAATTACGATGTTTATTTCTTAGCTTGGCGGCGTAAATAGGGGAAGATAAATTAATTATGATGTTTATTTCTTGGCTTGGAAATGTAAACCAAGTGCTCTTTGCTTTAGGTGTGCATGTGTGCAATATGTGTGTTAAATTTAATTAATCCCAGACAGTTGTGTATAAAGAAAAATAATAAAATATTGTATAACTGTAAATAAAACTGAAACGATAGTAAAATAAACAACTAATGATGCATAAATTCAACCCAAAAAGAAGGGATCCCAAACAACTGTTCTAAGAGGCAGGTGAAATTAACTCAAAACACACAAGATGGCCAATATATCTAATTTCTAAGAGACATGGATCTAGTGACACAGATCTGCTGAAAAGACATGCAGAAAACAACAATAAATCAGAGGGAAAACTGCTGCAAAATGGGAGGTGACAGGTTAAAACCCTAAGGGAAACAAGAGGGACCCTAAGGGAGAGGTCAAACAAGACTCAAGTGGGATTTTTGGATGAGATAATAACCAATGTAAATGGATTTGAAAGAAAAAGGGATCAGACCATAAATAATGGCCGAAAGCGTTGCAAAATCTCAGACTACCTACTCAGCTAAACCCTTCCTAAAAAAGTGGAAGCATACTGAAGCCCTGAGGGGCTTGTTCCCACTTCAAAAAGAAAAACTGAGCATATCCATGCATAATATGGGCGGAGACAGAGGTCAGACTATTGATCAGTGGTTTTCATTGATGTCAACCCAAGCAGCACTAGGGGTTACCCCAATCTTGCATTGGAATTTTGACTTGAAAACTTACTCTATTCCAAGTCAATGATATTTGGAATGGTTTCTACCTATTGAGACATTTCTGTTGATATATGGCACGCTACGTAATTCTTCACGGTTTGAGATATATTCGTGTTTGAATTTATTAACCCTAATTAGTGAGATAAAACCCCATGGGGTTGTGGGATGACAATAATCATTGGTTTTGTTCATTGAATATTCAATAATTAATAAAATTTTAAGCTCCTAAAATCCCTCCAGCATTCACTTGTTGAAGACCCTCTCAACCTAACCATTTATATAAATTGTGACCCTTATATCCTCCTCATGTAAGGATTTTGCTATTAAAAAAACAGGTCATCACGGTATTTTCGATATAAATTTTTTTATGAAAAGCTTCAGATGTTGAGACAAAAAATCCACTTGGGATAAATCTCTATGAAGCACATGCCCAAAATTCATATCTTTTTTCATTGTATTATCGGAGATATGATCTGTGGAATTTAGGTTTTTTTTGCAGGCTTTCGAATTTCATCTCAAATAGGCGACTTTGGGAAAATCATCATAACTCTCTCTCTAAGAAGAGGATTGGAATTCTGTAAAATATGGTGGATATTGCAGGGAATTTAGTTTTTTTTATATCAATTTAAAAGTCGAAGGAGGAAACTATGACACATGGCATGTCGTACAAGTTTTCTCTACTGAACTAGTCCATAATTAGGTCATTGTGAGAGATTGGGCATAACTTTGCCTTGAAGAATCCATATCATGTCAGACCTATGGCATTAGAAAGAAGTCTCAGAGGGATACTATAGGACTGAAGATCACATATCAGGGATCTGAAATCATAGAGATACATCAGATTCAATATCGAGCTCCTAGAAGAAAAGAAAAATCTAGATCATGTGTTGTCAAGGAAAGGACCAAACTTTATAGGGCAGCAAAGAAAAGAAAGGTGAAAAAAAATCATGGAGCAGAGGTAGGATCTAGGTAAGTATATTTTGTATATGCATGTTCATCTCTTAATTACATTAGGTTCTTTGTATTCTAATTTGTTATTTTTGTCTAGCACTAACATATCTCTACAGGATGAGGTAATTTTTGCTATTATCATGTCATGGGTAGTTCCTTGAATAATTTTTGCAGTTATTATATATTCATCAAGATAAGACTCAATGCATGATCTAATGTTCTGAAGAGTGAGAAAGGGTAGCATGATAAGAGTAGAAATAAAGGTGCAAAACAGTAACAAGATGTTCACGAAATGAAGTCTTCAAGTAGGCAGCACTGTATACAATCATTGTAAAGGTACAATTGTACTGAGTCATTGTAAGAGCATCATTGTAAAATTTGGGCAAGTTTCTATCTTCCAAGAGTTGAATAGGCAGTGTCGGGAGGTCTAGGATCATCATTGGGTGGTTGTGTGATAGTTAGGGTTATGGTCTAGTGTGTCTTCATCTTCTACATCATTCTATATCATTGTAAAGTGGACCATTTTCCCTTATATGGGAGTCCATTCTTCTTTCATTCTTCTATAGGGTGGTAAGGTGGTGCTAGGGTGAGTTCTAGCTTATTGGGCGTTGGGTCATCCATTTAGTTGACTACTGAAGAATCTTGGGCTTTGGAGCATCCATCCCGTGGGAGCTAGAGAAGAATTATTTTCTATATTCTAGGAAGTTGGAGCTTTCTTTTCAATTAGAGTTGAAGATTAAAGAATTACTAGAAAAGCATTCAGGTGTTTTTTGTCTCGGAGGGGGTTTCCACCTTAAAAAAATGTGTGTATTTGTGTTCCTTTATTTTACTCCTATCATTTTACAAACATTGATAATAATTGAAGATTAATCAATGCTCTGTAAGATTGATAATAATACTAATTGAAAGGAATACTGATTCACCCCCCCCCCCTCTCAGTATTTTTAACATAGAAAACCCTGAACAGTGCTTGCGGCAAACCCTAAAAAGTACATAAAAAAACCCACAAAAAGCTGCAAATTGCAAGTACTGAGCCTGAACTCGTAGGCGCTGGGTTGAAAAGTGCGAGCTACACTTCCAGGTGTTTCGAGCAGCAGGTTGCGGAAAATTTTTTCATCTATGGTGCAGTTGACACCTATTACCTGTGGAAAATGCCCAGAAACATCCAAAAGTTAGATTTTTTATTGTTTAATGGAAAAAAGGTAGAAAAAAACATTAAGAGGATAAGATATAGCTGAATAAAAACCCTAGGTATTGAACCAGATGGTCACATAGGAATCTGAATAAAACCCAATGGAGTTGCCAATTGTTACAATGAATTCTGAACACAAGTGTACGAAAAGAGATCACTTTAGTTGCAGATGGCAAACAAACCTAACAACAAATATGGTTGTATAACTTCTTTAGATCTGTAATAGATGGTCGAAACAAATGAAAAAAAACCCAGACCTATGAAAATAAAGTAGCTAAATAGTAAAATGAAATAATATTTTCTCCAAATATCCAATGGACAAGACAAGATTTATAAAGAATTTTTGTTGAGAATGCAGCAAGATGATGGAGCTTAGTGAAATGAAGTCGCCTTCACTAAGTGGGCTCGGAGGCGAATTCTGGCGCAAATTCTATTTTTAGACTATGTCTATTTTTAGACATATGGAGCATGGTCCGGGGATTCCAGTTTGAGATTCTTGGAGCATTGGTCATGTTGGTAAAAATAGATGAGACTCTATTTTTTTAGGTCGAAGAGGTCGAAGGCTATTTTTAGACTGCCTCTCCTAAAAATAGGGAAGTCAAATATTATTTACCCTTAATAATATTTGGACTCTAAACAACAGTTTACTCTCTTGGAGCACTTCAGTTTGAGCTACAGAAGTGGCTCATGCATCTGATAGAGGAATCACGTGGTTCCCAAGGGTTTGATGGCATCATGCATGGTTGACTTCAGTTAGGACTTCAGTGGCAGAAGTTTGGTGGAGTTAATGAGACAGCTAGTGGAGTTGTGTTCTGTTTATTTTAGTTGAACTAGTTGAGATTAGTTTAACTAGCTAATCGATTAGTTATGAGTGGAGTGAATTAAATATTATTTAATTCATTAATTAGTAACTCATTATTCAAGTCAAGAACACATCAGTTCACTACAGTGCATGATCAGTTCAGTGGAGACCAGTGAAAGAGGTAGATGAAAGGGTGGAGTTAGCTATCAGTGGCGACATCAGTTGTGCATGAGATTTGCACGACACTTGGAGGAATTTCCTTCCGCATGTTTGATGATCCGAGTGGAAGAGATTATGTGTTGCATATAAATTCGAATTGTATGTGATCAGGATAGTCTCGGTGGATAATTAATCATTATTCAGCAAATTTCTACATGGTATCGGAGCTATTGAAGCAGAGATTGATCATCACGGTGATTACAAACTTATTTCGGTAGACAGAGTCTGCATGCGGGCCAGGTAGCCTCCGGATTCATCTTTCTTCGGAAAGTGAAAGGTCTGGTAAACGCCCCTTGCAGTCAATCTCTGTGCTAGAAATAATTTGTTCTCATAGATCTAGAGCGGTTGAGCTTTGAGGTGGAATTCGAAATTTTGCAGCAGTTTTGTTTTCTTGGTGCCAGTGTTGAAAATGTCTTTCAACGATTTGCGACTCGAATATGCTCTTGAAGGCAGTTCGAATTATGTTGCATGGAAGGATCGCATGGAGGCAGTATTAGAAGATAATGGTCTGAAGGAGTTTGTAGATACGGATGTCCAAAAGCCCACTGATGCAGCTGAAGTCGACGCATGGAAAAAGAAGATGGCGAAGTGTCGAAGGATCTTGTTGGAGGGCGTCAAGGATCATATTGTATCCAGCCTGCATGGAAAGGCTACTCCATATTTAATGTGGAAAGCTTTGACGGATCTATTCCAGAGTAAGAGTGACCAAAGGAAGCTGGCGCTCAAAGATAAGCTCGGGAACATCAAGATGGAGAAGGGAAACAGTATCGCCAATTACCTCACGAAGTTCACTCAGTGCAGAGATGAGCTGGGAAGTGTGGGGGTGACTATCGAAGACGAGGACATGGTCGACCTGGCTCTCCTTGGTCTTCCGAAGGCTTGGCACTCTTATCAAGATAGTGTCAATGGTCAGGAGAAGCTGCCGGGATGGGAGCGCCTTTGGGCGGATCTCATGCAGGAGGAGATAAGGAGGACTACTCGAGATGGATCTTCATCAAAGGAAGTGAAGTGTTTTCAATGCCATGATCACGGACATTATGCTACCAATTGTCCAAAGAAGAAGAAGAACAAGCAAGCGGGAAGATCTGCAGATGGAGAAGCTTTGGCTTCACAGTTCGAGCTTGACTTTTCACTGATCGCATGCTTGGTTTCAAGTGTGATGGTATCGGTGTGGTTCTTGGACAGCGGTGCGTCATTTCATATGACAGGAGATCAGGAGTTGTTCTCAGATCTGGAGGACAAAGATTTGGGTGTGCACATCGAGATGGGCGATGATGGTAGATACAGTGCGACTGGTATCGGTACCATATCCTTTCAGAGGGAGTCTAGTAAACCCTTTGTATTGAAGGATGTCATGCATGTACCTGGATTGAAGAAGAACTTGATCTCTGTGGCGATGTTGGAAGATAAGGGGTATGATGTGGTCTTCAGCGAAGGAAAAGCCTTCCTGCGCAGTAAGACTACTGGAGAGACCCGGAAGATAGGGGTTCGAACCAAGAACCTTTATCAGTTGCAGGTAGATGGCTGCGCAGCTATGGCATGAAAAGCGGGAGAAGTGGTGATCCGGGATGATGAGGGCGAACTGTGGCACAGGAGATTGGGCCACCTTCACCATGGAGCTTTGAAGATTCTGCAGCAGATTTCTACTGGGCTTCCTAAGGGAACTCTTGCGCAGTCAGATTAGTGCAAGGGGTGTACTTTAGGGAAGTATGTGAAAGCCACCTTTCACGAGAAGGATAGTCGCGCCACGACGATCCTTGAGAGAGTTCACACAGACGTGTGTGGTCCTTTCTCGGTTGCTTCGACAGCAAAGCACAAGTATTATGTGATCTTTGTTGATGATTTCTCTCGAAAGTGCTGGATCTTCTTCATGCAGAAGAAGAGCGATACATTCGCGAAGTTCTGTGAGTTTAAAGCACTGGTCGAGAAGGAGTCGGGGAAGAGGGTGATTGCTCTAAGGAGTGATAACGGTGGTGAATTCATCTCGGCTGAATTCAAGGAGTTCTGCAGCGCAGAAGGGATTCGGAGAGAGCTCATCGCACCCCATAACCCACAGCAGAACGGGGTGGCTGAGCGGAAGAACAGAACGATCGTGGGTGCTGCACGGGCGATGTTGCATGATCGGGGCCTACCCCTTCACTTGTGGGCTGAGGCATGCAATACAGCAGTGTATGTGCAGAACCGTTGTCCTCACAAGGTTCTTGGCATGAGTACACCAGAGGAGGCTTATTCTGGCAAGAGGCCTGATATTTCCCATTTGCGGATTTTGGTTCTCCTGTCTACATGCATGTGACGAAGGATGCGAGAAGGAAGCTGGATCCAACTGCTGAGGTTGGAATATTTGTGGGGTACACTGATACACCTCACAACTACCGAGTATATTTGTCAGACAGTCGCAAGACTGTTGTGCGACGGGATATAAAATTTCAGGAGGAGAAAGCCATGCAGTGTTCGCTTGAGAGGGAGCTACACTTGCATGCAGATGAGGAGCTGTTAGTTCCTAAGGAGGAGCTTCCGGATGTGGATCAGCCACAAGAGGAAGTTCAGGAGGTGGAAGAAACCACCCATGCGGCGCCAACCATCAGAGGGCGCATGCGCACTACAGAAGCTGAGCGACTGGCTCGAGATGCAGAGAAGGTTGTAGGACCACCTACAGCACAGCGCAGACAGAGGCAGTCACCGGATCGGTACACTGGATACATGGCTCTTGTGAGTCAATGTGTCATGACGGAGCCATCCTCTTTTGAGGAAGCTATGGAGGAACCCGCATGGGTTGATGCCATGATCGAAGAATATGATTCGATCGTCAGGAACAGTGCATGGGAGATTGTCCCAAGATCGGTGGGAAAATCAGTGGTGGGTTCGCGATGGATCTACAAAGTGAAGCAGGCAGCTGACGGGAGTGTGGAGAAGTACAAGGCGAGATTTGTCGCCCGTGGCTTCTCACAGATCGAGGGGATCGATTATGAGGAGAATTTTGCACCTGTCGCAAGGTACTCTTCCATACGGACGATCCTTGCTCTCTCAGCGCAGATGGGGTGGCACATTCATCAGATGGATGTGAAGACTGCGTTCCTCGATGGAGTTATTGAGGAAGAGGTGTACATAGAGCAGCCTGAAGGTTTTGAGATCTTCAGCAGTGAGTCGCATGTGTGCCGACTCAAGAGAGCACTGTATGGGCTGAAGCAAGCACCTCGTGCTTGGTACACTCGGATAGACAGCTACTTCACCGGGCTTGGATTCTCCAAGAGTGAGACGGATCCAAACCTGTACCAGATTGTGGTGGAGGGGAAGCTGTTGATCATCGTACTGTATGTAGATGATCTGATTTTGACTGGCGACGAGCAGTTGATACTTTCATGCGAGGAGGATCTTGCACGAGAGTTTGAGATGAAGGACCTGGGCATCCTTCATTATTTCCTGGGATTGGAGATTTGGCAGCGCAGTGGAGGACTGTTTGTTTCTCAGGGCAAGTATGCTCGGGAGATTCTGGAGAGGTTCAACATGCAAGGGTGCAAGCCTGTTGACACTCCTCTTCCTGGTGGTTGGAGGAAGGAGGATGCTACTTCAGCGGAGGTAGTGGATGCCACTGTCTATCGACAGTTGGTGGGGTCGCTTATGTATCTGGTCAATACACGACCCGATATATGCTATGCAGTTAACCAGATTTCGCAAGCTATGGTTAAGCCTACCAAGCTCTTTTGGAAGGTAGGCAAGCATGTATTGCGCTATATTAGAGGCACATCGAGATATGGTCTATGGTACAGACAGGAGGATGGAGCGAAGCTTTCTGGCTTCACTGATGCAGATTGGGCAGGGAGCCCAACGGACCGGAAGAGCACATATGGAGGAGTTTTCAGCATTGGGTCGACAACAGTTTCCTGGTACAGCAGGAAGCAGAGATCCGTGGCACTCAGTTCAGCAGAGGCCGAGTACATGGCAGCTAGCTTGGTTGCATGCGAGGCTATTTGGATGAGGAAGATCCTCGTTGGATTGTTCGGGTTGCATTTGGAGCCTACAGTGATCTACTGTGATAACCAGAGTTGCATTAAACTCTCGGCTAATCCATTATTTCATGATAGATCCAAACACATCGACATCAGGTACCATCATATCAGAGATTGTGTTCAGCGGAGAATCATGATGCTTTCATATGTTCCCACGAAGGATCAGGATGTCGACATCCTGACAAAGGCGCTCACCAAGAGCAAGTTCGAATTCCACAGAGGCAGGATAGGGGTTGCAGATAATCCATATCTTGCTGAGAGGGAGTGTTGAGAATGCAGCAAGATGATGGAGCTTAGTGAAATGAAGTCGCCTTCACTAAGTGGGCCCGCAGGCAAATTCTGGCGCAAAGTCTATTTTTAGACCATGTCTATTTTTAGACATATGGAGCATGGTCCAGGGGTTGCAGTATGTTATTCTTGGAGTATTGGTCATGTTGGTAAAAATAGATGGACCTCTATTTTTTGACCTATAGGTCGAAGTCTATATTTAGACTACCTATCCTAAAAATAGGGAAGTCAAATGTTATTTACCCTTAATAATATTTGGACTATAAACTTCAGTTTACTCTCTTGGAGCACTTCAGTTCGAGCCTTGGAAGTGGCTCATGCATCTGACAGAGGAATTATGCTATTCCTAAGGGTTTGGTGAGCTCATGCATGGTTGACTTCAGTTAGGACTTCAGTGGCAGAAGTTTGGTGGAGTTAATGAGACAGATGGTGGAGTTGTGTTCGGTTTAACTTAGTTGAACTAGTTGAGATTATTTTAACTAGCTAATCAACTAGTAATGAGTGGAGTGAATTAAATATTATTTAATTCATTAATTAGTAACTCATTATTCAACTCAAGAACACATCAGTTCACTACAGTGCATGATCAGTTCAGTGGAGACCGGTGAAAGAGGTAGATGAAAGGGTGGAGTTAGCTATCAGTGGCGACATCAGTTGTGCATGAGATTTGCACCACACTTGGAGGAATTGCCCATGATGATTGTGTTGTCAAGCCAAGGAGATTCGAACCTTGGATCTCTATATAGACAGGCCATGATTGCGCAATAGAGGCAAGGCAATTAGTGGTGAGTTTTGAACCAGTAACCTGTTCAAAACCAAGCTAGTTTGTGTGTAACTTTATGAGAAAGTACTGAGTACTTGTGGGGAGTATTGTACTGAGTTTGTTACATGATTTCTCCATTATAATATACACAATAGCTGCGGGGTTTTCAGCTATAGGCTTTCCCCATACATACTGTGTTAATGTGTATGATGATTTGATGTGTTATCGCTTGTTTTATTTTCCGCATGTGTGATGATCTGAGTGGAAGAGATTATGTGTTGCATATAAATTTGAATTGTATGTGATCAGGATAGTCTCGGTGGATAATTAATCATTATTCAGCAAATTTCTACATGGTATCGGAGCTATTGAAGCAGAGATTGATCATCACGGTGATTACAAACTTATTTCGGTAGACAGAGTCTGCATGCGGGCCAGGTAGCCTCCGGATTCATCTTTCTTCGGAAAGTGAAAGGTCTGGTAAATGCCCCTTGCAGTCAATCTCTGTGCTAGAAATAATTTGTTCTCACAGATCTAGAGCGGCTGAGCTTTAAGGTGGAATTCGAAATTTTGCAGCAGTTTTGTTTTCTTGGTGCCAGTGTTGAAAATGTCTTTCAACGGTTTGCGACTCGAATATGCTCTTGAAGGCAGTTCGAATTATGTTTCATGGAAGGATCGCATGGAGGCAGTATTAGAAGATAATGGTCTGAAGGAGTTCGTAGATACGGATGTCCAAAAGCCCACTGATCCTGCTGAAGTCGAAGCATGGAAAAATAAGATGGCGAAATGTCGAAGGATCCTGTTGGAGGGCGTCAAGGATCATATTGTATCCAGCCTGCATGGAAAGGCTTCTCCATATTTAATGTGGAAAGCTTTAACGGATCTATTCCAGAGTAAGAGCGACCAAAGGAAGCTGGCGCTCAAAGATAAGCTCAGGAACATCAAGATGGAGAAAGGCGACAGTATCGCCAAATACCTCACGAAGTTCACTCAATGCAGAGATGAGCTGGGAAGTGTGGGGGTGACTGTCGAAGATGAGGACATGGTCAACCTGGCTCTCCTTGGTCTTCCGAAGGCTTGGCACTCATATCAAGATAGTGTCAATGGTCGGGAGAAGCTGCCGGGATGGGAGCGCCTTTGGGCGGATCTCATGCAGGAGGAGATAAGGAGGACTACTCGAGATGGATCTTCATCAAAGGGAGCTGATGAAGAAAATTGCGCTTTCGTTGCCAAAGCAAAGAAGGGGAAGGGTAAGAAAACCTCTCATTCTGGTGCAAAGGGCAAGAAGCAGGATATGGCGAAAGTGAAGTGTTTTCACTGCCATGATCACGAACATTATGCTACCAATTGTCCAAAGAAGAAGAAAAACAAGCAAGCGGGAAGATCTGTAGATGGAGAAGCTTTGGCTTCACAGTTCGAGCTTGACTTTTCACTGATCGCATGCTTGGTTTCAAGTGTGATGGGATCGGTGTGGTTCTTGGACAGCGATGCGTCATTTCATATGACGGGAGATCGGGATTTGTTCTCAGATCTGGAGGACAAAGATTTGGGTGTGCACATCGAGATGGGCGATGATGGTAGATACGGTGCGACTGGTATCGGTACCATATCCTTTCAGAGGGAGTCTGGTAAACCCTTTGTACTGAAGGATGTCATGCATGTACCTAGATTGAAGAAGAACTTGATCTCTGTGGCGATGTTGGAGGATAAGGGGTATGATGTGGTCTTCAGTGAAGGAAAAGCCTTCCTGCGCAGTAAGACTACTGGAGAGACCTGGAAGATAGGGGTTCGAACCAAGAACCTTTATCAGTTGCAGGTAGATGGCTGCGCAGCTATGGCATGCAAGGCGGGAGAAGTGGTGAGCTGGGATGATGAGGGCGAGCTGTGGCACAGGAGATTGGGCCACCTTCACCATGGAGCTTTGAAGATTCTGCAGCAGATTTCTACTGGGCTTCCTAAGGGCACCCTTGCGCAGTCAGATCAGTGTAAGGGGTGTACTTTAGGGAAGTATGTGAAAGCCACCTTTCATGAGAAGGATAGTCGCGCCACAACGATCCTTGAGAGAGTTCACACGGACGTGTGTGGTCCTTTCTCAGTTGCTTCGACAGCAAAGCACAAGTATTATGTGATCTTTGTTGATGATTTCTCTCGAAAGTGCTGGATCTTCTTCATGCAGAAGAAGAGCGATACATTCGCGAAGTTTTGTGAGTTTAAAGCATTGGTCGAGAAGGATTCGGGGAAGAAGGTGATTGCTCTAAGGAGTGATAACGATGGTGAATTCATCTCGGCTGAATTCAAGGAGTTCTGCAGCGCAGAAGGGATTCGGAGAGAGCTCATCGCACCCCATAACCCACAGCAGAACGGGGTGGCTGAGCGGAAGAACAGAACGATCGTGGGTGCTGCATGGGCGATGTTGCATGATCAGGGCCTACCCCTTCACTTATGGGCTGAGGCATGCAATACATCAGTGTATGTGCAGAACCGTTGTCCTCACAAGGTTCTTGGCATGAGTACACCGGAGGAGGCTTATTCTGGCAAGAGGCCTGATATTTCCCATTTGCGGATTTTTGGTTCTCCTGTCTACATGCATGTGACGAAGGATGCGAGAAGGAAGCTGGATCCAACTGCTGAGGTTGGAACATTTGTGGGGTACATTGATACACCTCACAACTATCGGGTGTATTTGTCAGACAGTCGAAAGACTGTTGTGCGACGGGATATAAAATTTCAGGAGGAGAAAGCCATGTAGTGTTCGCTTGAGAGGGAGCTACACTTGCATGCAGATGAGGAGCTGTTAGTTCCTAAGGAGGAGCTTCCGGATGTGGATCAGCCACAAGAGGAAGTTCAGAAGGTGGAAGAAACCACCCATGCAGCGCCAACCATCAGAGGGCGCATGCGCACTACAGAAGCTGAGCGACTGGCTCGAGATGCAGAGAAGGTTGTAGGACCACCTACAGCACAGCGCAGACAGAGGCAGTCACCGGATCGGTACACTAGATACATGGCTCTTGTGAGTCAATGTGTCATGACGAAGCCATCCTCTTTTGAGGAAGCTGTGGAGGAACCCGCATGGGTAGATGCCATGATCTAAGAATATGATTCGATCGTCAGAAACAGTGCATGGGAGATTGTCCCAAGACCAGAGGGGAAATCGGTGGTGGGTTCGCGATGGATCTACAAAGTGAAGCAGGCGGCTGACGGGAGTGTGGAGAAGTACAAGGCGAGATTTGTCGCCCGTGGCTTCTCACAGATCGAGGGGATCGATTATGAGGAGACCTTTGCACCTGTCGCAAGGTACTCTTCCATACGGACGATCCTTGCTCTCTCAGCACAGATGGGGAGGCACATTCATCAGATGGATGTGAAGACTGCGTTCCTCAATGGATTTATTGAGGAGGAGGTGTACATAGAGCAGCCTGAAGGTTTTGAGATCTTCAGCAGTGAGTCGCATGTGTGCCGACTCAAGAGAGCACTGTACGGGCTGAAGCAAGCACCTCGTGCTTGGTACACTCGGATAGACAGCTACTTCACCGGGCTTAGATTCTCCAAGAGTGAGGCGGATCCTAACCTGTACCAGATTGTGGTGGAGGGGAAGCTGTTGATCATCGTACTGTATGTAGATGATCTGATTTTGACTGGCGATGAGCAGTTGATACTTTCATGCAAGGAGGATCTTGCACGAGAGTTTTAGATGAAGGACTTGGGCATCCTTCATTATTTCCTGGGATTGGAGATTTGGCAGCGCAGCGGAGGACTGTTTGTTTCTCAGGGCAAGTATGCCCGGGAGATTCTGGAGGGGTTCAACATGCAAGGCTGCAAGCCTGTTGACACTCCTCTTCCTGGTGGTTGGAGGAAGGAGGATGCTACTTCAGCGGAGGTAGTGGATGCCACTGTCTATCGACAGTTGGTGGGGTCGCTTATGTATCTGGTCAATACACGACCCGATATTTGCTATGCAGTTAACCAGCTTTCGCAAGCTATGGTTAAGCCTACCAAGCTCTTTTGGAAGGCGGGCAAGCATGTATTGCGCTATATCAGAGGCACATCGGGATATGATCTATGGTACAGACAGGAGGATGGAGTGAAGCTTTCTGGTTTCACTGATGCAGATTGGGCAGGGAGCCCAACGGACCGGAAGAGCACTTCGGTGGGTTTCGACATTCGGGTCGACGAGCGGTTTCTGGTACGGCGAGGAATCGATGATCGTGGCACTGCCCGGTTCGGCGGGCGAGTACATGGCAGCTAGCTTGGCTGCATGCGAGGCTATTTGAATGAGGACGATCCTCGTTGGATTGTTCGGGTTGCATTTGGAGCCTACAGTGATTTACTGTGATAACCAGAGTTGCATTAAACTCTCGGCTAATCCATTATTTCATGATAGATCCAAACACATCGACATCAGGTACCATCATATCGGAGATTGTGTTCAGCGGAGAATCATGATGCTTTCATATGTTCCCACGGAGGATCAGGATGCCGACATCCTGACGAAGGCGCTCACCAGGAGCAAGTTCGAATTCCACAGAGGCAGGATAGGGGTTGCAGATAATCCATATCTTGCTAAGAGGGAGTGTTGAAAATGCGGCA